>CM046040.1:64641782-65072881 GCA_025215565.1 Flaveria ramosissima | reverse complement strand
GTGAAGATCAAGGCTCGATTGATCAAGAGTATAAGGCCCCGTTCCCGGGTCGCTTACAGTTGGTCATTCATCGCACGTAAAACATATAATTACATTTGTCTCATAAAAACATTGCAGCGGAAACATTTAAAAAAACGACATCACATTTCATTATAAACACTTTTGCCCAATAATACATCATTATCCGATTACAAAATACATGTTTGCATTATAACACAAAAGCTTTATAAATGGATGCCATCCCAAAAGGGCTGAGTAGCCACCTCGTGCCATCCTCAGCAACCATTACCTGCCAACTGGAAAACATATAAAAAGTCAGCGTTGCTGAGTGAGTTCTAGTTTTATTATAAAACATACTTTCATATAAAACCATTCGTTACTTTAACATGATCACACATCATACGTACGCATAGATAATGCCATTATTATCTTCTTCATTCATTCATTCATTCATTCATTTGTTCCATTTAACTTTACTTGCGCATCGGACATCATCCATACCAATACCATATGCTATACCCCAATTAGTCTCAACTACCGGGCCAAAGTCAATAAATGAACAGCTAAACGTATGCCACGGTACTAGGGGTAACCGATCAGTCCTTAGCTACTGGGGCCAAAGTCAATAAATGAACAGCTAAACGTATGCCACAGTACTAAGGATAACTAATCAGTCATAGCCACTGGGCCGAAGTCAATAAATGAACAGCTAAACGTATGTCACAGTACTAAGGGTAAGCGGTAGCGGTTCTACATAAATGGTCAATCACAAAGAAGGACCCGTTATCCGATGCATGCAAGACGTGTCATTTCTTTCCACTTTACGTTACATAATACTTCATTTCATTCATCATAATATGTAAAGCCATAGGAAAGATAATCATACATCATAATAAGGAACATATCATACACATTCACCATCATCAGACAGGGCAACAACATACATACATACATGCATAAAACATGCAACATCATACTCATCATCATGCCCTACATGCTCTCTAAGGCCATAACAGTCACCTTACATGCTTTTACGAGACACTTTATGTCAAACTTACATCTGCACTTTTCCCGAAAGCCAGAAGTCTAACTACACTTTCCTCCGGGTGCAACACTCTATTCGTGCGTAAGGAACCCTTCAGTCGCCATGGCCGCCATGCAACTGAACATCATGCGATTGGACTCATGCGGATAACATCTATGCGAATGAACATCCAGTCGTGCGTATGGACCTTATGCGGATGGGACTAATGCGAATGAACTCATGCGACTAAGCAACTTATGCGACTGAAACCCTCAGTCGTGCGATCCACATGCGACGGACTCCAGTCGTGCGACTGAAGCCTTAGTCGTGCGATTGAACCCTCATCGTGCGAATGAATCCCAAATCGTGCGAATGACCTTCAATCGCCCCTCATTCGGCCGTATGGCCTCCATTCGGCGCCTAGCCCTAGCTGATGCAGAATGGAGTTCATCCCGAAACCCAATCTACCATTTTCGGCCTCCAAGCTCATCCAAACCCATTCTAAGCCTAAATTAACCCTCTGGACCTTAGGGATGCATACCCTAACACCATACAAGCACACACAAGCCCGGAAACATACACGAAACGCATCACACACATCACACTCAAATGGTCAAACACACACACATACAAAACGGGTTTTTAATGCTTCGAGCCCCAAAATCGGTTGAAAACAAGTAAAAGTGGGGTCCTAGAACTCACACAATCGAGCACAACGTCAAGGGCTTTGATTTGGCTTGCCAAACGACGAGTTTTGGACACCCGAATCACCCGCAAACAACCCCTTTTTCTCTTTTTTTCCCTCCTCTTTTCCTCTCTTCTCTTCTCTAATATGGCTGAATTTTGTGTATGGGGAGAGGGTAAGGGCTGCCCTCTCCCTTATATACTCCTTGCCCGATTTTCTTTCGTTGGCGAGTTTGGTCCCTCGACTTTGGACTTTATTTTCTTTTCTTTCTTTGCCGGCTTCAAAATAAGAAATCCGGGTGTTTCAGTCCACACCCCCTTAAATGGTTTCGTCCCCGAAACCTGTTATTCTTCGAATAAACGTGGATAATGCTGTCTCATTTCTTCCTCAGTCTCCCACGTTGACTCGGATCCCTTCCTGTGCTTCCACTGTACACGCACAAGAGGAACCACTTTATTCCTTGGCCTTTTCTCCTTTCGGTCGATGATTGCCACTGGTTGCTCCACATAATTGAGCCGTTCGTCTACCTCGATATCCTCCAGTGGAACAATCATATCTTCATCAGCTAAGCACTTGCTTAGATGAGATACATGGAATGTCGGGTGAATTCCACTTAACTCATCCGGAATCCAGTCTATAGGCCACCTCTCCTACTCGAGCAATGATTCGGAAATGGCCTATATAACCTTGGGCTCAACTTGCCCCGCTTTCTGAATCGGATAATACCCTTCCATTGTGAGACCTCTAACATAACCTGGTCACCCACACTGGAACTCAATCGGCCTGCGTCGTTCATCAGCATACGACTTCTGTATGTCTTTGGCTGCCTTCATGAAGGCTTTAATCTTCTCAAGCTTCTCAGTCGTAGCTTCGATTACCTCGACGCTCCCCAATTCCTTCTGACCAATATCACCCCAACAAACAGGTGTTCTGCATCTCCTACCGTATAACATCTCGTATGGAGGCATACCAATGCTGGCATGATAGCTGTTGTTGTATGAGAATTCGGCTAACGGTAGGTGGTCATCCCAACTTCCACCAAAATCATCACACATGCCCGGAGCATGTCTTCCAGCGTCTGAATGGTCCTTTTCTGACTGACCATCAGTCTGGGGATGATAAGACGTGCTGATATGTAACCTCGTCCCCATAGCGTCGTGGAATTTCTTCCAAAATTTAGATGTAAACCGAGTGTCGCGATCCGACACAATAGACACCGGCACATCATGAAGAGTTACAATTTCCTTGATGAATAGATCAGCCAACCTCTCAGATGAATATGTCTCGCGGATCGGTAGGAAGTGAGCACTCTTCGTCAAACGATCAACTATCACCCATATGGCATCGTACCCTTTCGGGGTACGCGGCAGCTTGGTAATGAAATCCATGGTGATGTGCTCCCACTTCCATTCCGGTATATCCCAGAGGTTGTAATTCCCATACGGCTTTTGGTGCTCGGCCTTCACCTGTAAGCAGTAAGGCACTTACTCACATACTCCACCACGTCGCGCTTCATACCCGGCCACCAATAATCTTTCTTCATATCATGGTACATTTTCGTGGCACCAGGATGAATGGAGTATCGAGTCTTGTGAGCATCATCCATGATCTTCACCCGTAGATCCCCAAAACAAGGAATCCACACACGATTGAATCGGGTTCTAACACCGAGCGTGTTTTCACACCAACTTCCCCAACCAGACCTCTCATTCTTCAGAGTTAAGAGATCTTCTTTCAATGCCTCATCTTGAAACTCGTTAACCTGCTTCATCACATCAGAGGTCATGATCAACTGATAGGCTTTCACCCCGAATCGCTCGGCCGGCTCTCTTTCCGGCTAAGGGCATCAGCCACCAACTTGGCCTTGCCCGGTTGATAGTGATTTCACAGTCATATCCTTTATCATGTTCCAACCACCGTCTCTGCCTCATGTTCAAATCCTTCTGCTCAAAGAAGTACTTTAGACTCTTGTGGTCAGTGAATATGGTGCACTTCGTCCCGTAGAGGTAGTGCCTCCAAAATCTTTAATGCAAAGACCACGGCTGCCAGCTCCAAGTCATGAGTAGGTTAATTGACCTCATGAACCTTCAACTGTCGGTGATGCATAGGCTATAAACCTTTCCTCGTTTGCATTAACACACACCAACCCCGAGTAAGAAGCATCGGAATAACACACCAATCTTCACTTCCATCGGGGAATGACAGAACGGAGCTTGAGTCAATCTCGCCTTCAGTTCTCAAACGCCTTTTCTTGAGCTTGACCCCATACGAACTTCACATCTTTTCGAGTCAACTTAGTCAATGGAGAAGCAATCTTAGAGAAGTCTTGGATAAATCTTCTATAGTAGCCCGACAAACCCAAGAAACTACGAATCTCGGACGGCGTCTTTGGTGACTCCATGCATAAACCGCCTCCACTTTCGCCGGGTCCACCATAATCCCATCAGGAGTCACCACGTGACCCAAGAATTGAACCTCGCACAACCAGTATGCGCACTTGGAGAATTTAGCATACAACTTCTCCCTTCTCAACGTCTCTAGAACTTCCTGAATGTGACCGGCGTGTTCTGCTTCGCTCCTCGAGTAAATCAGGATATCATCTATAAACACGATCACTAATTTATCCAACATAGGCCGACACACACGGTTCATCAAATCCATAAAAGCAGCTGGCGCGTTGGTCAATCCAAAAGACATGACAAGAAACTCGTAGTGACCATAGCGCGTTCGGAAAGCTGTTTTACGAATATCTTGCTCCTTCACCTTCAACTGATGATAAGCAGATCGAAGATCTATTCTCGAAAACCAACTGGCACCCTGAAGCTGATCGAACAAATCATCTATCCTCGGTAAGGGGTATCAGTTCTTCACTGTCAACTTGTTCAGCTCGCGTAGTCGATGCACATCCTCATACTACCGTCCTTCTTCTTTAAAAACAGGACCGGAGCACCCCAAGGAGAGATACTCGATCTAATGACCCCTTATCAGCAGCTCTTGCAACTGCTCCATCAACTCTTTCATCTCGGTCGGAGCCAACCATAAGATGCCTTGGCAACAGGTTGGGCACCTGGTATCAGATCAATTTGAAACTCGATCTCTCTGTCAGGTGGCACTCCTGATAAGTCTTCTGGAAACACATTTGGAAAGTCACACACAACCGGTACATCAGCTAGTTGTGGTGTTGGCGTATCCACATCCTTTACATAAGCCAAGTAAGCACTACATCCACGCCTCATACACTTTCCCGCCACCGCCATTGAGATCACCTCGGAATCGTAGTAACCCGATCACCATAAACCGTCACTGAACTACCGTCAGGCGCCGACAACCGAATCATCTTCTTGCGACACACAATGTTCGCCTCATAGTCTGCTAGCCAATCCATCCCAAGAACCAAGTCAAAACCACCTAAGGCCATCACGAACGGTCTAACCGGAAACTTATGACCCTCAAGTTCCACATCACAGTTCTCTATCATCTCAGAAATCTTGATAGACTTACCTATGGCAGTTTCTACATCAAAGGGCGCACCAACATGTCTACTACTAACAGGCAGCTTAGCACAGAAAGCAGGAGAAATAAAACTCTTACTAGCACCAGAATCAAATAACACAGAAGCTAAAGTTTGGTTCACTAGAAACGAACCGGACACAACGTCAGGGTCCGTCCTAGCCTCCTCCTGTGTCATGGTGAAAGCCCTGGCGCTCGCCCTCGGTCCATCACCTCCCGTCCTCTTCGCCCCTGAACTCTCAGCCCTCGGATTCTTACAATCCCTGCTCATATGACCAGTTTCCCCACAGTTAAAACACTTGCCCGACAGGCAATCCTTTGCCATATGCCCTGTCTTCCCACACTTGAAGCACACATTCAAACCCAGTCTGCATTCTCCCGCATGCTCCCTTCCGCACTTACCACACCTCCTTGACTCCGCTCCTGGTGTGGCCACGCGGCGGTATCCCCCGTGCCTTTTTGACCCGTCGAGGCATCACCCCCGACCAAACCTCTTCCCGTACCAATTTTCGGTCACCACCACCCTCCTATACGCTTCAACCACCACCACTCCCCTCTCATCATAAAGTCTTCCGGCCAATCGACCGCCGACCTAAACGTACTTGGCCGGGCGGCAATCATATGCCGGCGAAATCCACCGGTAAACCCTAAATGTACCTTGATCTTCCGGGAAAGAGGCGTCACCTGATCCGAACCAAACCGTGCCATCTCGTTGAACTTGGTAGTGTATTGCTGATGTGTCATGGATCCCGCCTCCAGCTGCAGGAACTCCCTCTCAATCTTATCCATCTCCATGTGAGGACAGAACTCCTCATTTACCATCTTCTTCAGTTCGGGCCACCTCATTCTCCCGATTGCTCAATTACCCTCCGCTTGGACAATGTTGTCCCACCAGCATAGTGCCGAGTCCACAAATGAATGGGTGGCAAACTTTACTTTTTGATCTTCCCGGCACTCGTTGATGTCGAGAACAGCCTCCATTTCTCTCACCCATCGGTGAGCAGCAGCAGCATTACCATTACCATCAAAACTAGGGGGCTTGCATCTCATAAACACCCCGTAGTTACAGCCTCGTGCCACTTCTCGCACAGGCTCCTCTTCTTCTTCCTCATCATTATCGGAGAAAATCGTTTCAGGCTCCGGTTGCTCCCCCGAGGCCCTATTTCTCTCCTTCCTTTCTCCCTCCTTCACAGCTTTGATGACTTCGGTCACCACAGACGGTAAGATTGTCTGCATGACCTGATGTACTTCCTCAACAACAACCTCCTTTACCGAGGCCCTCAAGTTTGCACTCTCATCCCAGCTTCTGGATGAGGAGTCTCAGGTTCTGCAGGAACCTCTTTCTCAGCCTAGACCTTCCTCTTTTAGGGCGTGGTTCTCCATCAGGCCACCACGGCCTCCGCCCCTAGAAGCTCTAGAAGATCTACACCAGCCATTCTCTATCACACTGAAAGATTCAAACACCAACAAACGTCATTCAAGGAAACAACTCAGTTTATGTCAAGTATAGTAAGTCCCTAATTACAGTGGCCAGTTGTGATTAGCCACTTACTTACTCTTCATACCCCAAGCATTACCGGTCCTGACTACATCAGTATTCAAATCCATACAACACATAACATATACCATGCGCACATAAAACCGGTTAACTTTAAGAAAATACCTGATGGCACGCAGCTACTCAGTTTGGCATCCCATTCCCATTTCGTCCCATTTTCAGTTTAAGTTAAGGTTTATTTTGAAAATTTACCATTTCACTTAAACTTTGGCTCTGATACCAACTTGTAAGGCCCCATTCCCGGGTCGCTAACAGTTGGTCATTCATCGCACCTAAAACATATAATTACATTTGTCTCATAAAAACATTGCAGCGGAAACATTTAAAAAAACGACATCCCCATTTCATTATAAACACTTTTGCCCAATAATACATCATTATCCGATGACAAAATACATGTTTGCATTATAACACAAAAGCTTTATAAATGGATGTAATCCCAAAAAGGGCTGAGTAGCCACCTCGTGCCATCCTCAGCAACCATTACCTGCCAACTGGAAAACATATAAAAAGTCAGCGTTGCTGAGTGAGTTTTAGTTTTATTATAAAACATACTTTCATATAAAACCATTCGTTACTTTAACATGATCACACATTATACGTACGCATAGATAATGCCATTATTATCTTCTTCATTCATTCATTCATTCATTTGTTCCATTTAACTTTAATCCCAATCGTGCGAATGACCTTCAATCGCCCCTCATTCGGCCGTATGGCCTCCATTCGGTCGCCTAGCCCTAGCTGATGCAGAATGGAGTTCATCCCGAAACCCAAGATCTGCCATTTCGGCCTCCAAGCTCATCCAAACCCATTCTAAGCCTAAATTAACCCTCCTGGACCTTAGGGATGCATACCATAACACCATACAAGCACACACAAGCCCGGAAACATACACGAAACGCATCACACACATCACACTCAAATGGGTCAAACACACACATACAAAAACGGGTTTTCAATGCTTTCCAGCCCCAAAATCGGTTGAAAACAAGTAAAATTGGGGTCCTAGAACTCACACAATCAAGCACAACGTCAAGGGCTTCGATTTGGCTTGCAAACGACGAGTTTGGACACCCGAATCCGAACACCCCTTTTTCTCTTTTTCTCCTCTTTTCCTCTCTTCTTCTTCCTAATATGGCTGAATTTTGTGTGGGGGGAGAGGGTAAGGGCTGCCCTCTCCCTTATATACTCCGCTCGCCCGACTTTCTTTCGTTGGCGAGTTTGGTCCCTCGACTTTGGACTTTATTTTCTTTTTTTTCTTTGTCGTCTTCAAAATAAGAAATATCCGGGTGTTACAAAGAGATTGAAGATCGATGTTTCTGGACATCCAAACAACAAGAAAAGACCAAGAATCCAAGTAAGAAACATCATTTAATCGTTTCTTTAGATTAAACCTAGATTCTAGGGTTTGGGGTTTTTGAAGTAGCAAAGAGTCGTCCAAAACTCACGTTTTTGTGTAAGAAAATATGTAAAAGCTTAGATATAGCTTCATGGATGTTAAACCAAGGATTTGGGTGTAAAAGATTGATATTTTGGGTTAAAAATGGACTGATTCGTAATTTCAGCTCGTTCTGCGAAATTGCATGCTCATCCAACGAAATTATGCTGTCATCCAGCGAAACTATGGAGTTTTCCAGTGAAAATATAGTTTCGTAGGTAGTTTCGCAGACATGGATTTCTAACGAAAGTTGGGCAAAACTAGCAGCAAAACTGCTAGAGAAGGTGGCAGTGAAACTGCTGGCGAAACTAGCAGCGAATTTGCTGATCTTGAAACGAAATTAGGCAGAAATTAACCCCTTTGAGAATTAACTCCTTTGAGTGTTAACTTATTTGCAGGCTGCGTAGTGTAACTCTTGCTTAGAAAGCTTGATTGAGACGCTACTCATTGGTCCATGTAAGTTCTAGATCCCCTATTTTAAAGGTTATAAACTTGTTTGGGGCTGGAAATGCATACCACATATATGTTTTGAATGACCATGATTTTAAGAGGTTTCAACAGGAAGACCGATTTTTCTATAACAAAATGTGCTATATAAATGTTTAAAAATAAAATTTCTTCGTGCTGAAATCAAACACAAAACCCACATCAATGGCCTTGGAAATCAATCAACTCCCACGCACAACTCACTGAGAACAATTCACAACCAACTTCGAACACTCTTGCCTCAACAATCAACCAAATCAAAATGACAACTATAGATCAACAAAATACTTTATTAAGAATCTAGGCAATGAAATAGGTGTGAACAATCAAGAAACTGTTCGTATTCACTCGATAACAATCGCGAATCAAATTAAACTAACGGAATGAAAGTAATCATAAATCATAAAGGAAACATGATGTGTGGTCGATGAAAAACAAAGCAAATCAAGTTACGACGACCATGTAAATAAGATTTACTTGTATTTTAATCAAAATTGTGCAATGATGTGCTCCAAATTATACATAAAAATCCTATCAAAAGCACATCAATTATTCCTTAATATCTTCCTTAAAATGATGAAAATGTACTTAAAAGTGTTAAATTGTGTTTTCAGGTGTTTAAAAAGGGCAAGATGGACAAAAGGAGTTATTTAAGCAAGAAAATGAAGCGATCCAGCTTGGACTCAAAGCTTGGGGCCGGGCCTCATTAAGCGAGCCCCCATGCCTTGCCAGAAACGACACCCCCTGCTATTAACACACCCCCGTGCTTGGACATCGGACAGGACAAAAGTACTAGTCCTAAAAGTAAGACACGGGGCCGTGCCCCCTCCAACACGGGTCGGGCCCCCTTTAGCACGGGGACGTGCCCGACGCAACTGCATGTACGAGCCGAACAACGTTTCGGAAGACATTGTATTAGGTCACGGGGCCTGCTTTTTAGGCACGGGCCTGCTTAAACACTCCGGAAAGCCGTATAAATAGAAGCCTAAGCTCGACATTTTTGGCAGCTTTGGTGGGAGAGTTGTTGGATTCTGTGTGCCCAAGACACTTAGAATATTGATGTGGTTAGTACGTTATGATCCAAGTCGGGTTATACCCAATAACAAGTTTGGCAAACACCAATTAAATATTAATTGATGATGTGATCATGCAATTAAATATTTACAACCGATTTAGAAAATGGGTTTTCTAATAAGTTGCATGTGAGTGGGAACAACTTTTAGGATAATTTGTTCAAACAATATTATTTGAAGTGTTGTTTAAATTAGTTAGATGACATCAAATAATAGTGGGAATTACAACTTATAAATTAAATGGTTAATTGTATAAGTATGTAAATACATATATATAAATATTGTACATACAATTTATTATATGTCTAGTTCACAAGACATATTAATGTGTGATAAACAATTGAGAGGGGAAAGGGTTTTGAAACCCAAATTTCGGCCGCCCTCCTTTAATCCCATTGGACCAAACTTGCTTTGGATACCAACACACATTTACTCTTGTCTTGAACACTCCACAAAAATGAACCACTATTATTACATGCAAAAGGCTCCAATCTCTCTCTCTCTCAACCTCACGGTTCAAGCAAGAAAAGAAGAGTTTTTGAAGCTTATTTTGGGTGATTCTACCTAACAAGAAAGGGTGTTGCCATCAAGCTTGGGGTATACTAACTTGAGGAGTCCTCCATTGGAGTCTTGGCCAAAAGAACAAGCATCAAACCCATTTTTCCATTTGGTCGATTTTGCAGAAAGGTAGATGTCACAGCTCTATTAGCTGTGATTTTATGTACGTTTTGTAGGTTCATAGCTTGTTCCATTCATATATTTAAGATCCTATTGATTTGGGTTTTGTTTTTCCATCTTAAAACCACACTTAGAACACGAAAATTTCAGATTATAAACTTGTTATAATCCTATACCTCCGCTGCGTTTTCTGAAAAGTTTAAAAGGTTAAACTATGTATTTGTGTTCTAACAAACCCTTCAATGGCATCAAGAGCCGGTTATATGGATGGCTTGCTTGATTCATCTTTTGAAATTGGTTTTAAAAGATGATATTAGACATGTTATAGGCTGGTTTTGGGCTGAAATATTATGTCTTATTGAAATCCCCAACTTTCAAGGTTACATCACACATGCTTGTGATTAAACCTTGAAAGATATGTATGTTGATATGTTGATTGTTTGGACAATATTTAAAACCAAAATTTCAGTTTATGTTGGCTGAAATTTGAAGGTTTTAAGTGGGGATTAATGATATATTTTGATGATTTAATCATTGGTTGTTAAAGTGCATAACCTAGCTTGTGGCCTTGTGTTGTTTGGATGATTCAAGTGGTTGTTTTATTCATTCAATTTGGTTGTAATATTTGTGTTTATTCATTTGGGTTGTAATTATTCATTCATTTGGTTATGTAATAATAGATTAGGTTCATTTCCTTTACTAGAAAAATGTATTAGGATACAATTTTGTAAAAGGAAGATGTACAAGATCAAGACCCAAAGATGGACACAAAGACACAAGAAACATGGAGCATTTGGATGCGGTTTCTAGTGGGAGGTTCTTGGAACTTTTATGATATGTTTGACCCTTAGAAAGACCATAGACAACACTTGTGATGGCAAACAAGTGTTGTCAACATAAGGGCTATGGTTATGCACATATGATTGTTAATGTTTATGCTTGGTTGATTGTTTGTTGTCTTGATTGTTTGGTTGATATTTGGATATTCAAAGCAAACTAATTAACAAACTTAACAAGCTGAAAATTGATGGTTCTTAAAGGTTAATAAAAGGTTATTAAAATTATTTAATGATTTTAAGGATTAAAATAGGTTTTAATCAAAGAACCATAAGGTACCTTGTATTTGAAAGCATGCAAATACAAGTACATAGAGTTTTCTAAACTTGTATTTTGAAACCTCTAAAACTTTTTTTCCAAACAAGATCAACACCGTCCTTTTACACAACACTTGAGTCACTTGGGAACTCTTAATGGGATAAAGGTCACCTAACCATTTTGAGGGAACTTGTGACTTGAGGTGAGAATGCCTTATTTGTGGGATAAAGGTCACCTAACCACTTGTTTTGGCAAACTCACACGTGGGTGTAAGTAGGGTGTCTTGATTTGCAAATCATGTCAAATGGATCACCTACGATGTGGTTTCCAAATGGTGTTGATGGGATTAACATGCCGACTTTACATATGATGTTTTAAGTCGATCCCATATTTCTAGAAGTTGCAAATGGTTGCAATCGTCAAACGTTGACCACCTTATTAATTTAAAACGTGGGATAAAGGTCACCTAACCACGATTTAAATGTAATGTTGGGTTCTAGATTTTAATATAAAAGACCTTAAAAGGCATTAAATATTAAAATTAGCAATATCGAAAATACTAAAATTGATCTTTGTTAAATTTTGTAGATGGCCACCAATAATGAAAATCACGATAACTCGTCCGCGTCAAACCAATCACTACGAGCGATCCTCCAAAAGGAACGTCTAAATCATAACAACTTTATTGATTGGTATCGAAACTTGAGAATTGTTCTCAAGCAAGAGAGAAGATCATATGTTTTAGACGACCCTATCCCCGATCAACCTAACGAGGATGATGAGGAGGCCTTTAACGATTGGCTGAAATACACTGAGGACTCCGTCCAAGTGTCTTGTCTCATGCTAGCGAGCATGACTCCGGATCTCCAAAAGGAGTATGAACATCACGGAGCTTACGACATGATAACCCAGCTGAAGGAAACGTTCCAACAGCAAGCAAGGGTTGAGCGGTTCGAAACGGTTCGAGCGCTCCATGCATGTCGTATGGACGACAACCAATCTGTTTCATCTTATGTACTTAAGATGAAAAGTCATATTGACCGCCTCGAGAGGCTAAACTGCCCCGTCTCGAAGGAGTTGGCCACGGATTTGATCCTAAATGGCCTAACCAAGAAGTTCGAGACATTCGTGTTGAACTACAACATGAATGCATGGGACAAAAGCATTGGTGAACTTCACTCAATGCTCAAAACGGCCGAGGCGGCCATGGGTAAAAGGGTTTTACCCGTTCTCACCATCAATGAAGGTGGGAACAACAAAAGGCCTCATCCCGCACCCAAGGCAAAGGTTGCCAAGGGTAAGGGACATGTGTGGGGAAAGGGGAAAGGGGTGGTAAGGGTACCACCCAAACCACAAGAGAAGAAGCAAAAGGTTGCTACAAATGACCCATGCTTCAAGTGTGGGGAGATAGGACATTGGGCAAGGAATTGTCCTGTCCATCTCCAAGAGTTGAAAGCAAAGAGGGATGCCGGGCAGACCTCAGGTACAATATACATGATACATATTGATCTTAATGTTACATCTTCAAACACATGGGTATTGGATACCGGATGTGGAACTCATATTTGCAATTTGTTGCAGGGGTTCACAAGAAGTAGGGACTTCAAGAAAGGGGATGTTAGCCTCTTCATGGGCAATGGAACTAAAGTCTTAGTTGAAGCTCGTGGGGACTACATCCTAAGACTTCCAAGTGGCTTGGAAGTTATTTTGAAGAATGTTTTGTATGCTCCTAGTTTGACTAGGAACATTATTTCTGTATCTCAATTAAGACATTATGATTATGTATTATCCTTTATTGAAAATGATATTCATGTTTCTTTAAATGGTATGTTCTATTTTAAAGCTATACCAATTAATGGTATTTATGAATTGGTTCATGAAAATACTTTAAATAGTTCATTGTACCAAACAAACACCAAGAAACTCAAGTTGGACTTGAGTGATACCTATCTTTGGCATTGTCGTCTTGGTCATATAAACAAAAACGTTTACAAACACTTCAAAAGAATGGTCTTTTAAAAACAAATGAATGTGATTCATTTGATGTTTGTGAATCTTGTTTACAAGGTAAGATGACTAAGGCACCCTTTAGTGGAACTACCGAAAGGGCAAAAGATTTATTAGGAATCATACATTCGGATGTATGTGGTCCTTTTAAGCCAATGACTAGGAATGGTGAAAGATACTTCATTACCTTTACCGACGATTATAGTCGCTATGGGTATGTGTACTTATTAAGGCACAAAGATGAAGCTTTTGAAATGTTCAAAATCTTCAAGAATGAAGTTGAAAATCAACTCAACAAGTCAATTAAAGTTCTCCGTACCGATAGAGGAGGTGAATACCTAAGTGATGTTTTTCAAGATCATCTTAGGAGTTGTGGGATTGTCTCACAACTCACTCCACCTGGAACACCACAACATAATGGTGTGTCTGAGAGGAGGAATCGAACCTTATTGGATATGGTCCGATCTATGATGGCTAGAAGCACATTACCTCTATCATTTTGGGGTTTCGCTTTGCTCTCCGCGGCCCGTATTTTAAATATGGCCCCAACCAAAAAGGTGGAAAGGACACCTTTTGAGATATGGCATGGAAGAGTTCCATCCCTATCATACTTAAGGGTTTGGGGATGTGAGGCTTATGTTAAGACTCCCACCCCAAACAAATTGGAAGTCCGATCCACCAAGTGTATCTTTATTGGATATCCTAGAGATTCTATGGGATATTATTTCTATGATCCACTGGAACAAAAGGTGTTTGTTGCCAGAAAGGGTGAGTTCTTAGAAGCAAAGTTCCTTATGGAAGGAGCTAGCAGTAGAACAGTGGATCTTGAGGAAGATCAAGAACCACAACCCGATGCACGTTTGGTTGAAACTAGCACTCAACATGAGGATGTTGAAGATGATCAAATGGTTGATCAATACACACAAAACGTTCGCAGAAGTGGTAGAACTAGTAATCCACCTGAAAGATACGGATTTTTCATGGATGGATGCTATATGGTAGATTCAGATGAACCAACCACATACCATGATGCAGTGTCCAATTTGGATTGTGACAAATGGCTTGAGGCCATGAACGTTGAGATGCAATCCATGTATGACAATCAAGTTTGGGAACTTGTTGTACCACCTCTTAATTCCAAAGTAGTTGGAAGTAAGTGGGTTTTCAAGAAGAAAACCGATATGCATGGAAACTTGGATACTTATAAAGCTAGACTTGTAGCAAAGGGTTTCACTCAAACTCAAGGGGTTGATTATGATGAAACCTTCTCACCTTAGCGATGCTAAAGTCTATAAGGATATTGTTTGCCATAGCTGCTCATTATGATTATGAGATTTGGCAAATGGATGTCAAAACTGCTTTCCTAAATGGATATCTTGAGGAAGATGTCTATATGGTTCAGCCTGAAGTTTTGTCGATCCAAAACATCCTAATAAAGTATGCAAGTTAAAGAAATCAATCTATGGATTGAAACAAGCATCGAGAAGCTGGAATCACCGTTTTGATGAGGAAGTAAAGAAATTTGGCTTCATCAAAAACGCTGATGAGGCTTGTGTGTATAAGAAGGCTAGTGGGAGCACAGTAACTTTCCTAGTATTGTATGTTGATGACATACTACTATTTGGAAATGACATTCCAACCTTGGAAGGTGTAAAAACCTGGCTTGGAAGTTGTTTTTCCATCAAGGATCTTGGTGAAGCCGCCTATATTCTAGGAATAAAGATCTATAGGGATAGATCAAGGCGGTTGATTGGTTTGAATCAAAGTGCATACATTGATAAGATCTTGAAAAGGTTCAAGATGGAGAACTCTAAGAAAGGTACCGTACCTATTCAAAGAGGAACGATATTGAGTACGACTCAATGTCCAAGCTCAAAGGATGAGCAAGATAAAATGAAGGCAATCCCATATGCATCTGCTATTGGATCCATCATGTATGCAATGATATGCACTCGACCGGACGTGTCATGCGCTTTGAGCATGACAAGCCGTTACCAGCAAAATCCTGGAAACAGTCATTGGATGGCTGTTAAGAACATACTTAAGTACCTAAGGAGGACAAGGGATATGTTCCTAATCTATGGATCTGGTGACGAGGAACTCGTTGTAAAAGGTTACACGGATGCGAGTTTCCAAACCGATCGTGATGATTCTCGGTCACAATCGGGATACATTTTCATTCTAAATGGAGGAGCTGTCTCTTGGAAGAGCTCCAAGCAGGATGTGGTGGCTCTATCGACTACAGAATCAGAATACGTTGCCGCCTCATTGGCAGCTCAAGAAGCTGCATGGTTGAAGAAATTCATTGCCGATCTAGGGGTAGTCCCTTCCATTCAGGACCCCCTAGAGATCTTTTGTGATAACGAGGGTGCGATTGCACAAATCAAGGAACCCCGTGCTCATCAAAAGACTAGGCACATTGAGCGGAGATTCAACTACATACGAGATGAAGTTGAAAAGGGAAAGATATGTATTCGCAAAGTTCACACGGATCAAAACATTGCGGATCCTCTCACGAAGCTCCTTGAAAAGGCAAAGCATGAATGTCATACTTGTGCCATGGGACTTCGATATTCTAGTGATTGGATTTGATCTGTACATTTTGTATTTGGATATGTGGAACTCTTTATTATTTGAATAAAATTATTTGGTTATAATGTTTCAATTAATGTTCCAATTTAGCATGTTTAATCCATGAGTAAATTGTTTACTCTAAAATGTCCGTAGTCGCTCATACTTGTGGGAACAAGTGTGAAAGTAAGATTATTATGAACTTGGATTGGTTGATATTCATAAGGATGAATATAGAGCAATGGGTTGCTACCAAGGTTCATAGATATTTGTGGGATACAAATATTGGACTAACCCGCATCTCAAATTTTACTACATGGAATCTTATTGATTGATCATAAGTAAATTTGAGTAAAGGCGAATATCATTTGGTATCCTCAGACCTGAGACACATATTGGGTTTTGATATTCACCAAGTTTTATACCTTGAGCCTATTCTTCACTGCCCTGAAATAGTGGACAGTACACAAGGATATGTTCAGGTATAACACGAAGTGTTTGTGAGAGACGTATGTAGTCAAGATGGAATTTGTTCCTCTTATTCGTTGAGAGTTAGATGTCTAAGGCCTGATTAAGTTAAATCAACAAGGAATGATCATTCTGTGTCCTTGGATTTAACATGACATCTGTAACAAAAGGATAGATGATTGATTCACCTAAATCATTTCAAGTAGGGCACTTGAAAGGGATGATGTTATTGAATGGCTATAAGTCATGCGTATTAAGGGTAGTAAACCGTTGTTAGGCGGTATTTACTGCTTGCATCAATCTTCTATGAATCTTGGGCAAGTGGGAGATTGTTGGATTCTGTGTGCCCAAGACACTTAAATATTGATGTGGTTAGTACGTTATGATCCAAGTCGGGTTATACCCAATAACAAGTTTGGCAAACACCAATTAAATATTTAATTGATGATGTGATCATGCAATTAAATATTTACACCGATTTAGAAAATGGGTTTTCTAAATAAGTTGCATGTGAGTGGGAACAACTTATTAGGATAATTTGTTCAAACAATATTATTTGAAGTGTTGTTTAAATTAGTTAGATGACATCAAATAATAGTGGGAGATTACAACTATAAATTAAAATGGTTAAATGGTTATAAGTATGTAAATACATATCGATAAATATTGGCATACAATTTATTATATGTCTAGTTCACAAGACATATTAATGTGTGATAAAAAAATTGAGGAGGGAAAGGGGTTTGAAACCCAAAATGCGGCCACCCTCTTTAATCCCATTGGACCAAACTTGCTTTGGATACAACACACATTTACTCTTGTCTGAACACTCCACAAGCAGTAAACCACGATTATTACATGCAAAAGGCTCCAATATCTCTCTCTCTCTCAAACTCACGGTTCTAGCAAGAAAAGAAGAGTTTTTGAAGCTTATTTTGGTGATTCTACTAACAAGAAAGGGTGTTTGCCATCAAGCTTGGGGTATACTAACTTGAGGAGTCCTCATTGGAGTCTGGGCCAAAAGAACAAGCATCAACCCCCTTTTTCTTGGTCGATTTTCTGCAGAAAGGTAGATGTACCAGCTCTAATTAGCTGTGATTATTATACGGTTTTGTAGTATCATAAAGCTTGTTGGCATTCATATATTGTAAGATCCTATTGATTGGGTTTGTTTTCCATCTTAACCACACTAGAACACGAAAAATTTCAGATTATAAACTTGTTTAATCCTAATCCTATACCTCCGCTGCGTTTTCTGAAAAGTTTAAAAGGTTAAACTATGTTTTGGTTCTAACAAACCCTTCACACATCACGGACTTGATCTGTGGCTGCATGTCAAACTTTTACGATGCGATTAGCGGAGCTCACAAGCAAGCGGTAGACCAAAGTGCGGGAGGAGATTTGGAAGTATCACGCCAACAGAAGCATATCAAGCCTTAGAAAGAGCAGCTAGGAGCTTTGCTTACAATCCTTTAAGAACCAAACCCAGTTCTAAAGGTATTCATCAAGTAGACTCTGAAACCCTAATTGCAGGCCAATTAGAAGCTCTAACCAAAAAATTTGAACAATTGCAAAGCGAGCTAAATAAAACTCCAACACGATGCAACACATGTGGAAATTCACACAAGACCAACGAGTGCCCACAAGGCGTTATGATGGTTGAAGATGTTGACTACGTAGGAGGCCAAACAACTCATACAATTCAAATTGGAGAAACAACTCGAATTACAGAGATATTGGCAGTAACCAACAATCATCTGGATTCAACCGAAGGCCACCTTACCAACAATAGAAACCACCATACCAAGGTTCAAGCAGTAGTAACCAAGACCGTGGAGCACCATCAATGGAAGACTTATTACAACAATTGTTGTTAACCACACAAGCCACAGATGAGTACATCTGGAAATCTGATCGAAGAAATGAGGAGAGGTTCCAAAGAAACGAAGCTGACATCAAAAGCAACAAAGCATCATTACAGACCATAGAGCACCAAATAGGTCAAATAGCACAACAACTCTCTGAAAGACCTCAAGGAGCTTTGCCCAGCAAAACTGTGACAAATCCTAATGCTCAAGTCAAAGCCATCACCACCAGGAGTGGCAAAACCACTCAAGGTGATGCACCCGCATTACAACCCATCCTTGAAGAAGTAGAAACTGAAACTCCAAGTAATGCGAGTGATAAGCAAAAGCAACCTGTTGTTATTGAAGAACCAGCAAAGAAATACGTTCCACCACCACCTTATGTTCCACCACCTCCATATCCAGGTCGTTTGAGACAACAAAGAATGGAGGCACAATATGGAAAATTCCTTGGGTTGTTCAAGCAACTCCACATCAATCTGCCCTTGGTGGAGGCCTTAGCACAAATGCCAAACTACGCTAAGTTTCTAAAAGGTGTCTTGTCAAACAAAAAGAAGCTGGAAGAGTTATCACACATAGTTTTGAATGAGGAATGCTCTGCAGTTCTTCAAAACAAACTACCTCAAAAGATGACTGATCCAGGAAGTTTCACCATACCTTGCCTAATAGGAAATCTTTCTGTCAATAATGCGTTAGCTGATTTAGGTGCAAGCATTAACCTTATGTCTTATGCGATTTTTGAAAAATTAAACTTAGGTGAGCCTAGACCTACCCGTATGAGCATCCAGTTAGCTGACCGTTCTGTCAAATATCCGAGGGGCATCGTTGAAAATCTCTTAGTTAAAATTGACAAATTCGTATTTCCCGTTGATTTTGTGATCCTAGACATGGATGAAGACAAAAATGTTCCTCTTATCCTAGGTCGACTTTTCTTAGCGACTGCTCGAGCCCTCATTGATGTTTGTACAGGCAAACTCACGCTTAGAGTAGACAAGGAGGAAGTAACTTTCGATATAGGCCAATCCATGAAACACACTCAACACCAACATCATGATGACTCACTCTTTACGTTGATGCTTGCAATTCGATCATAAGCCGTCATTTGAAGGAAGCCATTCAAAATGAAGCTTGCAATACTCAAATAATAGAAGTCACAATCACCGAACCCATCTGTGAAAACCAAACCATTCCAGAACTTGAAGTTGACAAAACATCATTTCATCAAGAAGCATTTGAGATCATTAAGCAAGACTTAGAACCAAAAGCCAAACCTTCTATCGAAGACCCTCCAGTCTTAGAGCTCAAACAGCTTCCATCTCATCTCGAATACGCTTTTCTTGAAAACACATCTCAACTTCCTGTCATAATCTCATCCGCCTTATCAATTGATGAGAAGAACAAGTTGCTCAATGTGCTTAAGGCAAACAAACGAGCAATTGCATGGAAAATCATGGACATCAAAGGAATCAATCCATCCTTTTGCACTCATAAAATATTGATGGAAGAGAACTTCAAATCCGTCATTCAACCTCAAAGACGTTTGAACCCGAGCATGCAAGAGGTGGTAAAGAAAGAAGTAATCAAACTGCTAGATGCCGGTTTGATTTACCCTATTTCTGATTCGCCTTGGGTCAGTCCCGTCCAAGTTGTTCCAAAGAAAGGAGGAATGACTGTTGTAACTAACGAGAAGAATGAGCTTATTCCCACTCGTACGGTTACAGGATGGAGAGTTTGCATAGACTATCGCAAACTCAATGACGCCACAAGGAAGAATCACTTCCCTCTTCCTTTCATCGACCAAATGCTTGAGAGATTGTCTGGAAAAATATTCTATTGTTTCCTGGATGGTTTCTCAGGTTATTTTCAAATTCCTATTGCTCCCGAAGATCAAGAAAAGACAACATTCACCTGTCCATATGGCACATTTGCTTATCGGCGAATGCCCTTTGGCTTGTGTAATGCTCCTGCTACATTTCAAAGATGCATGGTAGCAAATTTTCATGACATGATTGAACACCCAATGGAAGTTTTCATGGATGATTTCTCCATCTTTGGAAACTCATTTGAGCAATGTCTTGAAAACCTGGAAAAGATGCTGGTTAGATGTGAAGACTCCAACCTTGTTTTAAATTGGGAAAAGTGTCACTTCATGGTTACGGAAGGAATAGTGTTAGGACACAAAATCTCTCGAGTGGGGCTTGAAGTCGATCAAGCCAAAGTCGACACTATTTCTAAACTTCCGCATCCCACAACCGTGAAAGACATCAGAAGTTTCCTAGGACATGCAGGATTCTACCGTCGTTTCATTAGAGATTTTTCAAAAATCGCTCGACCAATGACTCAACTTCTGGAGAAAGACGCAAAATTTGTATTTTCTGATGAATGCATTAGTGTATTCAAATTGCTTAAGGAGAGATTGGTAACTGCTCCAATCATGGTTTCCCCAGATTGGATGCTACCATTTGAACTCATGTGCGATGCAAGCGATTTCGCGGTAGAGCTGTCTTAGGACAAAGGAAAGACAAGCAATTTCACCCAATTCATTATGCGAGCAAAACCCTAAATGACGCACAAGAAAACTACACTACCACCGAAAAAGAACTTCTTGCGGTAGTTTTCGCATTCGATAAATTCCGCTCGTATCTCATCCTTTCAAAGACAATTGTTTACACCGATCATGCAGCCCTTCGTTATTTGTTCAACAAACAAGATGCAAAGCCGAGATTGATTCGTTGGATTCTTCTGCTTCAAGAATTTGATA
The DNA here is from genome assembly GCA_025215565.1 of Flaveria ramosissima. Lineage (NCBI taxonomy): Eukaryota > Viridiplantae > Streptophyta > Magnoliopsida > Asterales > Asteraceae > Flaveria > Flaveria ramosissima. The sequence goes on along the minus strand of CM046040.1, from coordinate 65,051,659 downwards.
TTGAAATTCGTGATAAGAAAGGAGCGGAAAATCTAGCGGCTGATCTTCTCTCGCGTCTGGAGGATTCAAGTCCTTCACAAACTAAGGAAGCCAAAATAAACGACAATTTTCCTCATGAATTCCTTATGCACATTCAATCCTCAATCGATGAACATCCTTGGTTCGCTGATTTTGCGAATTACTTAGCAAGCGGAATCCTTCTCAAAGGAATGACTTATCAGCAAAAGAAGAAGTACTTTACTGATATCAAACATTACTATTGGGAGGATCCGTATCTGTTCAGAATCGGTGCAGACCAACTCATTCGAAGATGCGTATACGGAAGTGAAGCAGAACAAATTCTAAGGCACTGTCATGAAGGACCCACAGGAGGACACCATGGAGCAACCTTAACAGCCAAGAAAGTATTCGACTCCGGATTTTACTGGCCCACGATCTTCAAAGATGCTCATAACATGGTACGCACCTGTGATGCATGTCAAAGAGCAACCAATATCTCAACACGGGATGAGATGCCTTAGAAACCAGTTCAAGTATGCGAGATATTTGATATATGGGGTATTGATTTCATGAGGCCATTCCCGGTGTCATTTGGCAATCGTTACATCTTGGTAGCAGTTGATTACGTTTCAAAATGGGCTGAAGCTCAAGCCCTGCCTACTAATGATGCCAGGAACGTTGTCAAATTCCTTAAGAAACTATTTTCTCGTTTTGGTGCCCCCAAAGCTCTGATTAGTGACCGAGGAACTCATTTCTGTAACAATCAGCTTGAAAGAGCAATGGCACGTTATGGAGTTCACCATCGCTTTACAACTGCTTACCATCCACAAGCGAATGGGCAAGCCGAAGTCACTAACCGAGGTATCAAACGAATCCTTGAGAAAACTGTAGGTCAAAATCACAAGGACTGGTCTACCAAGTTAGATGATGCATTATGGGCTTTTCGAACAGCCTATAAGACTCCCATCGGCAGAACACCGTTTAAACTAGTTTATGGGAAGTCGTGTCATCTACCTGTAGAACTAGAGCACAAGGCCTTTTGGGCACTTAAAGCAGCAAACCTGGACCAAGACCTTGCAGGAAAGAATCGATTCCTACAAATTCACGAATTGGAGGAATTGAGAAAGGAAACAAGAGTACGAAAACGGCTAGGGTTTACAAAGAAAAGACAAGGAAATTCACGACGCTCGATTAAAGAGCACAAAACAATTTCATGTGGGAGAACGTGTCTTACTGTATAACTCTCATTTACGTTTATTTCCCGGAAAACGAAATCACGTTGGTCTGGACCTTATACGATAAAAAACGTGTTTCTGAATGGTGCCATTGAAATTTACAACCACGCAGGTTTAAGTTTCAAAAGTAAATGGTCATCGTTTGAAACCGTATAACGATGGACCAACCAAGATTCCTTCGGAGGAATTAAACCTCCACCCCAACGAAAACTAAGTGTAGGGAAGGGTCATGCCGAAGACCCGAAACTTAAACGCGGCACCTGTACATAAATTTTTCTCACTTTTTAGCAATATTTAGGACTTCACAAGCACAAGCACGGGCCGTGCCTCATCAAGCACGCCCCCGTGTCTCTGACAAAATTTTTCCACGATCTCCGCTGACGACTCTGGAACGTTGCAGGTCGAATTTAAGACGATTTCTGACAAGCACGGGGCCGTGCCTAGCCAAGCACGCCCCCGTGTTCACTCTTCATGACCTGTGTATAAATACCACACTTGTTTCATTCTTTCATCACACTCATTCCTGCTCAAAAACGTCTAGAAAATGAAAGAATCAAGTCACGGAAGCTCAAACTGGAATCCTGCGAAGAAACCGCGTTCTGAAACGCGAGAGCCGACGACTCAAGAGTATTTCTTCAAAATGCATGAACTAATCAAGCAATTGACAGAAATGAACCTCGTTGCTTCCCAACGCTTAGCTGAACTTATCCAAAAAGTTCAGCAGATGAGCGAGGAACTCATTTTTATTAACCAGCAGCTTGCGGAATTGAGCAACCGCACTTTTCACTATCCCATGCCAAACCTTCCACACGAAATGTGTGGAGGTTTCTTTTAGAAGCATTCCGTGATGTGTTAAGTGCACTGTTGCGCGTTAAAGAGTCTGGTTTTGCTGTTTCAGATTCTCGGCTTTTAACGTATCGTGTAACCGTAGGATCCTAAGGAATGTAATTTTCAATTTCGCTTGTGTTATTTAACTATAGGAATATTTTCGTATCTTTTCTGATGATTTGGAAGTGATAAAACTTAACCGGGAAAATTACATAACGCGCGAAACTGAAAAACGGAACAACAAAAGACTGAAACCGAACACTAAAACTTGAACACGGCCCCGTGCTCATGGAGGCACGCCCCCGTGTTCGACAAAAAATGACACCACCTGACATTTTTCAGCCTTTTGTCTTGTTTCCCATCAATGTTGCATGATAAAAACCAAACTAATGTGCCTGCAAAGTCGTATCCACTTTCAATTCCATCTTGTTTTCCATTTTTCTTTCATCTTTTCAAGTGTTCTTGCAAGAGTATTTGGCCAAGAGGTTAGTATACTAATTCCTATGATTATGAAAGTCATTTACATGTAGTTAGGTGATTAGGTCTCTAAACAACCGAAATCCTAACAATTATGTGTAAACACTTGTTCTTAAACGTGTTATGGAATGATGAATGCTTTTAACCTACTTATTCATGTTTATTCTTGTAATAGATTAGTGTTAATTAGTGTGTTTAGTTATATATTAGTATGTTTAGTTAGTTAGTTAGTTGTTTTCATTTATTGTTAACAAGACTGTCTTCATAATTCGTGGTGAAACCTTTGTTACAAGAACTCTCAAGTGGTGTAAAACAATATATATATTTTGAGTATCTTGAATTATTAACAAATGATTAAAATGTTCAACGTATAATCTTTGGTTTTTAAAGCAAGAAAATGTTAAACCCATGCTTAATCAACGATTTACAAACAAAACCACGATTGCTCGAGTCAAGATTTCATGCCCAAACATGTTAACCGTACCCCCACGTTTTACAAAGCGCACCCCCATGTTCAAAATTTTTTCCTTGGATGATAAATTCTTAACTATTTTTGAACATGAACTGAATCATTATGATGTTATGTCTTGAAAAAAATATAATTTTCACTAACATCATGAAACTGCTTAAGAAATTTGTCTTGTTTAGATTAACTTATTTTTATAATTTTAGGATCATGGATCATCCCTACTTACATTTTGGAGGGAGCCGCGAGAGATGGTGTCATGATAGACTTCAAAGATTGCTACAAAGAGTCGAAAGATCCCACTTACAAGCAGATGAAGAAACACTAGCGGCAGTCGGACAGCTAGAAAGATATAATAATTTATTAAGTGTTCAGTGGAAACGTTTATTTTCACAAAATAGACATTCCGTTTATGAAAACTAACTCTTGAATTTTTAGCATCTTTTAAATTTAGCATGAAAGACTCTGATCCTTGGGATGAAAGTGCAGTTTCATTCAGACTAGCTGGGAATTGGCATAAAACATCCATTGCCTTGTTCGGTGTCTATCTTGGAATATACACGGAACAAGAAATGGAGGAGGCAATATCTGGAATGCCGGCGTATCATACCTTCCCGGACGAGGAAAGTAGAGACGCGGAAAGTGGTGCAATGAGGAAAGCATTTTGGGAGCGGATTGGAACCGGAGGGTTCAACTCGAGCAAAACAAAAAGCAGTCAGATACGAGACCCACTGCTGCGATACATTCATCGGTTACTCAGCCATTCCATAACAGCTCGTGGTCAAAGCGAGGGAGTTGTTAATTTGAGGGACTTGTTTTAATCAGTTGCCATGTAATATTAGGTATTTGTTTTGTAATCTTTTTGCCAGGAATGCGATTGCAGGTGCTCCAACACCCATGTTTGGAGGAAGCTGGATTTTGAACTTATATGAAAGCTATGGTTATAACACTGAGGGAACCGTAGGAGTGATGCCGGGACTGTTAGACTTGAGCATTTGTACAAGTATGTACATGGTGACAAGCTTACCAAATGGGCAGCCGAGATTCATGGATAAGAAGGGACAAATCTGGGATCCGGCGGATCCCGAAGAAATTATCATGGACCTCGACATGCCGATACAACCAGAAGGAGCCGGAGCTAGATCTTCAAGTTCACGTACAATGGAATTCCCAACCATGTTAGACCTTTATAAGTCAATCCAAACCACTGAAACCCATGCAAGGCGATCATTTGAATATGCCCAACGAGCCTTCAACCGAGTCAAAAATCTGCATTCCCGAGTCGATGACTTGAGCAAAGATGTCACGTACATCAGAAACCAAATGTACCACGAGTGGGGGGATATCCCACCACAAAGCCCTTGAAAACCGTATCATTTTCGGGGCCCGGACACAGTTGCTTTGTGCCAATCTATCTTTTAATTTATGTCGTTTTGTTTTTATTTTGTGTGTTTAGGATTTTAATGCTTTCAATAAATTGGTGACATTTCAAGTGATACCGAGGATTCTAACAACACGAGGGCAACCAAACACAAGTGAAATATTCATCATTTTTAGGGGAGTTATTTCATTACCCTTTCTCGATCCTGAATATGTTAATCACATTGAGGACAATGTGAATTTTAAGTGTGGGGATGGGAGTAATGCATTTGACTTTGCTAAAAAGGTCCAAATTAAAATTTTTAAGAAAAGATCACTTACCAAGTAATTTTTGTGACAAGAAACCAAAAATTTAATATAATTTTTGATAAACCAAATTATAAATATACGTTTTCGGGAAATAAAGAAGTAAATCCATGACGTCCAAATAAAAATTGAAAATGTTTTTGTGATATCCTTAAAAGCAATAATCTAGTAAAATATTCAATCATGTAAAATGAAACACTTTTACCCAATTCCACCCGTATGTGAGTTTATTTTTGAGCCTTAAACAAGCTTTTGCAAGTTGCAATTCTACTTTCAGTCTGGATTTGATTGAGGGTGCCATATGATACGTGTGATTAGAACTTGCTTTGGGTATACATTTCAAGACCTTAATTAGTATTTGTTGCATAAAAATGAGTTAGGCACTAGGAAACCTTAACCATTCAAGCCCCAACCATTGTCTTTAATTTTCCTTACCCGAACGTCAACCCTAGTTAGCCCCGTTGAGCTTAAACGTTTTTTTATCTTTCAATCACCCAAGTCACCAAGTCACTTAACCAAAAAGCCTTCAACAAAACCCGTTTTCGTTAAAGACACGTTTTTGGCTTATGAAAAAAAAAATTTGGTCTTTTACCGACAGACCTTAAAGAACTGGAATGCATTCTTTTGATTTCAATTTGCTTTGTTGCCTTCATCACGCAAAACCGGGACTTCCCCCGGAAATCCGAACAAATTTTCAATCTCACGTTTGACGCAAGAAATAAATGGCGAAAAAAGGAACAAGTTCCGCCATTTTGTGGGATTTCAAAAAGTGCTATAAAGAGATGGGCAAAAAGATATGAAAGATGCCCGAATTGTGGAAATTGGTCCCATAATGGAAAATTCAAAAAGAATCAAACTGAATATCAATACGAATACACAGAATTAATCTGATTGGGTGCTATTAGGCTTCAAGCCGAACGATCCTTGAGAAAGGAAAGTTTTGTGTATCTTCGGGTAAAAGATGAAGTACGATTCTTGAAAGCAAAATACGGTCTTGACAATCTGACCTTAAACAAGTCCTCAAGCTAGCATATCCCTTCTAACTTGAAGTATTGTATAGGGAACCTTTATTGCTTTCCTTGTAGTTATGTTAGAAAAATAAGCCAAGACCGTCATCTTTAGCAATTAGCCACTCTTTCCAAATATTCCATACCCGAGCCCGAGCCAAGTTACAACCCATCAAAGACCTAATGATTTATGCAAATAAATATCTAAGTAGGTGGAGATTTGATCCCTTAACAAGCATATGATTTCACACGTATTCATACTAGGCAATTGAGTGTATTAGTCATACTTAATCTTGATTATGACTCCATATATTTAGCCGAGTGTGAGTGCATCTTGTGAGAAGTGTGGATTTTTACATGATAATAATCTTTACTAACCAACCTATTTCTTGCTAGGATATCATTTTACATGTGCTTAGAATATTTATATTTGGATGAAAATAGTATTTACTTGCATACTTCTCGAAAGACATGTTTATAATTTGATTTATTTGGTTTTTGGTGGAATTGTCATTTTAAGTGAGTTTTGCTAGAGGACAAGCAAAGTTCAAGTGTGGGCATGTTTGATGTGCTCCAAATTATACATAAAAATCCTATCAAAAGCACATCAAATATTCCTTAATATCTTCCTTAAAATGATGAAAATGTACTTAAAAGTGTTAAATTGTGTTTTCAAGTGTTTAAAAGAGAAAGATGGACAAAAGAAGTATATTTAACAAGAAATTGAAGTGATCCGAGCTTTGGACTCCAACCATGGGGTCGTGCCTCATTAAGCACGCCCCCATGCCATGCCAGAAACACACCCCCATGCTAAATTAACACACCCCCGTGTTTGGACATCTGACAAGAACAAAAGTACTGTCCCCTAAAAGTAGACACGGGGCCGTGCCCCATAAGGCACGGGGCCGTGCCCCACCTCCAACACGGGGCCATGCCCTATTTAGCACGGGGCCGTGCCCGACACAACCTGCATGTACGAGCCGACCAACTTTCGTAAGCATTGTACTAGCACGGGGTCGTGCCTTTTAGGCACGGGGCCGTGCTTAAACACTCCGGAAAGCCTATAAATAGAAGCCTAAGCTCACCATTTTTGGCAAGCTTTGGTGGGAGAGTTACTCTGCTGAATTCTCTCAGGAATCAAGACTTCAAGATCATTCGGAGGCTCGGGAGGTGCATACAACACTTGGAAGAAGCTCAGGATTCTCTAAACGTCATCCATTGTGGATTATCGGTTTGATTGTTCCATTTCACCGATGATCACTTATCTATCTTCTTTGTTATTTTTTGTTATGTTAAAGCTCATTATGAGCTAAACTCTTATTACCATCCTAATTGGATGAAACTTATGTAATTTGTGATGAACTAATGGTGTGATATATATTATGTTAATGTTATGGTGGTCTTGGAAAAACTTTTGATGGGTAGCATATACATTTGAACAGGAAGTTATAACTGTATGATTTGTGATGGTGATTGTCATACATGGTTGAAAAACGTATAATCAACTTTCATTCGTGAAACTGGTCTTTATAATAAATCCATGGCTAATGAACTAGAAATGGTTATTAGATTCATATCACCTTAACTTTCTGATCATTTGCGGGTTCCCTTTTATTAGTCTGAGAAATCTAGAATAATTGTTATGGTTTTCTAAAATTAATGGTATGTTAGAAAGGAATTTGATCAACTCACTTTTTAACATTGAATTATGTTTTCAGAAATCGTATGTCAAAAAGGTCACAAAAGATTTACCTACATTACTAGGGCTTTGATCTAAGCAGTAAAACTCAACCTGACGTGATCCTAGTCACTACGGAGCAGATAGACGAGAAATTGCACCAGCTCACCTTTATAAACATTAACATAATTACATTAATCAATATATTTAATCACACCACCAATTCATCATGGTTACATAAGTGTAATCTAATTAGGATGATAGCCTTTATTCCCTGGTTTTATATCTAAATGCTTCAGTCTTATTTTACTTTATTTTAATTATTGTTTTTAAACCCTAGAAATCTTATCAATACAACTTATTATTTTCTCAAACAAAAACCAAATCTGGTACTCAAACATTAAGGTTGTTGCGTAGGCTAGGTGTGTCGACGGATTGATACTCAGTTATTACCATAACTATATTACCAGACGATAGGTACACTTTCCTTCTGTGTGTGGTTTAGTATTAGTAATAACCAACTAAAAGTGAATCTGTGTGAAAAATCTTTTTCAAAATATATATACATTCCGCACCCATCAAGTTTTTGGGGCCGTTGCTGGGGAGGCACAATAGTTTTGAAAGACAATCTAAACTTTTGACTATCTTGTTTATATCCTGTTAATATATTTTTGTTCAAATTTATTTTATTTTTGGTAGTTACTTTGCCTTAGTTAGTTTAGTTACATTTTCCTGATTCATTCTAAGCCTTAGTTAGTTTATTCCCTCGTAAGTTAGTGTATGTCTGACTCGTCTAGTCCTGAACTTGTTTTGTCTCTTTCGGAACCCGAACGACTTTTCCGTCAAAGGTTACGTGAAAGACCACGACAAACAACTACAATCATTGAAGAATATGTTTTGGACGGTACACCATCCGAAGAAGACATGCTAACAAGAAGAGGAAATGAAGATGACACATTATGCCACGCCGTCAATCGATGGTTACGAGTCTAGTGTTATCCAACCAATAATAGCGGCCAACAATTTCAAGATTAAGTCTAGTATTATCCAAATCATAGAAAACTTTATTAAGTTCTATGAATTGCAAGACGAAGATCCTAACGCTCACATCTTAGGATTCCTTTGTATTTGTGCGACCTTCAAAATCAATAACTGTTCAGACGATGCCATTCGACTAAGGCTTTTTATATTTTCGCTTCGAGGCCAAGCCATTGACTGGCTTGATTCGCTTCCACCTAGTTCCATCACCACATGGGCGGAAATGACTGAACAATTGCTTTTGAAATACTTTCCACCCGATCGCACTGCCAAATTGAGAAGCAGCATCACAAGCTTTTGCCAAGATGATGATGAATCATTACACGTAGGATGGGAAAGATATAAAGGTCTCCTTCGGAGATGCCCACATCACGGACTTGATGGGTGGCTGTAGTTTCAAACCTTTTTACGATGCAATCAGCGGAGCACACAAACAAGCTGTACAACAACGTACGGGAGGAGATTTCGGAAGTGTCATGCCAACCAAGACATACCAAGCCCTAGAAAGAGCATCTAAGAAGAGCTTTGCTTATAATCCCTTAAGAATCAAACCTAGTTCTAAATGCATTCACGAAGTAGACTCTGAAACCCTAATTGCAGCCCAATTATAACCTCTAACAAAACGATTCGAACAATCGCAAGCCAAACTGAAGAAGGCTCCACCACGATGCAACACATGTGGAAATTCACACAAGACCAACGAGTGCCCACAAAGCATTATAATGGTTGAAGATGTTGACTACATAGCAGGCCCTAACATCTCATATAACAAGAACTCAAATTGGAGGAACAACTCTAATTACAGAGAGTCTGGTAATAACCATCATCATCTGGATTCAACCAAAGGCCACCTTACCAACAACAAAAACCACTATACCAAGGTCCAACCAGTAGTAACCAAGACCGTGGAGCATAATCAATGGAAGACTTATTGCAACAGTTGTTGATAACCACACAAGCCACAGAGTACATCTGGAAATCTGATCGAAGAAATGAGGAGAGGTTCTAAAGAAACGAGGCTGACATCAAAAGAAACAAAGCATCATTGCAAACCATTGAACACCAAGTAGGACAGACAGCTAAAAAACTTTTGAAAGACCCCAAGACAAACCCTATTGCTCAAGTCAAATCCATCACCACTAGGAGTGGCAAAACCACTCAAGGTGATGCACCTGTATTACAGCCCATCCTTGAAGAAGTAGAAACCAAAACTCCAAGTAATACAAGTGATAAACAAAAGCAACCTGTTGCTGTTGAAGAACCAGCCAAGAATTACGTACCACCACCACCCTATGTTCCACCACCTCCATATCAAGGTCGTTTGAGACAACAATGAACGCAGGCACAATATGGCAAATTCCTTGGGTTGTTCAAGCAACTCCACATCAATCTGCCCTTGGTGGAAGCCTTAGCCCAAATGGCAAATTATGCCAAGTTTCTAAAGGGTGAGTTGTCAAAAAAAAGAAACTAGAAGAGTTATCACATGTAGTTTTAAATAAGCAATGCTCTGCACTTCTTCAAAATAAACTACCTCAAAAGATGACTGATCCAAGAAGCTTCACCATACCTTGCCTAATAGGAAAGTTATTCTGTTAGCAACGTGTTAGCTGATTTAGGTGCTAGTATTAACCTTATGCCTTATGCGGTTTTTGAAAAGTTTGATTTAGGTGAACCTAGAGTTACCCGTATGAGCATCCAGTTAGCTGACCGTTCTATTAAATATCCGAGGGGAATTGTTGAAAATATTTTAGTTAAAATCGACAAATTCGTTTTTCACGTTGATTTTGTGATCCTTGACATGGATGAGGATAAGAATGTTCCTCTTATCCTATGTCGACCTTTCTTAGCAACTGCTCGAGCCCTCATCGATGTTTACACTGGCAAACTCACGCTTCGAGTAGACAAGGAGGAAGTAACTTTTGACATAAGCCAATCCATGAAAGACCCTCAACATCATGATGACTCACTCTATTACATTGATGTTTGCGATTCGATCATAAGCTGCCATTTAAAGAAAACTCTTCAACATGAAGCTTGCAACTCTAAATTAATAAAGGTCCAAATCACCGAACCTATTTGTGAGAATCAAATCATTCCAGAACTAGAAGTTGATGAAACATCATCTTATCAAGAAGCATTTGAGATCGTTGAACAAGAACTAGAACCTAAAGCCAAACCTTCTATCTAAGACACTCCGGTTCTAGAGCTCAAAGAACTTCCATCTCATCTCGAATACACATTTATTGAAATACATCTCACCTTCCTGTCCTAATCCCATTTGCCTTATCAATTGATGAGAAGAACAAGTTGCTCAATTTGCTTAAGGCACATAAACGAGCAATTGCATGGAAAATCATGGACATCAAGGGAACCAATCCATCCTTTTGCATTCACAAGTTACTGATGGGGGATAACTTTAAATCCGTCATTCAACCTCAAGGACGTTTAAATCCGAGCATGCCAGAGGTAGTGAATAAAGAAGTAATCAAACTACTAGATGCCGATTTGATTTACTTTATTTCTGATTCGCCTTGGGTGAGTCCTGTCCAAGTTGTTCCAAAGAACGGAGGAATGACTGTTATAACTAACAAGAGGAATGAGCTTCGCCCCACTTGTATAGTTACAGGATGGAGAGTTTGCATTGACTATCGCAAACTCAATGACGCCACAAGGAAAGATCACTTCCCTCTGCCTTTCATCGACCAAATGCTTGAGAGACTATCTGGAAAATGTTCTATTGTTTCCTCGATGGTTTCACAGGTTATTTCCAAATTCCTATTGCTCCCAAAGATCAAGAGAAAATGACATTCACCGGCACATTTGGTTATCGGCGAATGCCTTTTGGATTGTATAATGCCCTTGCTACATTTCAAAGATGCATGGTAGCAATCTTTAATGACATGATCGAACACTCAATGGAAGTTTTCATGGATGACTTCTCCAACTTTGGAAACTCATTTGAGCAATGTGTTGAAAACATGGAAAAGATGCTGGTTAGATGTGAACATTCTAACCTTGTTTTGAATTGAGAAAAGTGCAACTTCATGGTTAATGAAGGAATAGTGTTAGGAGATAAAATCTCTCAAGCAGAGCTTGAAGTCGATTAAACCAAAGTCGACACTATTTCCAAACTTCCACATCCCACGAGCGTGAAAGATATCAGAAATGTCCTAGGTCATGCAGGATTCTACCATCGTTTAAAAAGATTTCTCGAAAATCGCACGACCGATGACTCAACTTCTTGAGAAAGACGCACAATTCGTATTTTCTGACGAATGCATTAGTGTATTCAATTTGCTTAAAGAGAGATTGGTAACAGCTCCAATCATGGTTTCCCCAGATTGGACGCTACCATTTGAACTCATGTGCGACGTAAGCGATTTTGTAGTAGGAGCCGTATTAGTACAAAGGAAAGACAAGCAATTCCATCCAATTCACTATGCGAGCAAAACCCTAAACGACGCACAAGAAAACTACACCAACACCGAGAAACAGCTTCTTGCTGTAGTTTTTGCATTTGATAAATTTCGCTCATATCTAACCCTTTCAAAAACAATCGTTTACACCGATCTGCAACCCTTCGTTATCTGTTCAACAAACAAGATGCAAAGCCAAGATTGATTTGTTGGATACTTCTGCTTCAAGTTTGACATTGAAATTTGTGATAAGAAAGGAGCAGAGAATCTGGGGGCCGATCATCTCTCGCGTCTTGAGGATTCAAGTTGTTGGATCAAGTAAGTCTAGTGCAACTAAAACAAACACTTAGACAAATTTTGGTGCAACTGATGAAGAACTTCCAAAAGCAAAAGCAGAGCTTCCAACGGTAAGTCTGATGGAGCTTCCGAAGAGAAACTCCAACTTCCGAAGTTAAAGTCTTTCATCTGAAGTTCAACACTTAGAAGAATTCAAGACAGTGACTTCTGAAGTATGAAGACCTGAAGAATATCTCAAGCCTCGGAAGAAGTAACCTTTTGCAAAGTATAAGTGGCTTCGGGAGAACTTGTTCTTCCAAAGCCAGTTAACCTTTAGAAGAACCTACTATGAACCAATGGACATAAGTATGGTCCTTCTGACACTCCGCTGCAAATCTCTAATATACTGCATGGTGCTTTCCCACGCCCATGTAGTCGACCATACTTTATTCCACTGTTCATCTATTATCAGTTGGTATAGTTATCAACTTTAGTTGGTGACAAAAGGAAGTCATGAACATGTCATGACTACCATATCATAGATAATATTTTATCTAAGATACCTTGACTTTAGCATTGTTGTATTTGCTTTAGTCATAGGTTTCCAGTTGGTATCAAAGTATATCCAACTGTAGGATCTAGTATATATAGTTTCTCATTGTAACTCATGTAATATGCTTGTAAGAGTCTTGTAATCGTGAGTTGAGAATTAATATATACAACTACCTTGAAAATTATCTTCTTGTGTTCTTAGTTACTTGGTATATTATTATCAACTCTTAGAAGGGATTCTGCATCATCATCTAAACCGAGTGTGATTCAAGTGAGTTTGAGAGAAAAGAAAGTGTTAAGTGACAAGAACCGATCCTGCACAAGTCCTTCACAAACTGAGGAATCCACAATAAGCGAAAATATTTCTCATAAATTCCTTATGCACATCCAATCCTCAATCGATGAACATCCCTGGTTCGCTGATTTCGCAAATTACTTGGGAAGCGGAATCATTCTCAAAGGAATGACTTATCAGCAAAAGAAAAAAAAATCTTTACTGATATTAAGTATTACTATTGGGAGGACCCGTGTCTGTTCAGAATCAGTGCAGACCAATTTATCCGAAGATGCGTATACGGAAGTGAAGCTGAACAGATTTTAAGGCACTGTCATGAAGGACCCACAAGATGACACCATGGAGCAACCCAAATAGCCAAGAAAGTCTTTGACTTTGGATTTTACTTGCCCATGATCTTCAAGGATGCTCATAACATGGTACGCACCTGTGATGCATGTTAAAGAGCGACCAATATCTCAACACGAGATGAGATTCCTCAGAAACCAATTCAAGTATGCGAGGTATTTGATATATGGGGTATTAATTTCATGGGGCCATTCCCGGTGTCATTTGGCAATCGTTAAATCTTGGTAGCAGTCGATTACGTTTCAAAGTGGGCTGAAGCTCAAGCCCTACCTACCAATGATGCTAGAAATGTTTTCAGATTCCTTAAGCAACTGTTCTCTCTTTTTTGTTTCCCAAAGCTTTAATTAGTGAACGAGGAACACATTTTTGTAACAACCAGCTCGAAAGAGCAATGGCCCGTTATGGAGTGCACCATCGCTTCACAACTACTTATCATCCACAAGCGAATGGGCAAGCTGAAGTCACCAACCGAGGCATTAAACGAATTCTTGATAAAATTGTAGGTCAAAATCACTAGGATTGGTCTACCAAGTTAGATGATGCACTATGGGCTTTTCGAACAGCCTATAAAACTCCTATCAGCACAACACCGTTCAAACTAGTTTATGGGAAGTCATGTCGTCTACCTGTGGAACTAGAGTACAAGGCCTTTTGGGCACTTAAAGCAGCAAACCTAGACCAAGACCTTGCAGGAAAAGATCGATTCCTACAAATCCATGAACTAGAGGAACTGAGAGAACAAACATATGAAAACGCTAGGGTTTACAACGAAAAGACAAGGAAATTCCACGACGCTCGATTAAAAAACACAAAATGATTTCATGTGGGAGAACGTGTCTTATTGTATAACTCTTGTATACGATTAAAAACGTGTTTCCGAATGGTACCATCGAAATCGACAACAACAATGGTTTAAGTTTCAAAGTAAATGGTCATCATTTGAAACCGTATAACGATGGACCAACCAAGCATCTGTCGGAGGAATTATGCCTCCGCCCCGACGAAAACTAAGTGTGGGGAGGGGTCGCGCCGAAGACCTGAAACTTAAACACGAATCCTATACATAGGTTTCTCTTTAATTTATAACTTTTATTTTGGACTTCACAATAACAAGCACGGGGCCGTGCCCCATAAAGCACGCCCCCGTGTCTCTGACAATTTTTTTCCACGATCTCCGCTTCCGACTCTAGAACGTTGCAGGTCGAATTTAAGACGAATTCTGACAAGCACGGGGCCATGCTTGGCTAAGCATGCCTCCATGTTTAAATTTCACGACCTGTATATAAATAGCACACTTGTTCCATTCTTTCATCACATCCATTTTTGTTTAAAAAAGGTCTAAAAATGAAAGAATCAAGTCACGAAAGTTCAAGCTCAAATCCCGCGAAGAAACCGCGTTCTGAAACGAGAGAGCCAACAATGCAAGATTACTTCTTCAAGTTGCATGAACTGATCAAGCAGATGACTGAAATGAACCTCATGTCATCCGAACGCCTAGCTGAACTCAACCAAAAAGTTCAAGAGATGGGCGAGGAACTCGTTTTCGTTAACTGTCAGCTTGCGGAACTAAGCAACCACACTTCTCACTATCCCATCCCGAACCTTCCACATGAAATGTGTGGAGGTTTCTTTTAGAAGCATTTCATGATGTGTTAGGTGCGCTGATGCGCATTAAGGAGTTTGGTTTTGCAGTTTCAGCATCTCGGCTTTTAACGTATCATGTAACCGTAGGACCCTAGGAAACGTAATTGTCATTTGGCTTGTGTTAATTAACTTTAGGACTATTTTTGTATCTTTCCTGATGATTTGGAAGTGATAAAACTTAACCGGGTAAATTGCGTAACGCGCGAAACTGAAAAACGGAACAACGAAAAACTAAAACAAAGAACATAGGGGAGGCACGCCCCCGTGCCTAGGCAGGCATGCCCCTAGGCTCGACAAAAGATGGCACATTCTGACTTGTTTCAGACCTTTGTCTTGTACCCCATCAATTTTGCACAAAAAAAATCGACCTCATGCCTGCAAAGACCCGCATTCACTTCCATTTTCAACACATTTTTCATTTTTCCTTCTTATTTTCAAGAGTTCTTGCATTCCTTTTTAAGTGTGCTTGTCCAAGAGGTTAGTATACTAAATTCTATGTTAATGATGGTCATTTACATGTAGTTAGGTGATTAGGTCTCTAAACAACCAAAATCCTAGCAATTATATGTAAAACCTTGAAATTAATCGTCTTATGGAATGAAGAATACTTTAAGCTTTCTTGTTCATGTTTATCTTGGTAGTTGATTAGTGTTAAGTATCATGTTTAGTTAGTTGTTTATTTGTTTTCCTTTTTGTTAACAAAACTATCTTCATAATTTGTGGGTAAATCATTGTTAATCATATTCAAGTTACAAGAGTTCAACAAGTGGTGTTAACACTATATATATTTTTGAGTATCTTGAATTATTAACAAGTGATTAAAATGCTAAATGTATAATCTTTGGTTTTTCAAGCAAGAAAATGTTTAACATGCTTAATTAAAGGTTTACAAACAAAACCACGCATGCTCGAGTTAAAATTTCATACCTCAAAATGTTAACCGCACCCCCACATTTCACAAGACACACCCCCATGTTTAACAGTTTTTTTTCTTGGATGTCAAACTTCTAACTATTTTTAAACATGAGTTGAACAATTATGGTGTTATATCTCGTGAAACCCATGTTTGTCACTAATGTCATGAAACTATTCCAGAAATTTGTTTTGTATAGTTTAACTTATTTTTAAAATTTCAGGATCATGGATAATCCTTATTTGCAATTTGAAGGGAGCCGTGAAAGATGGTGTCGTGACAGACTGCAAAGACTATTACAAAGGATTAAAAGATCATATTTGCAAGTTGATGAAGAAACATTGGCAGCTGTCGGACAGCTCGAAAGATATAACAATTTATTGAGTATTTAGTGGAAGCGTTTGTTCTCACAAAACAAACCTTCTGTTTATGAACTAACTCTTGAGTTTTTAGCATCTTTCAGATTTAGCATGAAAGACTCTGACCCTTAGGATGATGATGCAGCTTCATTCAGACTTGGTGGCGTAAGACATCCATTGGCTTGTTCGGTGTCTATCTCGGTATCTATACGGAACAAGAAATTGAGGAGGAAGCAATATCAGGAATGCCAGCATACCAACCTTTCCAGACAAGGAAAGTAATGACGCGGAGAGTGTGTTAGATCTAGGAACAATGGGTTTAGATCCTTTTGTATAGGCTTAGCACTTTAATCAATGCTTGTACTAAACTCTTGTAATTCATTACTTTAATGTATGCATTATGTATATAGGTTAACCCATATATGTGTTGATTTGATGTATGATTTTAGGATCAAACATTATACTTAGTCAATTTTTAAACTTGACTAAGTGTAAGAAACATCTACGGATGAACAATTATGTTCTTCCGTAGATAATCTTCTAACTGAAAATACATTCGAGGATCTTCTATGGAAGAACACCAGTGTAGACAGAAGTCAAAGAAGTACTGTGAGACCAAAGACCCATGGATGAATAACTTGTACTTCAATGAAGTATACCAAGTGAAGACTCCTACGGAAAGAAAAACTCCTACGGAAGACAACATTCTTGAAGAAGACCAAACACTTGTGTAGGACCGGTGAAGGGTGGTCACTTACAACACAACAACACAAAGAGGAGATTAACCAAACTTAATCAAATAGTAAACTGGATTAACCACAAGTATGATACTAAGAACACGAGTAATGAGTATGAGACAGAACAAGAGAACACAAGAGATTGGGTTTCAAGGATGCAGTATATTGATTTCTCAAGTTCTATTACAAGTGTTACAAAGCATAAAGAAAGATACAAGAACATGGAATACTTATACTACAGCCTACAGCTGGCTATACTTTGAAAGCCAGCTGGATACAATTGACTAGACACAAACAAAATCAATTGTAGAATCAAAAGGCATATCTGCCTTTTGACTTGTGACTATGACATGCCATAGCTCACATCCTAATATATTACAAAAAGGATAAAAGTACATAAAGTAGAAAGCATGGACTCAAGACCTTAATGTATAGTTACCAAAAGCATGGACCTTTCACCAACTCATGTAAGTTGGTGACTTTACAGAGTTGCAGCGGAAAGGTGATCCAGCTTTATGGTAAAGTACATCAGATAAAGGCATATCTCTAAAAGTCTTCGAAAGAAATCTGTCTTCACTATTTGGCTTCAGAAGACTTTGTCTTTGAAGCTTCGGAAGACTTCACTTTTGGCTTCGGAAGATATTGGTCTTGGCTTCGGAAGATTTTACACTTAGAATATTTCTAGTGCATGGTGTAAAACTTCCGAAGTATTTCTACTTCAGTTCTTTAGTGCATGCTTGCAGAGAGACTTTGGACGTTTTGGCTGCAGAGAGACTTGAACTAGCAATATGTCATTTCCTTGTCCTTTGATGAAGAGAGTTCCATCTATAGTACCTCTTTTGTATCCATGTTTGCAAAGATACTCAGACAATGTCTCATACCATTTCCTGGGTGCCTGATGCAGCCCATAAAGAGCTTTGTCAAGCTTGCAGACATAATCAGGATGATCAGGGTCTACAAAACCAGGTGGTTGTTTGACATACACCTCTTCATCAATCACTCCATACAGAAGAGCACACTTCACATCAAGTTGAAAGACCTTGAAGTTCTTGGATGCAGCAAATGCCAGGAATATCCTAACAGCTTCTAGTCTTGCTACAGGAGCAAAAAGATCAGTGTAGTCAATCCCTTCTCCTTGTGTGTATCCTTGAACAACTAGTCTAGCCTTGTTCTTGATGATAATGCCTCTATCATCCTTCTTATTCCTAAAAACCCATTTGGTTCCAATGGTAGTCTTCCCATGAGGAAGAGGACAAAGGTTCCAAACTTTTTGCCTTTTGAATTGAAGCAACTCTTGTTGCATAGCTTCAACCCAACTTCCATCCTTTAGAGCCTCATCAACTTTCTTTGGCTCTATCTGGGATAAGAAACAAGAGTGAAGAAAAACATATGCTTCATGGGTTTGTCCTCTTGTTCTTACCCCTGTAACAACATCTCTAATGATGTTTGTGGTCGGGTGAGACTTGTGGATCCTAAGCTGAGGGATCACAGCAAGTTGCTGAGAAAGATCTAAATTTGAGAAATTTAGATCTGGCATAGATGATTCACCCTCCACATCACCACACTTATCAAGAGTGACTTGATCCAATGAGTGTGTGACATCATTGATGTTGTCATCTATGGTGTGGTTATTAGCATCAAGGAATTCTTGATCACTTCCACCATCACCATTGTTGTCTTCCACAATTGAGACATCTTTCTCTGGTTGTGGAGCCTCTGAGCTGGAATTTGAAGGCACCCCAGATGTATCAGCAGAGTTTGTCATTGTAGTGCTGATAGAAACCTCATTTGCTAAAGTAGTTCCAACTGGAGCTGAAGATGTATGAGTTGAAGGTCTTCTTAGCTCAAATCTTGGATCAGGATCACCTGTATTTAAATTTCCTGCAGATCCTGAAACATTCTCACAAGATTTGTTAAAACAGTTGGTAACTAAATCAAGATCAAATAGCCAATCAGGACCAGAACCAGCCACACAGGGTGTGTGTTCATTGAATGTCACATTGGCTGACTCCTCAACAATTCTAGTTCTGAGATTGTATACTCTATAAGCCTTAGCATGAGAAGAGTATCCAATGAAATGTCCATCATCTGATTTCTCAGCAAATTTGGCAATTTGATCTTTGGTATTCAAGATGGTGCAAGGACATCCAAATGACCTGAGAAAGCCAATGAAAGGTTTTCTCTTGTGCCAAAGTTCATAATGAGTCTTACCATGTGTCTTAACTACTAAAACTCTGTTTTGCACACAGCAAGCAGTGTTTACTGCCTCTGCCCAGAAGGTGATGCGCAGTTTAGAGTCAGACAACATAGTTCTTGCAGCTTCAATTAGTGTCATGTTTCTTCTCTCAGCAACACCATTTCGCTGAGGAGTCCTGGGAGCACTATATTGTCTTGTAATACCTTTTTCATCATAAAATGCATCAAGGGTTTGATTCTTGAATTCAGTCCCTTGATAAAATCTTATGGTTTTGACCTTGTGATCACTTTGATTCTCAATTGTTAAGATGAAATTCTTCAGAAACTCAGGGGTCTCATCCTTAGTTCTAAGAAAGAAAACCCAAGTGAATCTTGTAAAATCATCTATGATCACCAAACAATAAGAGGTCCTTCCTAGACTCATTACACTGGTGGGGCCAAAAAGATCCATATGTAATAAGTGTAGGGGAGTAGTGATGGAGTTCCTTTCCTTAGGCTTGTGAGATACCTTATGTTGCTTCCCTTTTAGGCATGCAACACAATGATCATCACTTGTAAACTCTTTCTTTGGCATTCCAGTTACCAAATCATGTTTAATTAGTTTATTCATGTTCTTAAAGTTTACGTGGCACATTCTTTTATGCCATAGGAAAGACTCATCACTATTGGCTTTAGACAGAAAGCATGAAACTTCTCCAGAGGGAGATGTTTCTTGCAAGTCCATCTTGTACATGTTCCCTTTTCTGGGGGCTCTAAGCAGGATGTGCTCATGAGGAATGACCACTCCAGGCTTGAGAACAATGCACTCATGCTCAGTAAAGAGCATGTTATGACTCTGATCACAAAATTGGGATACACTCAAAAGATTGTACCAAAGCTCCTTGACAAAGTTTACCTTTTCAATGCTGAGCTTACCATTTGTGACCTTGCCCCTTCCAGAAATGTAACCACCTTCATCTCCTCCAAAAGCAACTAGTCCTCCATCAATCCTTTCAAAGTTATGGAGTAGTGACCTATTGCCTGTCATGTGCCTGGAACAACCACTATCAATGATCTAGACATTCTTGTTTGTCTTGAGCTGTTCCTGCACAAAGAAAATGATTAGTTACATTTGGAAACCCAAGCCTCATTTGTCTTGGGCTCACTAAGTATAATAGAAGGTAATGCAACAGTAATAGATCCTATGGTTGTGCTAGGAGGATCTTGAGCTGTTGTTGATGGAGAATTTTCAGTCACTTGGTCTTTCTTAGACTTCCACACCACCTTTGGAGTCTTGGACTTGACCTTCAAAACTTCGGAAGCTTTTGAGGCTTCGAAAGTTTTGATGACTGAACCTTCGGAAGATTCTGCAGTCACTGCAGCAGACTTCAGTGCTTCGGAAGAATTCCTTTCTTCCGAGACCAACTTTTCTTCCGAAGGTAATTTTCCATTTGCCTTCTTCCTAGATTTGGAGCTTCCGAAGGAAACAGACTTTCCTTCCGAAGCTTGAATCTTCTTGGAACTCTTTGAAGTCTTTGTCTTGGTCATATGGACAGTACTTTTAGGATTGTATGGACAATCCTTAGTAATGTAAGAGGTACTTTCACACATGACACACAACATTTTCTTCTTCACAAGATTCTTCTTATGAGAACAAGACTGTCTTTGGTCACACCCTTCTCCACCTTCATCTTTGCAGATGCTGAGACAGTTCTTATGGGCTGGGAACTGTTCTTGGAGTTTGATGGTCCAGGCTGTGCAGTAGTGGTACACAGCAGATCAGTCTTCTTCTTGGTACTGAGATGATTTGAACAAGAACCATAACTCTTAGCTGAAGAGTTTTGGTTGATGTCTTCAGTCTTTACTACTTCAAACCTTGCAGAGATAAAAACTTGTTTCTGCTTAGAGTCAAAGGTATCCTTGATCTCTTGAGCCTTCCTTGCTTTTCTTTTGCTCTTTCTGATCAAGTTCTTTCTCATTGACTTGGTCATCACAGTAATCTTCTTCTCCTTAGAAGGATAGTGGCCCTTCTTAGAATCCTCCTCTTCACTCTTCTCAGAGGAATTCTTCACTATCTCTTCTTCATCCTCTTCACTTATAGGATCTATGAGAGGAAGCTCATCTTCACAAGTTCCACACCTAGGAATCTTACAGACAAGATTGTGTGTGGAGGAGCTATCTCATTGGATCCCAGTCCCTCTTTATTTTGATAACACACCTTGTTATGTAGGGATGAGGATATCATGTTCTTGAAGGTCTCTTCTTCAAGAACACTCTTTTCTGCCCTGGCTTTGCTGATCACAAGCTCAGCCGGGCACTCAGTCAGCTTGGTTATGAGATCTTTGATTTGAGTCCTAAAATCTATATGCTCATGTTTTAGAACTGAAATGGTTTTCTCTAAGTCCTCTATCTTTAATTTATAATCAATTTCAGACTTTCTAAAATCAGATTTTAAAATGTTTAAGGACTCAAGATCAGATCTCATCTCCAAGTTATAGGACCTTTATCTATTAACTTTAGCAATGCATTCAGGAGAACAGAGATGTTCCAATACCTTGGCTTCATCATGATCTGCCATTAGTGCTTGGTTTGGAGAAGCATCTTCCACCTGAAAGCTCCAGTCAAAGCTTCCTTCTTCAACAGCAACATCAGCATGTTGTTTTGGCTTCTAATTCTAAGGGGCTTTCTCAGTGTAGTTTGGTCTGGTTTGTGCTTGGCCACCATTTGTGTTAGGTGCCTTACACTCTCTAGCAATGTGGCCCACCAGGTTACAGTTGTAACACTTGACTTTGCTTTTGTCCAAGCCAAACTTTCCACTGGTAGCATTGCTTGGAAACCTCCTTCCAGTTCTCTTGTAGAAATTCTTGGCTCTATGAGTGAGAAGAGCCACCTGCTGGACTATTT
Source organism: Flaveria ramosissima (assembly GCA_025215565.1). Classification (NCBI taxonomy): domain Eukaryota; kingdom Viridiplantae; phylum Streptophyta; class Magnoliopsida; order Asterales; family Asteraceae; genus Flaveria; species Flaveria ramosissima. Next base: position 65,029,625 of record CM046040.1, on the reverse strand, counting down.
CCATATATTCCAGATCATCTAGATGGATACAATCCAGGTCTTCAAGAGTTAAAAGAGAGTTGCCACAGCTTTCATCAGAAGACATAAAGGCTTGAGAAGAGCTTGTCTCTTTGAATGGGCTTCCTTGAGTGTAGTTCTCCCTGGGTGTCTCTGGGAAGGTGATGAAAAGACCCTTTGGTGAATTGTCAGGGTATCATATGAGATGATGTTGGGGTTCTATGCTATCCCTTTCAACCACATGCAGGGCTGAACCCAATTGATTGTTGGAGTTGCCAGATGAGAATCCCATATAACTCTGTCGGAGTAAGAGTTTTGAGATTTTCTGTCCTCTTGATCACCACACAATAGTGTGTCCATTTCCTAAGAAGTGAGGACATGAACTTCCTTACAATGTCTCTATTTTCAAGAGGAACTCATCCATCCACAAGAGTATCCACTATCTCAACATACCTGAAGTATTGCTGAGTCATGGTTTCACCTGTTTTGAAGGTGAAGTTTTCAAACTGCTGCTTCAGGAGATCCTTCTTGTTCTCCTTGGCTTCAGAGGAGCCTTCATACATCAGTTTTAGTGCATCCCACAGCTGTTTAGCTGTTTTGCACTTCTTGAAACCTCTGTATACAGAGTTTGGAAGGGCAGTTTGAAGGGCTGTCATGGCTTTTCTATCAATCTCTACTCTCTTCCTATCTTCATCAGAGTAGTTAGCCACATCTTTGGGAATCATACCAGCACCAGTACCAGAAGGAGTGCTGGGTATGAAAGGTCCATTTTCAATAGACTACCACATTCTTGAGTCTAGAGACCTGATGAAACCTTCCATTCTCATACACCAGGTATCAAAGTCATCAAGAGTGATCAGTGGGGACTTGTTCATGGTTTCAGTTTCCATATCAGTCTTGGAAATGCCTTCCATTTGAAAGTTTAGTATATGTGTGTGTGAGGGATCTTAAGATGGTGAGATCTTATATCAAGAGCATGAAAAGCTCTGATACCAATTGCAGGACCGGTGAAGGGTGGTCACTTACAACACAACAACACAAAGAGGAGATCAACCAAACTTAATCAAACAGTAAACTGGATTAACCACAAGTATGATACTAAGAACACGAGTAATGAGTAAGATACATAACAAGAGAACACAAGAGATTGGGTTTCAAGGATGCAGTATATTGCTTTCTCAAGTTCTGATAATTTCTGATAGCGATCCTTGGATTCACAGGTGGTATCAGAGCCAAGTGCTCATTTATTTAGTTTGATTGATCTATCGATGTTAGAATTGTTTAATTGATTGCTTATTTCATTAGATTTGTGAATCCAAGGATCGTAATCAGAAATTATCAATGTTAGAAGGGAATTAAGTTAATGAATGCGGAATGAATATTAACCTTGTTTAATTGATTAATAAATAAATATCAAACACGATATATGTTAATTATGATGAACACAATGATACGAGCACAATAAATAAACAAACATGATTTGATTCAAAAGTATTTCATTAAACAAATGAACAAACAATGAATGCTATAAAAATAATTGCTTTGAATGGGTTGATGTTGATGAAATATTGATGTGACGGCTGCTAGGGTTTGTGTTTGATTGATTGTGTGAATTGATGTGATGTTTTGTGTTTGCTGCCCGGTCGCCTGTGTATTCTCTCGTATTGCTCTCTTTTTGATGTGAAACCTAGGACACATATTTATAGGCAAGCATGTTTTTGTTAAGGAAACACTGGATCTCTTGGGATTTGAAATTGTCTTGTTGACTTGTTGAATTGTAACACTTGTATTTAGATACAAGTGTTTGGACTTTGTAGCTGGATTGTCTTTCCCATGTGATTGCACATCAGCAGAAGTTTACTCTTCTGCAAGATTCTTCACTTAGAACACTTGAATCCTTGAACTCCAGAGCTGTTGTACATCCACAGAAGATCTTTGGATGTAGTTTTTGTAAGAAACATATCTACGGAAGAACAAAAGTGTTCATCCGTAGATGTTTCTTACACTTAGTCAATTTCAGAAATTGACTAAGTCTAATGTTTGATCCTGCAATCATACACATAAATCAACACACATATTGGTTAACCTATATACATAAAGCATACATTATAGTAATGAATTACAACTATTCATTACACGTTTTGATTAAAGTTCTAAGCCTATACAAAAGGATCTAGACCTATTGTTTCTAGATCTAACAATACTCCCCCTTAGGCTTAGACACTTGTAATCAACTCTTCAAAACTAAAAGTTCCTTCTTGACACCATCTTCTTGTTGAAATAAGATGTTGCATCCTTTTGATCATCATATTTGTACTTGATCTCCATTCTGCATATCTTTTGAAATGTCTCAAAACTTATTCCCATAATGTCTTCTTTTGTTGTCAGAGTTTCCACAACACTTTGATTGTTGACTATTTTTAGCTCATCTTCCTCTGAGATTTTTAGTTCTAAAACTTATTCATAAGTAGATCCTTTCAGTAGTCCAACGTCATGTCTTCTTCTTTTGTATGCCTTGGCATGCAGCTTGTCAATCACTTGAATCATATGCACATATAGACACAGGTCATTTTGTGCTCTTTAATCAGTCAGCTTTGGAAAGAATTTGTCATGTAGATACAATGTATAGCTTGGGTGAAGCAATTTGATCTCTACTGGGTCAAAAATTCTTATCTTATCATCTTTCTTCCCTTCAACATTAAAATAGTAGCACTAGCACTTTTGTTTACTCAACATATCCCCACTCAGTTATGGGAATAGTGTATTGATTTCCTGCAATGACTTTGATGGCTGCGGTTTTCTGTTAGTGTATCCAACCCTCCTCAAGAATTCATCATCAACTAATGTAGACGAGTTACTGTTTGATCTTCTTTCCTTTTGAAGTCTTTTCTTGTGTTCAACATCTTCTCTCTTAGCCTCTTTCAGCACATCATCTATAAACCTTGTTTTCGGCCTACCCACAGACACTAAAAAGTCTCTCCCCCTTGGATGGATTGGATAGTTGGAGATGATTAGGCTTTGAAAGTCTTTAATATCTCTCTCAGGAAGACTTAGTAATGCTTCTACATCATGGGAGTATTGGATTCTTCCAGATGTCCTCTTGATGATTGCACAATCCCAGTTTGGATCATATTTCCAGGTCATAATCCAGTTTTCTTCCATAGAGCTGGAAGTTGTGATATGATCATATAGCTCTATCAGGGTAGACTTCCATTCAGTGATTTCTCTAACTGTTGTTCCCAGTGGCCATACTTTGCTAGGGATAACTGCCCGAGGCTCTCTGATTAGTTTTTCCTTCCTTTTGTGCTGATCTTTAGATTTAACAGTTATAGGATCAGCAGAGAGTTTGCTTTGTTGCTCATAGGATGGGTTTGGTGCTTTAGTTCTGAATCTCACCCAAGTGTCAAGCTCAACAGCCATTACATGTTCCATCATCCTCCTAAGCTCACCAACTGTTCTTCCCTTAAGCTCATGCGCCTTGTAGTTGTGACCCTGTAGCCAACAGATCATATTGCACTTGCTAAGCTTTGCTGTATCACAGTGGCCTAAATCTTTCTTGATTTTTTGAATAAATTGAAATGTTGTGAATGCTTCATAGTCACATTTAGGGATCATGAATCTAGCATTCTTTCAGTAGTTCCTTCATTTCAGTCAGATTCATCCTCTCAACCAGGTCATATGGAAACCCATGGTTGATAAGGGTCATGAACATAGCTGACTCAGGCCTCTCTTCTAGTATATCTTTTGTTGTAAGTAGATCATCTGCCTTTGATATTTCTTGTTCTTTATGAGGCTTTTCTTCAGTTAGTTCTTTCCATTCAACATCCGTATCATCTTCATCATGTGTTACAGGCTTTGAAGTGGAAACATCCATTGAATGAGTGTGCTATGGAGATGTAAGTCGTGTTCTTTTAGGTGAATCTTCAACATTGATCACTTCTTTTTTTTTTTGTAGAACCTAAGTACTTCCTCTTCCTGGTGTATAGAATAAGTTGCTTAGAAGTCTCAGCAAGTTCCTTTGTTTGTTTTGTTGCAGGAGCATTAGTTTCAATGTCCTTTATCTTCTTTCTCAGTCTTTCAATCTCCTCATCCTTTCTTTTCAGTTGAGCCAATTGTTCTTGTAGAGTTTTGTTAGCTTTGTTGCTCTCTAACACAAGACTTTCTTTTTCAGCCTTCTCCTGTCCAATTGACTCTTTTTGTTCTATGACAAGCTCATGTAGAGCATCAATGACTTCATTTTTTTCTTGTATGTTTTCCGTTAATCTTTTCAGACTTGATTCTTGCTTTATCACCTGATCTTCCTTTTCCTTTATCAGACCTTTCAACTCTTGAATTCTTTGCTTTCTATTGTTTGACTTGATAACAAGTTTGTTGTATTCAGCCAGTAGATAACTTTTGCTAATAGGAATGTCATCTTCACTTAGATCATCCTAACATCAACATAGTTGGCTTATTCTTCCCCTTCTTGTTGTTCAGCAGCCAACTCATCATCATTTTTTCATCATGTGCTACACTGAATGAGCTTGAGCTTGACTCAACTGCTTGATCTACCTGCTCTTCATGTTGTTGTTGATGTTGATGAAGATCAGTGACTGGTGAGACAGGTTCAGTATCATTTGAATGGACAGGGGATTTAGTTTTGGTTAGTGACAGTGAACTGTACTTGCTTGTGAAGCTAACTCTGTCTCCCCTGTGTAAATACTCTCAGTGGATTGGTTTTCAGGAGTTGGAGGTTGTTGGAAAAGTTGTAATTGGAGTTGATTTGGTGATGGGGAGTGAATTGGAGAAATTGGTTGGGTGTTTTGACTGGCTGGTGATTGTGGTTGGGGAGATTGAGGTTGTGGAGATTGATGATATTGGTAAATGGGTGATTAATGAGCTGAAGGTGAGGCTTGCACAGTGTTAGTAGGTGAACTCCTTTGTTGTTCTTCCCATATCAATTCTTGAGGAATGTTCTCATTAGGATCAGCCACATGTGCAAACATGGGTATATTTCCTCCTTCATACTTCCCACTGATTGTATTCAGTACATATCTTCCCAAATGAACCTGAACAAACACATCTCCATCTCTAGCTATTCCAGGTAGATCAACATTAATGATTAATTGCACGAACCTTGGGAAAATATACATTTTGTCAGCCTTTTGCACTTTGATGTGATCACATAGACATTTGAAGATGTACTTGCAGTAGTTGTATGTTCTTCCCTCAAAGATGAATGATCCTAGATGATATATGCCTTGAGAATCTGTCAAGCCCACACTTCCTGTTGGAGATGTACTTTAGATAAGTGTGACATGGGAATCTATATGGCATGCATAATCTCCCTTTCTTTATCTCACCCTTGTCAAAATCACCATCATAACCCATCAAATAGAATACTTTCTCTATGTATTCATTCTCGAACACATTAGGGTGACCAACTTCTTTTTCTCCCAACTCCAGAACCCTGCTGATGGTCTGTTCATCCATCCTTAGTCTTTGATTCCTCACTTTCACCACGATAACTTTCGATTCTCCATCTTCTTATATTCGTAGAAATTGACTATATGTGATTGATGAATCATAGGCTCTGCTGTTAAAGCATAGAATAGACTGGATTGTTACAGATATCTGATGATATCCCGACACCCTTCCGATACAGGATCATCAACATTCAGAAATGCACACACATTATGCTCTCTCGTAAATCGATTAGCCATGTGTTCATGAGAGTTAAGAAGAATAGATTAGAATTAACATTACAGATTTAAGAATACGAACAGTTTTAATGATAATCAAGAATCAAACAGTTCATTATTGATGATTATGACATGTTTTATCTTCTAAACAACAATCTGAGATCACGATTATGTGTTTGTTTGATGTTTTGATTCGGTAGTTTTGAATGTTTGTGAAAGGGGAAAAAGTTTGTTGAGTGGGTTTTTCTAGGTCTGAAAAAGTGTTTTGAAAAAGTGAATAATAAATATTTAAGTCAAAAACATCATTTATGAACACTCAGACATATTAATTTCACTTATTTAAAGAAGTGGGTCCCATTTTTTATTACTCTTCCGTGGAATTTATTTGTTCCGCAGATTTCAGTTCATCCGTAGGACATCCGCGGATGCCTAACTTAAAAACTGAAATTTAAAGTTGAATTGAAGTATAACTTGATTTTCCATAGGTTACCAATGTATGGAAATAAATTACACTTGTAAAATATTAACTCATCCGTAGGTTACCAATCTACGGATAATCATATTTTACTCCCCCTTAAGTTTCGCACTGTAGCTTCAGCTGATGTTTACAATGCACTGTAGCTTTTGCTAATGCTTAAAATGCACTGTAGCTTCTGCTGATGCTTGAAATGCCACGATTGAAACTTATTTTATTGTACGGTCCTAATCAACTAATAGAGCCATTTATTGCTATTGGACCTCATTGACTTCGTTTTCATGACAATTTGTGCACAAGAAGATTTATTAATTTATAACTTCATGTATCCAAAAGCCAAGTTAGTGCACAGGCTTCAATTCCTTCATATTGAAAATTCATTTGACAATTTTGTTGTTAACTTGTTTTTCTGATTTTACTCCCCCTAAATTTTTGATCAATGAGAAATGTAGGCATTTATCATAAATTTATAAGAAGAATATCATGAAAGACACATGTCTGTCCAAACATGCCAAACAGAAAGAAATTAAAATAAACAAAATTGAAATGAGTACTATGTACAAGCATATATATATATATATATATATATATATATATATATATATATATATATATATATATATATATATATATATATATATATATATATATATATATATATATATATATATATATATATATATATATATAGAATGGGATCATACTATGACACTAAGCATCTTCCTGATTAGTTAATTTGTTGAAATGATACCTGATCTTAGTTCTGATTGCAAGTATGTTTGTCCACTTAAATCCATACAAGAGTATTGTGTCAACTAGGCATGCTGTTTATCATGTTTTCATGTTTATTAGGGAGTAACTGTTATGGGCTTCACATTCAAATCACTTAGAGTTTGTACTCCCTTTGTGAGTCAAATCATCACTTTTTCACACTTAGAAACTATGTACTTTAAGTTATAAGTTCTATCTTGAGATGCATTTGACATCTTATTGCATTGATGTAACAGCTCTAAATTTAGTATACAATTGATCACAGAGGATTCTTTTGAGAGCTTAGATATGATCATCATAAGGTCACAGGTCTTTACTTTCGTAAAATAGTGGTGCCTTTAACCCAGGTCTTTGTTTACATAAAACAGAGGGATGATGAGGATCATGATCTTTTCACCAGTTGGTTACAAATGTAAACCATGGTGATAATACACCCAGGTCTTTGTTTACACAAAACAGAGGGGATATGATTTGCAAAGATAGATATTATAAAGTTTTGGTACATAGTGTGCTTAGATGAGTGATTTGGTTACATCAGAATAAGATTCACTTGGTGTATCCTCAAAATGAAGTTTCCCACAAACAGTCAGTTTGCGTTATGTTAGGCATGCTCTTAGTGTAGTTTCCACTCCAGATGAACCCACTCACATAGTAAGAAACTTTGATCAATTGTTAATAATATTTAAGAATTCAGGAAGTACGCAAGGGCATAGTGTACTATCATTTCCCAAACATATGTCATGCGGAATTAAAAGACAACAAATAAAGACAATATTTTTATTTTTTTATTCTAAACTTCGAAAGATGTTTCAGAAGTTTCTTCCGAAGGTAAATTGCTTTCGGAAGAAAATTGTTTTAAGACATAAGTTTCTTCCGAAGGTAATTATAAATCTTCCGAGGACAAATAAATTTTTATTGTTTTATTTTTTTATTTTTATTATTATCATTACTATTTACAAGGACAGACACATGCTTTTCTTTGTTTGTTCATAATGATTAATCTAAGTTAATCATGCCCAGAGACTCAATTAGAAAATTAAATCTAACTGAATCAAAGGCTTTAGTGAATAAATCAGCAAGCTGATTTATTGTATCCACTTTGACTAACTTGATCAAACCTTTTCTTGAGCAATATTTTAGAAAATGGTATATTATTTCAATATGCTTTGTTTTACTATGTTGCACATGATTAGCAGTTATAAACATAGCACCTGAATTGTCTATGTAAATTGGGGTCTGAAGGAAATTGTAACCATAATCAAGCAATTGCTTTTGCAACCAAAGGACTTGAGAGCAACCAGCTGAAGCAGCTATGTACTCAGCCTCAGTTATGGATACAGACACATTTGTTTGCTTTTTGCACTGCCATGAAACAAGTCTTTGGTCCTATGCATTGGCATCCACAAGTTGTGGATTTTCTGTTGTTGTTGCATCCTCCAAAGTCACTATCTAAATATGAGTAGAGAGTGAAGTCACCATCCTTTGGATATCAAAGTCCAAGGGCTAGTTTCTCTTTGAGATATCTGAAAATTCTCTTCACAACATTCAGATGAGACTCTTCTAGATCTGATGGTACCTAGCACAAACACACACAACAAACATAATGTCAGGTCTACTGGCAGTTAAATACATAAGTGATCCTATCATTGATCTATACAATCGTTGATCAATATATTTTCCTGTAGGATCAGGTACAATCTTATCAATTGTTAAAGCAGGTGTTTTGCATGAAGATGTATCAACAAGATTGTACTTCTTCAATATTTGATGTATGTACTTTTCTTGATTGATGAAAATCCCATCTGTCTTCTAATGAACTTGTAAACCAAGGAAGAAAGTTAATTCTCCCATTGAACTCATCTGAAACTCAGATTTCATCAACTCTTCAAAGCTAACACATAATCTCTTGTTAGTTGATCCAAATATAATGTCATCAATATAAATTTGAACAACCAAGAGATCTTGATGTTCTTGTTTGAGAAAGAGAGTCTGATCAATAGTTCCCCTTTTATATCCATGCTTGAGCAAGAAAGATGATAATGTTCCATACCATTTTCTTGGTGCTTGATGAAGACCATACAAAGCTTTGTCAAGCTTGTATACCATGTGTGGGTAATCAAGATCTTCAAAACCAAGAGGTTGAGCTACATAGACTTCTTCATCAATTTTTCCGTATAAGAAAGCACATTTGACATCCATTTGATAGACAGTGAACTTCTTATATGATGCATAGGCTAGAAAGACTCGTATGGCTTGAATTCTTGCAACTGGTGCAAACACTTCATCATAGTCTATCCCTTCTTCTTAAGTATATCCCTGTATTAGCCTTGCTTTGTTTCTCACAGTTATACCTCTGTCGTCTAGTTTATTTTTGAAAAGCCACCTTGTGCCGATAGGATGTTGACCTTCTGGTAGATCAAGTAGATTCCAGACTTTCGGCTTTCTGAATTATTGAAGCTCTTCCTGCATAGCTTCCATCTAGCTATTATCTTTTCATGCAGCTGTTATGTTTGGAGGAACCACTTGTGAAAGAAAACAAGAGAAGAGACAGATAATTGCAGCTCCCCCTTGACTCCTTGTGGTTCTTTCATTCAGACCACCAATGAAGTTGTCAATTGGATGTGTCTTGCGAATTCTAGTTATTGGAGTAGACTCAACTGGAATAGCTGATTCTAAGTTAGTCACATCCATTGATGCTGATGGATTCAGCTGACATGATGAATTTATGAAGTAGTCAAATGGATCATTATGTTGATTATTGGAAGATTGATGATTTTCCTCATTATTTGGTAATCAGCTGCATTATGAATGCCTTCCGTAGGAACGTCTACGGATGGATTTTATGCTTTCGTAGGTTTTACAGGAACATCTACAGATGGGATTTGTTGAGCATCTCCAATGTTTTGAATATCTACTGATGTAGATGGAACATCTGCTGATGTAATATTCACATCTCCGGATGTAGAACACTCATCTGCGGATGCAGAGGTGGCAGCTGCTGATGAACTGTTTTCATCTGAAGATGTAGATCCATTAGGCTGGTCTTGTGCTGCATCAACTGTATTGTGGAGATTAGTTGTAGTTCCTTGTTCCATGATACTTGAAGTTTGTATTCTTGGAGGATCAGCAGATAATGACACTTCATTCATGTTTGGAGGAACAGATGGATAGCATGTATCTGTAGAACCTGCATTATTCAAATAACCAAAGTTAAATGAATCTGTGAGTGCATCTATATCAAACAACCATGATGATCCTTTAACTGATTTAGGAAATAAGGATTCACCAAATGATACATTAGAAGTTTCTTCCATAATGTTATGTTGTGGAACATAAATCCTATATGATTTAGATGTTGAAGAGTATCCAACAAAGAAACCATCATAGGCTTTTTCTGAAAACTTTCCTAATAGTTCTTTGGTGTTTAAAACAAATACTTGACATCCAAAAGCTCTAAGATATCCTATGTAAGGTTTTCTTTTAAATAAAAGCTTATAAGGTGTTTTATTATGTTCTTTGACAATTGATGTACTGTTTTGAACATTGCATGCTGTGTTCACTACTTCAGCCCAAAAGGTGATTGGCAATTGTGAATCAGCTAGCATTGTTATTGCTGCTTCAATAAGAGTTCTGTTTCTTCTTTCAGCAACTCCATTCTGTTGTGGAGTTCTTGGTGCACTGAATTGCCTTGCAAAGCCTTTATTCCTACAAAAAGAATCTAAGTCATTGTTACCAAATTCAGTCCCGTTGTCACTCCTGAAAATTTGAACTTTTAAATTAAGTTGATTCTCAATCTTTATGACAAAGTCCATTAATGTTTCTGATGTTTCACTCTTTTGTTTTAAGAAAAAAACCCATGTGAATCTAGTGAAATCATCCATAACCACCAAACAATATTGCCTTTTTCCAATGCTCATACATTGGTTGGACAAAAAAGATCCATGTGAAGAAATTTGAGTGGTGTAGTGTTTGTATTGATAATTTTGGATTTATGTGACACTCTATGTTGTTTTCCTTTGTAACATGAAGGACAATGGTTTGAATAATAAAATTCTTTCTTTGGCAGGCCAATGACTAGGTCATTTTTCACCAATTTGTTCATGTTCTTCATGTTAGAGTGAACAAGCCTTCTATGCCACAATTGAGATTCATCTTGTGATGACTTAGATAGCTGGCAAGTTTCACTGCTTGTGAGTGTTGTGTTGTTCATATCCAACACATATGTGTTTCCTTTTCTTGATGCTTTAAGAAGGATCCATTCTTCTGGAACTAAAAAACCTAGCTTAAGAATGTAACAATTAGTGTTATCAAATAATGTGTATAATTTTGATCATAAATTTGAGACACACTCATTAAATTATATTGTAAAATTTTAAAGTAGTTTAATTTCTCAAATTTGAACACACCATTAGTTACCATTCCTTCACCAACAATTTTACCTCCCTTCTTATCCCCACCAAATGCCACATAAGAAGCATTTTTATGTTTGAAGTTATGGAGAAGAGAACAGTTTCCTGTCATATGTCTGGAACAACCACTGTCAACATACCACTTGTCAGCTCTCCATTATTGTTCCTGCACACATAAGAAATCAATTAGAAGTAGGAACCCAAGTCTTAATGATATTGGGTTTTCCAAGAGAGTCTAAAATTGTAACTTCCTTATGAATGAGTTTTGAAGTTTCAGTATTAATTTTAGATTCAATTGATTCATTGTGTGTTGGTTGAGGTGAGGATGATTCTGTTGAAGATGAGGTTGTTGAACTAAGTTTTGGTTTCTCAATCTCTTCTTCATTCACCTTATCTTTGTTGGTTTGTTGCTTAGGTTTTGATAAAGAACCTTAATTATTGAAAGTTTCATTATCTTTTTGATTTTGAATGAGGTACATGAGCTCCCTTTTCAAAATTATTAAAGAAAGTAACATCAACATTTGTTCCTTTTTCAGTCAAATCCACCCTTTTGTGAGGAGTTTTGGATTGCCGAAATGCTGTTCTTTTCTTCAGAGGTTTATCATCAGCTGATGTTTTCTTCTTTGGTTTTTGCAACTTTTGTTTTTGCTGCTGCTTCTTTGCTTTTGAATCTTTTTGACTTTCACTGGATTGAGTGTCTGATTCATCATGCTCAGATTGTTGCTTCTTTGTGCTCTTTGTCTTGCTTTTCTTGTTGAAATAACATTCCTGAGTGGAATGATTATTTTTATTGCCAATTGCACAATGTTTGTAGAAGTAGCAGTCAAAAGTCATGTGATTGTTCATGTTGCAAATAGAGCAATAATTGCTGAAGTAGCAATTTTCAGTATTATGATTTTTCATATAACACCATTTGCAATACATTTCATCTAATTCTTTGTTAGAATCAAACCGACGGTCAGAGTGAAAGGACTATTCAAACATTGGAAGATATGTTAAGAGCTTGCGTGATTGACTTTGGCGGAAACTAGGACAACCATCTCCCTTTGGTGGAATTCGCCTATAATAATAGTTACCACGCAAGAATCAAAGCAGCTCCGTATGAGGCTCTATATGGCCGAAAATGCCGATCACCATTGAGCTGGAATGAGATCGGTGATAGCCAAGTAATGGGACCCGACATCGTGTTGGAGACAACTGACAAGATTTTAAAATTAAGGAGCGGCTAAGGGTAGCCAGAGACCGGCAGAAGAAGTACGCTGATAGGAGACGGAAACCTTTAGAGTTTCAAGTGGGTGACAGGGTAATGCTAAAGGTGGCACCATGGAAGGGAAATGTGAGGTTCGGAAAGAGAGAAAAGTTAAGCCCGAGATACATTGGGCCATTCGAAATACTGGCAAGAATTGGCCTAGTGGCTTACAAATTAAAACTACCCCAGAGATTGAGCCACATACACAACACCTTTCATGTGTCAAACTTGAAGAAGTGCATGGTAGACAAAACCCTGGAGCTACCATTGAAAGAAGCAAGAATCAATGACAAGCTGAACTTCGTGGAAGAGCCCATGGAGATCATGGACCGCTTGTTCAAGCAACTCAGGCGGAGCCGCATACCCAAGGTCAAGGTTAGATGGAACTCAAAGCGAGGACCTGAATTCACTTGGGAACGTGAAGATGAGATGAGGAAGAATTATCCACACCTCTTCAAACCCACCCGTTCAGATTCTAATCGAAGCTAAAATTTCGGAACGAAATTTCCTAACCGGTGGGAGAATGTGACAACCGGCCTCTAGGTCGTTATTCTAACCCTAATCTACTTGGATCATTACCCGTTTTATGAGTACTAATAATAGAAACAATCCAACCCTATCAGTGAATTTGGAATCATCTTTTGCTATTTGTTTCATTTTATGATTTCATGTGATTTTAGTGACTTTTAGTTAATTTAAGTTTTACCTTTTTAAAAAACTTGGTGTCCCGGGAATGTTAGCTAGCCACCCTTGCAAAGCTATATCTCAAGTGAAACAATTAAAATGTGTACATACACACTCATAATTCGGTCAAAGACATGCATGTGCATGCACAACATTTAACAATTAACTAAACCTTACCACCTAAAATACTACCTAATACTACAAATTAATACTACACATAATATTATTTAACATTAAAATTTATTTAAATTGACCCACAAGAGGCCAAAAGCAGCCGCCCCACTCTCCCCCACTCCCCTCTCTTTTACACCACCACCCTTACCATCCACTCCCCATTCATGCAAACACCCTCAACCCTCTCCCTCTTTTCGCTTCTCTCGAATTCTCAGCAGAAAACACTCCCACACACTTGCAAACTCTCTCTAATCCTCTCTACTCCAGCTCAAAAATCGTGAACAACAACATCTCTAGCATCGGCCAACCTAAAACTGCAAGAAGGTGGCCATATTCGTGAGCTTTTGACACACATCTGCATCTTGTCCGACTTTTCCAGCCTTGTTTGAAGATTCTCCAGCCTTGTCCAAGGAGTTTCGAGCTATCCAAGACCATCTACACTCTCCAAAACGTGAACAATACCAAGTGTAAGCTTCATGTCACCCGGAAATGGTCATTTCATGTGTTTTCTTCACTTCTCTTTTAAAAAAACACCCCCTCTCTTTGTTGTAGCAGAAACCTGACACCATCATCTTGTTCTTGAGGAGCTTTCAACTTCACAAAAGGTATCTCACACATTATATTGGTAATTCTTGAGGTGGAAACCGATTTCCACCATGAAAACCCTCTTTTTGGGCGTTTTGCACCATCTAACTTGTAAATCTTGCAACCCTTGAAAGAAAAACTTGTAATCTACTTGCTAATTGTTGGGTTTGTTGGACCTTAATAACGTAGTTTAACCATTTAAACAAAGAAAACGCAGCGGATTAAAAGCTTAATTTCATGTTTTATAAACTGAAATTTAAGGTTCATTTCATAGTAACAACAAACCCAAGAATATAAGGATCTTTAATATGTGTTTGAACTAGCTATCTATAAGAAATAACAACCAAATCATAACATACAAACTACCTCTAGTTATGCTGTTAAAACCGAGCCTGAAACATCATCCAAAAGACTGCTGGAAAACGTGGATAAAGATGTAGATGGAGCTGCTATTGGATGACCAAAACATCAAGAATAGATGTCCTCAAGTGTTCATACCCACAAGCACCAAGCAAGCACCTTTGTTGCTAGGATTTCATCACCAAAACCGAACCTAAAAGGCTGCTGAAAACCCATTTTCAGCCGAAATCAAGGCTGCTAGAAACCCCTATAACAACCGAGATATTCTTCTAGATCCGAGGGGTTTGTGCCTTGAGGTTCTTGCATATATGAGAGAGATCAGAGATTGAAGTGTATGTATGTGTTCTTGGAGAGAATAAACTCAAGAGAGAACCAAAACAAACAAAAGGAATGGGTTGCCATAAGAGGGGCGGCCGAAACCCCATATTAGGGTTGTTCAACATTTGTTATTTTCCCAATAGGTCCTTATATATTAATCTTTTGTCAAACTAAAGATTAATAAAGATATATATATATAATTAACCTTTTAATTATATAACATACACACACTTTTATTATTTGATGTTATTTAACTAAATTAAACAACATTACAAATAATATCCATGAATAAAATATCCATATAAGTTGTTCAATCTCATATGCAACTTATTTAGAAAACCCATTTTCTAAATTGGTGTATTTATTTAATTGCATGATCATATCATCAATTAAATATTAATTGGTGTTTGCTAAGCTTGTTATTGGGTATGACCCGACTTGGATCATAACGTACTAACCACATCAATGTTCTATGTGTCTTGGGCATAAAGAATCCAACAATCTCCCACTTGCACAAGATACATAGAAGATTGATGCAAGCAGTAAATACCGCCTAACAACGGTTTACTACCCTTAGTACGCATGACTTAGAAGCCATTCAATAACATTATCACCTTCAAGTATCCAACTTGAAATGTTTTAGGTGAATCAATTATTTATCCTTTTGTTACAGATGTCATGTTAAATCCAAGGACACAGAATGATCATTCCTTGTTGATTTAACTTAATCAGGCCTTAGACATCATACTCTCAACGAATAAGAGGAACAAATCCCATCTTGACTACATACGTTTCTCACAATCACCTTATGTCATACCTGAACATAGCCTTATGTACTGACCATTATTTCATATCAGCGAAGAACTAGCTCAAGGTATAACACTTGGTGAATATCAAAACCCAATATGTATCTCAGGTCAGAGGATACCAAATGATATTCGCCTTTACTCAAATTTACTTATGATCAATCAATAAGATTCCATGTAGTAAGATTTGAGACGCGGGTCAGTCCAATATTCGTATCCCACGAATATCTATGAATCTTGGCAGCAACCAATTGCTCTATATTCATGCCTTATGAATATCCACCAATCCAAGTTCATAATAGTCTTACATTCATATTTGTTCCCACAAATATGACCGACTACGGACATTTAGAATAATAGACATATTCATGGATATAAACATGCTAAAAGGGAACATAACTCAAATATATAAAAGAGTTAAATATTACAATTGTTCCATGTTTTATATGCTAAACAGATCAATTCTTATCACCAGTAAATCGAAGTCCTAAGGCACAAGTATGACCCTCATACTTTGCCCTCATCAAGGAGCTTCGTTAGTGGATCAGCAATGTTTTGATCTTTATGAACTTTACGAATATATATCTTTACCCTTTTCAACTCCATACCTTATGATGTTGAATCTCCGCTCAAGGTGCTTAGTCTTTTGATGAGTACAGGGTTCCTTGATTTGAGCAATCCCACCCATGTAATTACCAAAGATTTCTAGGGGTCTTGAATGGTAGAGACCATCCCTAGATAAGCAATGGGCAAATTTATCCATGCAGCTTCCAAAGCTGCCAATGAAGCGGCTATGTATTTGGATATTGTAGTGAACAATGCTACCGTGTCTTGCTTTGAACCTTTCAAGGACACTTCTCCTCCATTCATAATGGAAGTATACCCCGATTATGATCGAAAATCATCTCGATCAGTTTTGGAAGCCTGCATCCGTGTAACCCTTTACAACGACTTCCTTTTCAATAGATCCGTATATTAGAAACAAATCCTTAGTCCTACTAAGGTATTTCAATATACTTTTAAGAGCCATCCGATGGTTATTTCTATTGGTATCTACTTTGTCATACTTAATAAGCATGACTCGTCTGGTCTAGTGCATATCATCACACAAATGATGGATCCTATAACAGATGCGTATGGGATATCATTCATTTGATTTTGCTCATCCTATGAGCTTGGACATTGAGACGTAGTCAACACTGTCCCTCCTTGAATAGGTACCATACCTTTCTAAGAGTTTTTCATCTTGAACCTTTTCAAGATTTTATCAATATATATGCACTTTGGTTTAACCCTATCAACCACCTCGATCTATCCTTATAGATCCTTATTCCAAAATATGGGTGGCTTAAACGAGATCTTATATGAAAAACATCTTCCAAGCTAGGTTTTAACACCTTCCAAGGTTGGAATATTATTTCCAAATAGTAGTGTGTCATCAACATACAACATTAAGAATACAATTATGCTCCCACTAGCCTTTTATATATATACACAACCTTCTCGATGCTTGTTTCAATCCATAGATTGATCACTTTAACTTATATACTTATTAGGATGTCATGGATCGACAAAACCATCATGCTGAACTGTATGGACAATCTCTTCGAGATGTTCATTAAGAAAAAGCGGTTTGGACATCCATTTGGTTGCCAAAACTCATATCAGAATAGGCATTATTGCACATGATATCCTAATCGACTTTAGCCTTGCCAAGGGGAGCAAGAGCTTCATCATATCACCAATTGAGTTTGAAGGAAACCTTATGCTATAAGTCTTTGATTTATAAGTATTCAAGTCTCCATGCATATCTGTTTTCGTCTTGAAAACCCACTTGTATCCAAACGGTTTGGAGTTAAGTGGAGGGTCAACCAATTCTCAAACTTGGTTGTTATACATGGATTGCATCCTTACGTTCATGGCTTCTAGCCATTTGTCCCAATCCAAATTGGACATAGCAACTTGGTATATGGTTATCCTACAGGGGTCAACCACATAGCATCCATTCTTGGAATATTCATATCACTTAGATGGATTACTAACTCTACCAGATTTGTGAACGTTTTGTGTATATTTATCAACCTCTTGATTATCATCAACAACCTCTTGTTGGTAGCTAGTGTCAACCAAAAGTGTACCGGCTTGTGGATTTTGATTCTTATCAAGTTCCACAGTTCTATACGTCATTCCTTCCATAAAGAACTCGGTTTCCAAGAATTTAGCCTTTCGAGCAATAAATACTTTTGCTCTGTTGAGTCAAAGAAACAGTATTCCATACAGTCTCTGTGGATTCTCAACTAATCTACACTTTCTTGGTCCGTGTCATATTCAAAATATGAGACTTAAAGAGCAATGCGAAAACCCAAAATGATAAAGATGGTAAGCTCATAGCCATAATAAATTGAACCATATCCAAATAGGGTTCCGTTTCTTCTATATCAGAATGAAGAACACAGATAGTTATGTAGAGTTGATATTCTACTTCATTATTGAATATTTTGAACATTTCAAAAGCTTCATACTTATGTGTCATCAAGTGCACACAATAATAGCGACTGTAATTGTCGGTAAAAGTAATGAAGTATCTATCACCAATCTTTGTCATTGTCTTAAAAGGACCACATACATCCAAATGTATCATTCCTAATAAGTCTTTTGGTTCACACTTATCAAATGAAACATTTTCATTTGTTTCCAAAAGACCATTCTTTTGAAGTGTTTGAATCCAATTCTTGTTTATATGACTAATACGATAATGTCAAAGATAATAATAACTTAAACCCATTTTAAGTTTCTTGGTGCTTAATGTGTATAATAAGTCATTGTAGGACGAATTATCATGAACCAATTCATGGATATCATTAAAAGGTATGTCCTTAAAATGAAATACATCATCCATAAAACTTAATACCATTATTTACAAACTTTAAATCATGATCACATTGTTTTAATAGGAAACCTTAATTATGTTCCTAGTCAAACTAGATGCATACAAAAGGTTTTGAGAACAACTTCCAAACAATTTGAAAGTCTCAAAATAGAGTTTCCTTCCTTGAAGCGCACATTTCTTTTGAACCCCTTTGCAACAATTGCAAGAATGAGTTTCACATCCGGTATCCAATACCCATGTGTTTGAAGAAATGAAATTTAATACAATGTGTGAATCATGGAAATTGTATTTGAGGTTTGCTCAACGTCCCTCTTGTCTTTCAACTCCTTGAGATAGGAGGGACAATTCCTTTTCATTGTCCTATCTCTCCATACTCAAAGCATGGAACGTTCTTTGTTACCTTAGGCTTCATAAGCTTAGGCTTTTCGAGGTTTCGCATTAACCTTTGCTTTGATGTATTCTTTTCCTTTGGTAATAATTTCCTTAGGATCGGGATTGGCCATTTATTATAGCCTCCCTCATTGATCGAGAGAATAGGTAGAACCTCTCTACCCATCCCTGCCTCGGTTGCTTTGAGCATTGCGTGAAGTTCACCAATGCTCTTGTCCCACCCATTCATATTACAGTTTATTATGAATGTCTCAAACCTTTAGTTAGGCAATCAAGGATCAAATCCTTGGCCAACTACTTTGAGACAGGACAGTTAAGCATCTCGAGGCTATCAATGTGGCTTTTCATCTTAAGAATATATAAGATGATATCGATTGGGTTTCTTCCATGTGACATGTATAAAGTGCTCGAACCGTTTCATAGCAATCTACTAAAGTTTGTTGAAGGAACATTTCCTTCAACTAGATTATCATGTCATATGCCCCATGATGCTCCAAACCCTTTTGGAGTTCGGGAATCATATTCCCAACATGAGGTAGGATACTTGCACAGAATCCTTAGTGTGCCTAAGCCAATCGTCAAAAGGCCTTAACATCAACATCGTTGGTTGGTGAGGTATGGGATCGTCAAGGACATAGGCCTTTACTCATTTTTGAGAACGATTCTCAAATTTCAAAATTGAGTCCATAAGTTTATTATGGTTAAGACGATCCCTTTTTAAGATGGTTCTCGGTGATATGGTAGGGACGGTCGGGGTAGTAGCATCGTGGTTTGCGGCCATTACTACAAAATTACAAAGTTCATTTTAGTATTTCTGAAAAAAAATGCATTTTAACTATTAATACCCTTTACATGTCTCATAGACAATTAATAATTAAAATCTAGAATCCAACGTTACATTTAAATGATGGTTAGGTGACCTTTATCCCATTATTTAAATTAACAAGGTAGTCAACAGTTGACAATTGCAACCTATTGCAACTTCTAGTCTTATGGGATCGGTTAAACATCATATGTTTAGTCGGCATGTTTAATCCCATCAACACCATTGTACGCCATGCTTCGGTGACCCTAATCACATGGTTTCCAATTCAAGTCGTCCTACTTACACACACGTGTGAGTTTTCACATACAAGCAGTTAGGTGACCTTTATCCCACAAGTACGTTAGACTCACCTCAAAGATACAAGTTCCCTACAAGTGGTTAGGTGACCTTTATCCCACAAATAGTTCCCAAGAGATTCGAGTGTCGTGTAAAAGGATGGTGTTAGACTTGTTACCAAAGGGATTTAAGTTTCCATTAATTCTAGTTATGAAAACTCTATGTACCTTGTATTCGCATGCTTTCAAATACATGGTACCCTATGGTTTATTTTTAATAAAACCTCTTTTATTAAATCATTAATCCTTTTAATAACCTTTTATTAACCACTTAATGATTAGAAACTGTGACAACCGACCTCCAGGTTGTTACCCTAACCCTAGATTACTTGCATCATTATCCATGCTATGAGTACTAATAATTGAAACTATACAACCCTACTATGAAATTGGAATCAATTCTTGCTATTTGATGTGAATTATGATTTCATGTGATTTTTATCTTTGATTTTTAACCAATTTAGGTTTCTACCATTTTAGAAATTAGTGTTCCGGGAATGTCAACTAGTCACCCTTACAAAATTAAACTCAAGAGAAGACAATTAAAATGTGAGCATACACACTCACACTTGCATAAATTCGGCCATGCATGCATGGGTATGCATTAGACACCTCAAATCACCTTTCCACTAAATAATACATAATACCCAATACTACAAAATTACACTACACAATATTAATTTACAATTAAAATTAAATTAAAACCCTCCCCACTACACTCCAAGATCGGCCGCCCCCTCCCTCACCACTCTCCTCTCCTCTTCACACCACCCTTCTCACCCACTCACAATCCATGCAATCTCTCCCTCTCTCTCTCCCTCTCTCCCTTATTCGAACCAGCTGATTCCACACACACACATCTCTCAAACACTCTCAAAACTATTCTCTCTAAGCTTTGTGCAAGAAAAATTCGAAGACCACACAAAAATCCATTCGGCCAAGACCGAAACCGCAAAGGAGCAGCCTTGTTGCAAGATTTGATCACACAACCGTGCTTGTTCCACCTTTCCAGCCTTAGTTCGAGTTTCTTCATTCAAGTCCAAGGAGTTTCAAGCCATTCACGGCCATCAACACCCTCCAAACCGTGAGTTATTTCGAGTGTAAGCTCAAGATGTCGGTTTTGTGACATTTCCCTTGTTTTCTTCATTTGACATCTAAGAACCGTGTATTTCTTTGTTGTAGCAGAAACATCTCACCATCATCTCATTCTTAAGGAGTTACCAACGTTCTTGAAGGTAAACTTCATGTTTTGTTAGCCATTCTTGAGGTGGAAACCGATTTCCACCATGAAAACCCTCATTTTGAGTGTTTTGACATCATCTAACTTGTGAAAGCTTAAACTCTTGTAAACCAAACTTGTAACCTGCATTTTTATGACTTAATGGACTCCAAAGAACCTGTTTTTAAAAGTTCCAAGTGGCTACATACTCAAACCCACGGTTGATACATGGATTTCACTTTGAAACCCCCTTTCTACATGTAACAACACCCTCTTGAGCATTTGTTTGAAAAATCCTTTTAAACAAGACCCATAACCTACTCATGAACGACTTAATGACACCTTAATAATCTGCTTATGAAGTTAAATGAAGTGTTGGTAACATTTAAACTCAAGTTATGATGGTTTACACTAGTGTAATTGTCGGTTATGACATTTTCTACATATTTGAAGCATATGGATGTATAGATCAACTAGGCAACATGTTGGGACTGAAATTTCAGTAGGTTTTAGTGAATATTTGAAGTTTTAGCAATGTTTAATCTCTGGAATAAAGGACATGATGTGATTTACCCTCTTTTAGTCACTTTCGGGACCCGAAAACATGGTAAAATGACTTAAAAATAGTAAGATTATGAATTTAACATTCTTAAAAAGTATTCCAGGCTCAAAAATGATAAATAAAGTATTCTGGAGTCAATGGATAAGTTAAGTGGTCAAAGACTCAAATAAATGGCATTTTAACTAAAAAACGGGTACAAACCGAGCATAGTTTATGAGAAAATCTATAAAAATAGAGTTCAAAACTAAGATGTATGAAAATCATGTGATTTCAGTAAGATAAGTGATAAAGGACCTAAAAGATTTAAAAACTCGGTCAAATGAGCTTAAAATGGTCAAACCCGGTCAAAACCGCGTATTAACGGGTCAAACGTGAAAACAAGATTTTGACTATAAAAAGCCAATTTACACAATTTAAGGACTTGGAAATTTATAAAGAAGTCTCTTAGAAAATACCTACTGGTCCAAAATTTGAATATTTGAAAACTCCAATTTATTATTAAAATTATCCGGCTTTTACCGCAACCGGGAGCGTTAAACGCGCAGTTTTCAAAATCGAAACTGTAGACCAAAGTTTTGAACCACTTACTCCATAATAATCATAATATGACTCAAACAATCTGATTTTGGACATAAATGACATAAAAGGCAAGAAACTAAACCTAAGGGTAGAAACTGTCAATTTTGAAACTTGAGGGACTAAACTGTAAAATTTTTCCAAACCTTATAATCGACTTCCAGGAAGCTAAAAAACACTTGAACAATAAAATCTCTTAATATACCTAATCTAATGAAGTGAAAATCCCTAATTTTCTTGAAGACGCCTTGACTTGCCATAAAAGGAAACTTTTTATACAAACCTTCACTAAACCAAAGCCATACCCCATAGCTAAACTCTTGACACCATTGTTGCACTTGATATGAGTTTAGGGCAGTAGCTTATTGCTTAATATGTACTTGTTAGGGTGCTAGACTTGTGACACTTCCCGGCACATCAGGAATCTTTGATTTGGAAACCTAAGGTGAGTTCTAGTGATCCCCCTTTTTACTACTGTTTTGGGATGGAACATGCTCTACTTTTATGAACTATGATTGTGCTTTATTTGATGATACTATGTGGGATTGTGGTTACCTGCTAATTCTTATATCATGATCATTAATTCTTTCGTGAACCGCTTGATTTATATGGATAGATCTATTTGGGGAATCCCCCACACACAGTGGCTTCCGTTCCAGGAAGGTTACCCCACTGAGATCCTGAGGGATCGTTGTGGCATGTAACAAGTTTTGTTAAGATTCTATGGTGAACCATCCGGGCAGGTAGGGTTCACTGGTTTGGGGCTCAGTTTCTTCCTTCGGGAATATCCGGTAAAACACAACTTTAGAAGAGGCTAACCGGGGACTGAGTGCAGGGTTGATTATGATTTTATTTCTCCCACGATGATAAACAATGATTATTTTTCTTTTAATCAAAGAAGGATTTATTAAGTCCTTTTGTTTTTGAACTTTAAGCACTTGAATTCACCAACTTTATAGTTGACACAATTTTCTTTTGAGCATGTTTCAGGTAATGTTTGAAGAGATCCTAGCTGTTTGAAGACCTAGACTTACCCCCCGTGACATGGCATTGGCTTATTTCCTTGATGTAACATTTGAACAATTTATATTTTTGTGTTGAACAAGTACAATTTCATTTTTATGGTTGATTGTAAAACTTAATTTGGGGCTTGATGTGTATCCAGCCTCGTTACCTTTTTAAACTTTAATGCCATGTGATATTCTCTCCTTTGAGCTCTTATAATGGTTTGTTTCCGCTGCCATATGTTGTTGCTAGTCTGTGACGTCCCACCCTACCTGGGCCCGGGGTGTGACAGAAACCATAAATTTTTAGCTTGTTAAGTTTGCTAATGAGTTTGTTTTGCATATCCAAATATCAAACAACAATCATACAACAAACAACCAAACAAGCATAATCATACAAACATATGTGCATAACCATAGCCACTAAGTTGACTACACTTGTTTGCCATCACAAGTGTTGTCATAAGGTCTTTCCTAAGGGTTGAACACAACACAAAAGATGAGATCTCCAAAGACCCCCACTTGAACTTGCATCCAAATGCTTCAAGTTCATCCCTTGTGTCTTCCTTTTGTGCTTTCTTCCCGAGCATCTTCTTTTACAAAATATATATCCTAATACATATTTTCTAGTAAAAGAAACATACTCCTAATCTATTTATTACATTGCCAAATGAATAAACAAATTACAACCCAAATAGAAACGCAAAAGAAAATATTACAACCCAAAAAGAATGAATACAACCAACATGACAAGATTACAATCAACCAAATCCAAAACACACATGGTCAAGGCTATGTTGTGCACTAATATATGTATGCATATACATCATCTCAAGAACCAAAATGAACCCCATTTGACCCTAAATTTTCAGCCAACATAAACCAAGAATTTAGGGTCTTTTGTCCAAACAAAGCACAATCAACCATTTTGATATCTTTCCTTTCAAGATTTAATCAGAAGCATGCAAGATATAACCTTGAAAGGTTGGGGTATCATCATATCATCTCAAAACAGCCCTAATTTGGTTGTTAAAACCTCATAAAACCAATTTTAACAAGAACACATGAAGCTAGTCAACCACATATCCGGCTCTAGATGCCAATGTTGGGTTTGTTGGACCTTAATAACGTAGTTTAACCATTTAAACAAAGAAAACGCAGCGGATTAAAAGCTTAATTTCATGTTTTATAAACTGAAATTTAAGGTTCATTTCATAGTAACAACAAACCCAAGAATATAAGGATCTTTAATATGTGTTTGAACTAGCTATCTATAAGAAATAACAACCAAATCATAACATACAAACTACCTCTAGTTATGCTGTTAAAACCGAGCCTGAAACATCATCCAAAAGACTGCTGGAAAACGTGGATAAAGATGTAGATGGAGCTGCTATTGGATGACCAAAACATCAAGAATAGATGTCCTCAAGTGTTCATACCCACAAGCACCAAGCAAGCACCTTTGTTGCTAGGATTTCATCACCAAAACCGAACCTAAAAGGCTGCTGAAAACCCATTTTCAGCCGAAATCAAGGCTGCTAGAAACCCCTATAACAACCGAGATATTCTTCTAGATCCGAGGGGTTTGTGCCTTGAGGTTCTTGCATATATGAGAGAGATCAGAGATTGAAGTGTATGTATGTGTTCTTGGAGAGAATAAACTCAAGAGAGAACCAAAACAAACAAAAGGAATGGGCTGCCATAAGAGGGGCGGCCGAAACCCCATATTAGGGTTGTTCAACATTTGTTATTTTCCCAATAGGTCCTTATATATTAATCTTTTGTCAAACTAAAGATTAATAAAGATATATATATATAATTAACCTTTTAATTATATAACATACACACACTTTTATTATTTGATGTTATTTAACTAAATTAAACAACATTACAAATAATATCCATGAACAAAATATCCATATAAGTTGTTCAATCTCATATGCAACTTATTTAGAAAACCCATTTTCTAAATTGGTGTATTTATTTAATTGCATGATCATATCATCAATTAAATATTAATTGGTGTTTGCTAAGCTTGTTATTGGGTATGACCCGACTTGGATCATAACGTACTAACCACATCAATGTTCTATGTGTCTTGGGCATAAAGAATCCAACACTAATGGTTTAATGGACTCCTAATAGCCTGTTTTGAAAGCTACAAAAGAATATACACCGTGAACGTGTGGTTATAGCACGAGTTACACCTTAAAAACCTTCTTCCCACATGAAATGATACAATTTAAGCACTTGTTTGAAAACCCTCCCAACCAAGGACTATAACCTGCTCATGAACGACTTTGTAACACCCTAATAATCTGAGATTAAATTTAAATAAGGTTTTGGTAATGTTTAAACGCAAGTTGTACGGATTTACACATGTGTTATGGTCGGCTATGGCTAAATTACTAAGTTGATGGTTCATTGTTGTGTTGGGTGACCTAGCCGCGAGTTTGAGACATGATTTCAGAAAGTATTGATGAATATTAAGTGTGTGATAAATGGTTAATCTCTAGAAATTAAAGACATGTTAAGATTAGACCCACATTAGTCATTTATGGGACCCGAAACATGGTGAAACAACTTTAAAAATAGTAAAGCATGGATTTAACCATCTTGAAAAGTATTCCAGGCTTGAAAATGGTTAATAAAGTGTTTTGGAGTCAATGGGTAATATAAATGGTCAAAAGAATAAACTAAATGGCGTTTTAACTAGAAACGAGTAATAACCGGGCAACGTTTTTGAGAAAAATCCAAGAAAAAGGAGTTTAAAGCTAAGATTCATAAAAACCATGTCATTTCAGCAAAATAAGTGATAAAAGACCTAAAGGATTTGAAATATTGGTCAAACAAGCTTTTAAATGGTCAAATTCGGTTAAAAACGCGTTTTAAAGGGTTAAACGTAAAAACGAGGCTTTCAACCATTAGAGGCAACATTTCACAATTAAAGGACTTGAAACTTATAAAAATATCCTTAAGATGATACCTACTGGTCCAAGACTCAAGTTTATGGAATCTCTAAATTAACCGTTAAAACTCTCCGGTTTTACCGCAACCGGGAACGTTAAACGCATAGGTTTTAAACCGGATCCATATTCTAGAAATTTGGAAAAATTACTCAATATTAAGTCAATTTTTACTCTAAGAACCTGATTTTTGGTCTTAAGTGTCATAAAGAACAAGAAACCAAACTTGAGGGTCGAAACTGTCAATTTCAAAACTTGAGGGACTAAACTGTAAAATTTTACCAAAATTTATAACCGACTCTTATGAAACTAATAATCACTTGAACAACATATTTACCTTATATCCCTAACTTAATGATATAAAATCCTAAATTATATGAAGAAACCACGACCTGCCATAAAAGGAAACTTTTTATACAAACCCTCGCGAAATCAAGGCCTTATCCGATAACTAAATTTTGACACACTTGTTGCACCTTAAATAAGTTTAGAGCAGTAGCTTATCACTTAATATATTCATGTTAGGGTGCTAGACTTGAGACATTCTCGGCACGCGAAGAGTTATTTTTGGCTTAACTCCTAAGGTGAGTTCTAGTGATCCCCCTTTTTACTACTGTTTTGGGGTGAAACATGCTCTGTTATTTATGAACTATATTTGTGCTTTACTTGGTGATTGTATGTGGGATTTATGGTTACCTGTTGATACTTATATCATGATCATTAATTCTTTCGTGAACCGCTTGTTTTATATGGATAGATCTATTTGGGGAATCCCCCACACACAGTGGCTTCCGTTCTAGGAAGGGTACCCCACTGAGATCTTGAGGGGTCGTTTGTGGCATGTGACAGGTTTTTGTTAAGATCTATGGTGAACCATCCGGGCAGGTATGGTTCACTGGTTTGGGGCTCAGTTCTTCCTTCGGGAATATCCGGTTAAACACAACTTTAGAAGAGGCCAACCGGGACTGAGTGCAGGGTTGATTATGATTCTCCCACGATGTTGAAACTATGATTCATTCCTTTTTATCAAATGAGGATTTGTTAAGTCCTTTTTGTTTTTAAACTTTAAGCACTTGAATTCACCAACTTTTTAGTTGACACAAATTTCTTTTGAGCATGTTTCAGGTAATTTATGAAGAGATCCTAGCTGTTGTGAAGACCTAGACTCATCCCCGTGACCATGGCATTGGCTTATTTTACTTAATGAACAATTTGAACAATTTTACATCTCTGTTGAACAAGTACAATTTATTTCTATGTTGGTTGTAAAACTCATTTGGGGGCTTGATCTGTTTCTAGCCCCGATACCTTTTGAAAACTTTTAAATGCCATGTGATATTCTCTCCTTTGAGCTCTTGTAATGGTTTGTTTCCGCTGTCACATGTTGTTGCTAGTCTGTGACGTGCCACCCTACATAGGCCCGGGGTGTGACAGATTTGGTATCAGAGCCAAAGGTTGTAGAGAAGTCGGGAATACCATAGTAAACCCTAGGCTACAACCCTGATATCCTAGGACTGTCCTTGTGGGAAGTGTTGGGATGATCGGGTTGGGTAAATTGATGATTACACTTGATCAACGTAATCATGAATTTACCGGACACGTAATTTCCATCACGGACCTTTAGGTTATGGTTAGACTTTTTCTGATTAACATTAATGATTTTGAAACTTATTTCAAAAAGGGGATTTAAATGATTTTTATGATGAACTATATTATCCGATACTATTTAAAGAGACTATTTATTTGGGTAACACAGACAATGATATGTTGGAATAACAGATACTACTGCCATCACTACTATTACTAGTACTATTATTATAACCATGAGCTCCGAGGAACCAAATTACTCATGATGTATTTCTTACAGGACACAACGACTATGGCTGATAAAGGTAAGGCGCCTACTCACCCGGATACTGAGACCACTCCTATGGGGACCCTAAGAAGGGCGAAGCCTCAGACAGAGTATGAGGCATACCTCCGGAGATGCGGACATCCAGGATGGATATCCGTCACATCAGATGACACTGAAGCTTCTGAGGACTCTTCCTCCACATCACCTTCCAGGAGCCGGACGCGCTCCCACTCTCCTCACGTAGCTGCTTCTACCCACTCGCCCATCCCACCTATAGGGAATAGGGGTGCACGTGTTGTCACCCGTCCACGCATGAGTGTTAGGCCAGGATCCTCAGTCTCCTTTAGGATGCCTCCTCCTCCTCCACCGCCTGTTAGGATTCCGACACCGGCACCTCCGCTGTTTGACTCACGTGATGAACACCTGATGCCACCAAGGCACAACATGTATGACGGCCCTAGCGTACTGGCTGGTTATAGGTACTCCCAATCGAGCCGCCGGGCAAGCGACGTAGGACCCTCTGATGCGACACTGGATGAAATCTTGAAGACCGTTCGTCGTCATGAGTTGAGACTTCAGCACGCCACCCGGACCTCCCAGTCTGCTCAATTCCAGGCTATGATGGCTACGCATGGAGTGCAGCGGTTGGAACAGGAGCAGAGAAAGAAGAGCTCAGGATGGTTTGGATGGCTGAAGAAAAAGTGGATGTGAGAGCAGGGGTAAGAAGCGGAATTATCTGTCTTTAGACAGTCGAAGGAACATTATTTGAGATGCTAAAAGAATCTATTTGTGATATTATCAGAATGCCGACTCGCAGAGGTACACGATTTGGACGGCGAGGAGCCACTAGGGGCCGCCGTGAGGAAGCCAGACAAACTGGAAACCAACCTACTCCACCAGGAACTCCCCACAGGGAAAATGCTAATCAAGAAAACGACGAGAGAATTGCTAACCTCGTAGCTCAGCAACTGGCTAACGCCATCCCGACCATTATCGCTCAGATCAATGCTGATCGGGATAATGCTAATGGTAATGATCGACCAGGGAACAACGAGGGGCACGACGAGGAAGCCGAGGCGTTAAAGAACGGATGATACTATAAGACCTTCATGGCATGTAAGCCCAAGGACTTCTACGGCACCGAGGGTGCCATAGAGACTTACAGATGGATTGACGAAATGGAAGCTATCTTGGACATTAGCGAGTGCAAGATGGATCATATGGTGAGGTTCACATCACAATCCCTCAAGGGATAAGCTCTTGAATGGTGGAAGTCGATTACTCAAACCCGTGGAAGAAATGTGGCTAACCGAATGAGTTGGACCGAATTCAGGGAACTAATGACCAGCAAGTATTGCCCCATCAATCAACTCGAGAAACTGGAGACAAAATTCCTAAGTCTGGAAATGAAAGGTCCCAACTACACGGAATATATCAATCGTTCTTAGCCCTATCCCGACTTGTTCCCCATCTGGTGACACCTGAATCTAAAGGTGTAGCATGATTCATCTAGGGGCTACACCCAAGAGTTAGGGGAATGGTCCGTTCCTCCCAGCCTTCAACCCTACAAGCTGCGGTTGACCTTACTAGCAGTTTGACTGATGACCTAGTTAGGGCTGGATGGACTGAGCAAGCAAGGGCTGATGAGAAGAGGAAGTTTGTTGGTGAGAAAAGAAAGTGGTTTGAAGTAAAGAGAGCGGTTGGAAGTAGTAGCGGGTCAGGTAGAAAGAGTTCTGAAGGTGCGAGGCGTGATGATCAGGGAAGCAAGACCCGGAGACTGTACTCGGGGACAAGCCCGTTTTGCAACAAGTGCAAACTACACCATCAAGGGTAATGTAACCCGATGCCCTGTTTCAGATGCAAGAAAACATGTCAAATCAAAGACTGCACTTACGCACCAGGAAAACAGTGCTATGAATGTGGAGATCTAGGGCACATGAGGAACAAGTGTCCTAAGCTGGGTAGAGACAAGCATGCCAAGCACAACAAGCCAAAGGGAAGAGCATTTTATGGACCCAGCTGGAGCTCGTAGGGAACCTGATGTGGTTAACGGTACGTTCCTTGTAAACAACCATCCTGCTACTGTTCTGTTCGATACTGGAGCGACTACTAGTTTTGTCTCTAGTACTTTTAGGCCTTTGATTGACTTAGACACGTGTGCCTTAACCGATACGTTTACTGTAGAATTAGCTGACGGTAACATTTTAGAAACCAACGAAGTCATCAAGGATTGCTTGCTGAATCTAAAGGGAAATACATTTAGGATAAACCTGATGCCCATTAAGTTAGGAGGATTCGATGTGGTTGTTGGTATGGAATGGCAAGCTAAGCATAGAGTCGAAATCGTATGTGATGAGCGTCTACTTAAGATACCGTTGAGCGACAAAGAAGTTTTAGTGGTACAAGGTGAAAGGAGAAACACCCTATACCCCATGGTATCCCACTTAAAGAAGGGATGCCCAGCTTTCATAGTTTATGTGATGAAGACCCAAAAGGAGAAGAAGATTGAAGATATTCCCATGGGTTCTGAATACCCAGAAGTGTTTCCGGAAGACCTACCGGGACTTCCCCCGAACCGACAAGTCGAATTCCAGATAGATTTGCTGCCTAGTGCTGCACCAGTAGCCAAGGTACCGTACCGACTCGCCCCACCTGAGATGAAGGAACTGATGGCGCAAATTCAAGAACTACTGGACAAGGGATTAATACGCCCGAGTGTCTCTCCATGGGGTGCCCCGGTACTGTTTGTGAAAAAGAAAGACGGAACCCTGCGAATGTGCATTGATTACAGAGAACTGAACAAGCTGACCACAAAGAACCATTACCCTCTTCCGAGAATAGATGACTTATTTGATCAACTGCAAGGAGCCAGTTATTTCTCCAAAATAGATTTGAGGTCAAGTTACCACCAACTGAAGATAAGAGAAGAGGACATACCCAAAACGGCCTTTCGAACTAGGTATGGACACTATGAGTACTTAGTCATGCCCTTTGGACTGACTAATGCACCAGCAGCATTCATGGACCTCATGAACCGCGTTTGCCGCCCTTATCTCGACAAGTTTGTGATCGTGTTTATCGACGACATACTGATATACTCCTGTAGTAAAGACGAGCACAAGAAGCATCTCAGGCTAATTCTTGAATTACTCAAGAATGAGCAACTATATGCCAAATTCTCTAAATGCGAATTCTGGATGCGTAAGATTCAATTCTTAGGGCATGTGGTAAATGAGAATGGGATTCAAGTCGACCGTTCCAAGATTGAGGCTATAAAGGATTGGAAGATTCCTGAAACTCCCACGGATATAAGGCAATTCTTAGGGCTGGCCGGTTACTACCGACGGTTTATAAAGGACTTCTCGCGCATAGTGCAACCCTTGACCGCACTAACTAAGAAGAGCACAACCTTTGTGTGGGGACGAGAGCAGAATGAGGCGTTTGAAACGCTTAAGGAGAAGTTGTGCAGTGCACCTATCCTTGCTCTTCTGGAAGGAGTAGAAGACTTCGTGGTCTATTGTGACGCTTCGCGTCAAGGACTAGGATGTGTATTGATGCAACGCAATAAGGTGATTGCTTATGCATCTAGACTGCTGAACGATCATGAGAAGAACTATACGATGCACGATCTGGAATTGGGTGCCGTGGTGTTTGCTCTCAAAATGTGGAGGACTACCTATATGGCACGAAGTGCATCATCTACACTGACCATAGAAGTTTGCAACACATTCTTGACCAAAAGATGCTCAACATGCGTCAGAGAAGATGGGTCGAGCTGTTAAACGACTACGAGTGCGAAATCCGTTACCATCCCGGTAAGGCCAATGTTGTGGCAGATGCTTTGAGAAGAAAGGAGAGAGAAAAGCCTCTTCGTGTACGAGCCTTAAGGATGAGTGTGTATACCAACCTTATCGCAAAACTGAAAGAAGCTCAAAACGAAGCATTAAAGGAAGAAAGGTTAAAAGAAGAAGGGTTAACCGGAATGGAAAAGCGATTTGAGACAGGGGACGATGGTACATACAAGTACGAAGGGAGAACTTGGGTGCCGAAGCACGGAGGAATACGAGAAGTAATCCTCAACGAAGCACACAAGTCTAGGTATTCGGTTCACCCTGGAAGTGATAAGATGTACCAGAATCTAAAGGCACTTTTCTGGTGGCTTGGAATCAAGAAATCAATCGCTATTTATGTTGGGAAATGTCTAACCTTTGCCATGGTAAAAGCTGAAAACCAAAAACCGTCAGGAATGTTACAACAACCCGAAATCCCAGAATGGAAATGGGATAACGTCACGATGGATTTTTTTTACAAAGTTACCCAGAACGTTTAGAGGCCATGATGCTATTTGGGTGATAGTGGATAGGCTAACGAAATCAGCTCACTTTTTGCCAATTCGAGAAGACTACGACTTGACGAAATTGGCCCAACTATATGTCGACGAGATAGTAACTAGGCATGGAGTGCCTTTGCAGGACCGGTTAAGGGCTTTAACAAATTACAACACAACAACACGATGAGGAGAACAACTAAACTTGATCAAACAGTGAACTGGATTAACCAATATTGATACAAAGAACACGAGTAAAGTAAAGAGACAGAACAGGAGAGTTGGGTTTCAAGGAGACAGTATATTGCTTTCTGAAGTTTTGCTACAAGTGTTACAAAGCATAAAGAAAGATATAAGAACTTGGAATACTTATACTACAACCTACAGCCGGCTATACTTTGAAAGCCAGCTGGATACAATTGACTAGACACTAACAAAATCAATTGTAGGATCAAAAGGCATATCTGCCTTTTGACCTTGTGACTATGACATGCCATAGCTCACATCCTTATCTATTACAAAAAGGATAAAGTACATAAAGTAGAAAGTTACAGACTCAAGACCTCAATGTACAGTTACCAAAAGCATGGACCTTTTCACCAACTCATGTAAGTTGGTGACTTTACAGAGATGCAGCGGAAAGGTGTCCAGCTTTATGGAACAGTACATCAGATAAAGCATGTTTAGTAAAAATCTTCAGAAGAAATCTGTCTTCATAGGTTGAAGCTTCGGAAGACTTTGTCTCTGAGGCTTCGGAAGACTTCATGCTTGGCTTCGGAAGATATTGGTCTTGGCTTCGAAAGATTTTACACTTAGAGTATTTTCTAGTGTATGGTGTAAAACTTCCGAAGCATTTCTTACTTCAGTACTTAGTGCATGTGTTACAGAGAGACATTGGATGTTTTGGTTTGCATCAGACTTAAGGAATCCTTACAAACTCCCCCTAGGCTGATGCTACCAAAACACTTAGAAGATCTTCAGATGTTAGTGGTCTTCAGTACAATCATGACCATACCCTTCTTTATTAGATGGTCAGGATCATCAAGACCTTCATAATATCTTCTCATCTCAAAGATATCATGCAGAGGTAAGTTGATTATGTCTTGCCAAGTATAGACATTCTCAACACCTTGATCTCTGATTACATGCCATGTTTCTGGATTGGTAGAGTAAGTCCAGGACAAGATGGGTGTCTCAGTTGTCAGAGGAGCCACTTGCATTGGAGTTGATTGGGCTGCCTCATCATGCACTTCCTCAGGTTGATCTGACTCAGCCTGAGGTGTAGAGGTAGATGACTTAGGCTTCTTCTTCTTTGAACTTGGTTTATAAGCCATTCTCTTCTTCCTCTTAGATGACTTTAACTGAGAAGACTGGTCTGCAGCACCTTGTTGATCATCCTTGTCTTTCTCAGTTGGGTGTTCCTCCCTCACAGGTTCAGAAGGAGAGGGAGTTTGACCCTGCCTTGGATCAGAAGATGAAGCTTGCTGAGGCTCAGCTGGAGGTCCGGATTGAGGTGTCTCAGGTTGTTCAAACTTAACCTCCACTTCAGGTGGGACTTGACTTGGAAGAGAGTGCAAGTCAATCAGTTCACCACTCTTAATCTTCTGCTTGATCACCCTTATATGCTCATCCATTGTAGATAGAGACATAGGGCCAAGTCTCCTTTCGGAGAATCCATATAGCTTCAAGAAGCTCATCATCCTTTGTCTATCAGCAGACTTCTTCACACTCTTTTGGATGATGGCTCTTGACTTTGCAGCTTCTTCCCTTAGCTTCCTTTTAGTTGTCTTTCTTTCTTTGACTAGCTCAAGTTCAAGTTGCTTTAAGTACTCAAACTCAATGAAGTCATAGGACAGGGGAAGAAGTGCATCTGCCTGATAGAACCCTGTGGCACTCAGGTAGTTGATCATCTTGATCCTATCTTCTTCTTTGTCTACCTGAGGTTCTTGTGGAGCCACATCTTCCTGTACTTGACTTTCTTGAACTGGGGAGAGAGTGGGAGCATGCTTGTAGAGTCTTTTCTGTCTCCTCTCCTCTTTGAATTGGAGAAGTAGCCTTGCATCCTCTTTTTCTTTCATCTCTCTTGACACTTCCATGTCAGCCAGTTCATTCAATTTTTCTAAGGGGAGGGAGATGATTTTATCAATATCATAGCTCCTGGTCTGTAAATAAGTAATCCTGACTGCCCTCAACTCATCATCTTGAGTATTTGGTCTGGGGGCAGCCCTGATTGCAGCTTGCATAAAGCTTGATGACGCAGAGGAACTTTCTCCCCTTAGCTTCCTTTTCCTCTCTCTCTCTCTTCCTCCTCAATTTCCTCAGGAGAGTCATAATCCTTTTCCCTTTGTCACCCACAAACCTTTGTGACTCAGGGTGGACAGAGGCTTGGCCTTCATTGCTTGGTGTAGCTTCCATGCTCTGGCCAGAGAGAGGCTGAGAAACACCTTCACCAGCAGGTGTCTCAGAAGGAGTGTGAACCTCTGCAGCAGTTGTTGATGATGAGACAGGGCTCTCAGGTTCTGCCACTGGGCCTTCAGTCAAGGTTTCCCCTATGAAACTAATCTTAGGGTCCACCTCAACATCCAGTTGACCGATGACATTGCCTGATTGCCTAAGTCTCCTTCTTAGAGTGAACTCTGCAAGGATCCTATCTTGGATTCTTTTAGCCAATCTGTCAGCTTGTCTTGCGTTGCTTGGATTGACAAGTGGCATGTTGACTAGATCCAATCTTTCATAGAAGTTCAAGCTTTGAAAATCAAATACTTCTTATTGCCCTTGAACTCTGTGAAGAATAAGGGCTCTTATGTCAGCATCATACCTCCACCTTATGATGTAGTTTGAAGTTCCTTGTGGTGGAGATGACACAGCCCTTGGTATACCTTCCTCAAAGAGACTCCTGATGATAGAGTTTATAGAGTCCACATTAATGTGAACTTGAGGAAGTTGCTGAGAATGCACAACAGCAAGTGAGGATGGTGAGTCCTCTATGTCCATTCTCTGTGAAGAACTCCCAGGTTCTATGGCTGCAATAACTTTCTCCCCCTTTTTGGTAGCATCACCCACTTGCATAGGTGAGCTGGAGGATAAGTCAATCACTTCCACAGGTTCTTGTGTTCCTGGTTGAGCTCTCCTTAAAGGTCTCCCAGCTAGTTTTTCCTTAAGATATGAAATCTGAAGTTGCTGATCATTGACCCTGTTTTGTAAGGTAGTCACCTGCGATTCAAGGTAACTAACCTTAGAGACTAAATAGGAGCATGTTTTTGACAGTTTCTGCACCTTTAGTCTCAAATTCCCCTCTTCTTCATCAGAAGAATCATTGGGGGATGAGATGATTGGACCAAAGTCCTCTCTCTCACCACCAGCTTGAGGTTCTTGGCTGCTGGTTTTCCTTTGCTTACTAGCAATCTCATTTGAGGTGCCAGTGGGCTGAGTTGCCATGGTTGAGGTCTTAATAATGTAATCACTTGCAAAAGTGAGAGCCTCTTCCATATGGAGATCTTGAACATGTTCAGAAGTGTCCACCTTAGTAACAGGTGACTGATGTGTGATAGACTGAGGAGAATCAGAGGTACTCATCTCTCTTTGAGTAGGGGAGGAGAAGAGAGACTCATGGTACTCACTGAATCCTAAGTCTTCATCAGTATAGAAGGATAGGTTGGGAATGGGTTGGTTTAGATCTAAAGGCTGGGGATGGTAACTGTCCCCTGAAGGTTGTTCACTTGAGTGTTGAGACTCAGAGTGAAGGCTTAAGGCTGTTGGGCTTGTGAGCTCATCAGGGTGAGCATGAGGAACATCAGCCCTGATAGGTGAAGAAATGGGAGTAGTTTGCTCCTCAGGGGAAGTGGGAGCTCTAGTGTCCACTTCCTCCTGTAAGGGTGAGTATATGGGGACCTGTACAGACTCAATAGCCTGAGCAGGGGTTCGTTTGGATTTTCTTTGGTAGGTGAGGGTTATTTGTGGTCTTTTTACTGGTAAGGAAGAAGAAGGTGTGGGTTCAACACTAGCTTGTGTTGCTAGGTTGTCACCTTGAGCAATGAGCTCTAACATTTTGGGGACTAGGGCTGTTTCTACCCCTGAGAAGCCTACAGTTGGCTTCTTCATGATTTTGAAGATGTCGGGCTTCATCTGTCCCAGTTTAAGAATATTACTTGTTTCCCTTAACTATGAGCCCAGTTCACAGTTAAGAATGTGCTGAACATATCTAGGAAACATGTAATACTCTAAGGAGTCCAAGTTTGCAAGTAAATTAGTATAAACAAATCGAGAGTACCTGAACTTGACCCCCTGAACCATTCCATGCACTATAAAGGAGAGATCCTCAGGAATCTGGTCCCACCCTCCATGCTTGTTAGACAAGCTGTGGATAACCACATGGAGCAGGTATTTCCACTGGGATGAGACCTTCCCTTTCCTGAAGGTCTTTACAGAGAAATCTCCCTCATAGCCCATCTGCTCAAAGGAATGATTAACAACTTCCTTTGGGAAGGACAACTCACCTTCTTCATCATCCAGCTGCAAATGATGGTTGATGATGGCCGGAGTGATGAAGATTGTCCTTCCTTGCACTGTGGCAGACAGTGCCTTCTCCCCATCCATAATGACCTCTTGGCAGGTCTTCCAGAATTCAAGCAAATGATCCTCATACAGAGTAGGATCAATGGTCAGGGAGGTGAAGTAGTTGGATAGAGTTAAGAATTGGCAAATCTCTGAGAAACTTGCATCTTTCTCAGAGCTTAACAGAGCAACCTGATTGTGTTGCCTGTGAAGTTGCATGTTGAAATCTGGGTTGTTTCCGCGGTTAAGGTTTGCCATTTTAGAAGCTTAAGGGTGAAGAAAGGTAGAAAGCAAAGGCGGTTTAGAGAATTAGGTTTGAGGAATAGTGAAATTGAGGAAGATAGTGAGGAAGAGGGGGAACCGTTGGGTATTTATGTGAAAAGGGATTTGAACCAAAGTTAATGAAAGAGGATAAACTTTGAAATCCGAAAGTCGGTCCCACCTCTGAAAAAGTAGTTTACTTTTGCTCAAAAAGTAGTTTTCTTGGAATTCGAAAAGCTTCCGAAGGTAAATTGTCTTCGGAAGTTTTAATGAAAAAGCTTCCGAAGCTAAAATGGCTTCGGAAGATTTTCCTGAGAGTCTTGATAATTTTGCTTCGGAAGAGAAATAAACACTTGAATGCTTTGTATAAGGAACAACAAAGCTTCCGAGAGTTAATTTTGCTTCGGAAGGAAAAAGTCCTTAAAAACAAATAAGTGTCTGAGATAAGAATTTAAGCTTCGGAAGATAGATTTAGACTTCTTCCGAAGGTAAAATTTCTTAGACAGTTATTTATTTTGAAGACATGATTTTCTTCCGAAGATAAAAATTTATCTTCCGAAGGAACAGAAAATTTTCAAGAATCTAAGGAAAGTCTTCAAAAAGAATTTTATATCCAAAGAAAACATGAGCTTATGAAAGTGATGAACTAGACAACTTAGGACACACATATTTTAAGAAGAAATAATTAGAATTAGTTTTAAGAAAAAGTCTACTCAAAGTTAATCATCCCAATAGCTGATATCAGATATTTAAATCTCTGTTCATCAAAAGCTTTTGTAAAAAGATCAGCATATTGTTCATCTGTATGAACTTTGACTAGTTTAATTAATCCTTTTTCATAGTTATCTCTTATTAAATGATACCTGATATTGATGTGTTTGGTCCTTGAGTGCTGCACAGGGTTCTCAGTGATAGAGATAGCACTATTGTTGTCTATGTGGATAGGAGTCCTCTTGAAGTTAAAGCCATAGTCCAACATCTGATATTGAATCAAAAGCACTTGAGCACAGCAGCTTGCAGCAGCAATGTATTCAGCCTCAGCAGTTGATGCAGACACACAGGATTGTTTCTTGCATTGCCATGAGACAACCCTTCCACCAAGGAATTGACATCCCCCAGATGTAGACTTTGCAGTCATGTTGCAACCACCATAATCACTATTTGTATAAGCATACAGATTGAAGTCAGAATTCTTTGGGTACCATAAACCAATTGTTGAAGCACCTTTGAGGTATCTTAAAATCCTTTTGACAGTGATTAAGTGAGACATCTTAGGGTTGGCTTGATATCTTGCACAAATACATGTAGCAAACATGATATCAGGCCTGCTAGCTGTAAGATACATAAGAGACCCAATCATAGCCCTGTATAAATGTTCATCTACACACTCCCCCTCAAGATCAGGTCCAAGGGAGTGGTTTCTGGCTATGGGTGTCTTAGCAATCTTACAATCAGTCATGTTGAACCTCTTGAGTATGTCCTGAACATACTTTGACTGACTTATGAAGATGCCATCTTCAACTTGCTTCACTTGAATTCCCAGAAAAAATTGAGTTCTCCCATTGCACTCATTTCAAATCTGTCTTTCATCAGCTTCTCAAAGTCTTTGCAGAGCTTTGGATTAGTTGAACCAAAGATGATGTCATCAACATATACTTGAACTAGCAATAAGTCATTTCCCTGTCCTTTGATGAAGAGAGTTCCATCTATAGTACCTCTCTTGTATCCATGTTTACAAAGATACTCAAACAATGTCTCATACCACTTCCTGGGTGCCTGATGCAACCCATAAAGAGCTTTGTCAAGCTTGCAGACATAATCAGGATGATCAGGATCTACAAAACCAGGTGGCTGTTTGACATAAACCTCTTCATCAATCACTCCATATAAGAAAGCACACTTTACATCAAGTTGAAAGACCTTGAAGTTCTTGGATGCAGCAAATGCCAGGAATATCCTAACAGCTTCTAATCTTGCTACAGGAGCAAAGACATCAGTGTAGTCAATCCCTTCTTCTTGTGTGTATCCTTGAACAACTAGTCTTGCCTTGTTCTTGATGATAATTCTCTATCATCCTTCTTATTCCTAAAAACCCATTTGGTTCCAATGGTAGTCTTCCCATGAGGAAGAGGACAAAGGTTCCAAACTTTCTGCCTTTTGAATTGAAGCAGCTCTTGTTGCATAGCTTCAACCCAACTTCCATCCTTTAGAGCTTCATCAACTTTCTTTGGCTCTATCTGAGATAAGAAACAAGAGTGAAGACAAACATTTGCTTCATGGGTTTGTCCTCTTGTTCTTACCCCTGTGACAACATCTCCAATGATGTTTGTGGTGGGGTGAGACTTGTGGATCCTTAGCTGAGGGATCACAGCAAGTTGCTGAGAAAGATCCAAATTTGAGAAATTTAGATCT
Source organism: Flaveria ramosissima (assembly GCA_025215565.1). NCBI lineage: Eukaryota > Viridiplantae > Streptophyta > Magnoliopsida > Asterales > Asteraceae > Flaveria > Flaveria ramosissima. The sequence goes on along the minus strand of CM046040.1, from coordinate 64,989,936 downwards.
GGCATAGATGATTCACCCTCCACATTACCACACTTATCAAGATTAACTTGATCCAATGAGTGTGTGACATCATTGATGTTGTCATCTATGGTGTGGTTATTAGCATCAAGGAATTCCTGATCACTATCACCATCACCATTGTTGTCTTCTACAATTGAGGTATCTTTATCTGGTTGAGGAGCCTCTGAGCTGGAATTTGAAGGCATACCAGATGGATCAAGCCGAATTTGTCATTGTAGTGCTGATAGAGACCTCATTTTGCTGAAGTGGTTCCAACTGGAGCTGAAGATGTGTGAGTTGAGGGTCTTCCTAGCTCAAATCTGGGATCAGGATCACCTGTATTTAGATTTTCTGCAGATCCTGAAACATTCTCACAGAATTTGTTAAAACAGTTGGTAACTAAATCAAGATCAAATAGCCAATCAGGACCAGAACCAGCCACACAGGGTGTGTTTGTTCATTGAAAGTCACATTGGCTGACTCCCTCAACAATTCTAGTTCTGAGATTGATACTCTATAAGCCTTAGATTGGGAAGAGTATCCAATGAAGTGTCCATCATCTGATTTCTCAGCAAACTTGGCAATTTGATCCTTGGTATTCAAGATGGTGCAGGACATCCAAATGACCTGAGAAAACCAATGAAAGGTTTTCCTCTGTGCCAAAGTTCATAAGGAGTCTTACCATGTGTCTTAACTACCAAAACTCTGTTTTGGCACATAGCAGGCAGTATTTACTTCCTCGCCCAGAAGGTGATAGGCAGTTTAGAGTCAGACAACATAGTTTTTGCAGCTTCAATTAGTGTCCTGTTTCTCCTCTCAGCAACTCCATTTGCTGAGGAGTCCTGGGAGCACTATATTGTCTTGTAATACCTTTTTCATCACAAAATGTATCAAGGATTTGGTTCTTGAATTCAGTTCCTTGATCACATCTTATGGTTTTGACCTTGTGATCACTTTGATTCTCAATTTTTAAGATGAAATTCTTCAGAATCTCAGGGGTTTCATCCTTAGTTCTAAGAAGAGAAAAACCCAAGTGAATCTTGTAAAATCATCTGTGTTCACTAAACAATAAGAGGTCCTTCCTAGACTCATTACACTGGTGGGGCCAAAGAGATCCATATGGATTAAGTGTAAGGGAGTAGTGATGGGGTTTCCTTTCCTTAGGCTTGTGAGATACCTTATGTTGCTTCCCTTTCAGGCATGCAACACAATGATCATCACTTCTAAACTCTTTCTTTGGCATTCCAGTTACCAAATCATGTTTAATTAGCTTATTCATGTTCTTAAAGTTTACATGGCACATTCTTTTATGCCATAAGAAAACTCATCACTATTGCTTTAGATAGAAAGCATGAAACTTCTCCAGAGGGAGATGTTTCTTGCAAATCCATCTTGTACATGTTTCCCTTTCCTGGGGGCTCTGAGCAGGATATGCTCATGAGGAATGACCACTCCGGGCTTGAGAACAATGCACTCATGCTCAGTAAAGAGCACGTTATGACTCTGATCACAAAATTGGGATACACTCAGAAGATTGTATCCAAGCTCCTTAACAATGTTTACCTTTTCAATGCTGAGCTTACCATTTGTGACCTTGCCCCTTCCTGAAATGTAACCACCTTCATCTCCTCGAAAAACAACTGGTCCTCCATTAATTCTCTCAAAGTTATGGACTAGAGACCTATTGCCTGTTATGTGCCTGGAACAGCCACTATCAATTATCCAGACATTCCTGCTTGTCTTGAGCTGTTCCTGCACAAAGAAAATAATTAGTTACATTTGGAAACCCAAGCCTTACTTGTCTTGGGCTCACTAAGTGTAATAGAAGGTAATGCAATAGTAATAGATCCTATGGTTGTACTAGGGGGATCTTCAGCTGTTGTTGATGGAGAAACTTCAGTCATTTGGTCTTTCTTAGACTTCCACACCACCTTTGGAGTCTTGGACTTGACCTTCAAAACCTTAGAAGCTTTTAGGACTTCACAAGTTTTGATGACTGAACCTTCAGAAGATTCTACAGTCACTGCAGCAGACTTCAGTGCTTCGGAAGAACTCCTTTCTTCCGAGACAAATTTTTCTTCCGAAGGTAATTTTCCATTTACCTTCTTCTTTTATTTGGAGCTTCCGAAGGAAACAAACTTTCCTTCCGAAGCTTGAATCTTCTTGAAACTCTTTGAAGTCTTTGTATTGGTCATGTGGATAGTACTTTTAGGATTGTATGGGCAATCCTTAGCAATGTGAGAGGTACTTTCACACATGACACATAACATTTTCTTCTTCAAAAGAGTCTCCTTATGAAAGCAAGACTGGCTTTGGTCACATCCCTTCTCCACCTTCATCTTGGTAGATGCTGAGACAGTTCTTTTGGGCTATGAATTGTTCTTGGAGTTTGATGGTCCAGGCTGTGCAGCAGTGGTACACAGCAGCTCAGTCTTCTTCTTTGTACTGAGATGATTTGAACAAGAACCAGGACTCATAGCTGAGCAGTCTTGGTTGATGTCTTCACTCCTTACTACTTTAAAACCTGCAGAGATAAAAACTTGTTTCTGCTTAGAATCAAAAATAGCCTTGATCTCTTGAGCCTTCTTTGCTTTTCTTTTGCTCTTCCTGATCAAGTTCTTTCTCTTGGACTTGGTCATCACAGTAGATTTCTTCTCCTCATAAGGATAGTGGCCCTTGGAAGAATCCTCTTCTTCACTCTTCTCAGAGGAATTCTTCACTATCTCTTCTTCATCCTCCTCACTCATAGGATCTATGAGAGGAAGCTCATCTTCACAAGTTCCACACCTAGGAGATCTTACAGACAAGATTGTGTGTGGATGAGCTATCTCATTTGATCCCAGTCCCTGTCTATTTGGATAGCACACTTTGTTGTGCAGGGATGAGGATATCATGTTCTTGAAGGTCTCTTCTTCAAGAACACTCTTTTCTGCCTTGGCTTTGCTGATCACAAGCTCAGCCTGGCACTCAGTCAACTTAGTTATGAGATCCTGGATTTGAGTCCTAAAATCTGTATGTTCATGTTTTAGTACTGAAATGGTTTTCTCTAAGTCCTCTATCTTTAACTTGTAATCATTTTCAGACTTTCTAAAATCAGATTTTAATATGTTTAATGACTCAAGATCAGATCTCATTTCTAAGTTGTAGGACCTGTATCTGTTTACTTTAGCAATGCATTCAGGAGTACAGAGATGTTCCAATACCTTGGCTTCATCATGGTCTGCCATTAGTGCTTGGTTTGGAGAAGCATCTTCCACCTGAAAGCTCCAGTCAAAGCCTCCCTCTTCAACAGCAACAGCAGCATGTTGCTTTGGCTTCTCATTCTGAGGGGCTTTGTCAGTGTAGTTTGGTCTGGTTTGTGCTTGGCCACCATTTGTTTTAGGTGCCTTACACTCCCTAGCAAAGTGGCCCATCAGGTTACAATTGTAACACTTGACTTTGCTTTTATCCAGCCCAAACTTTCCACTGGTTGCATTGCTTAGAAACCTCCTTCCTGTTCTCTTGTAGAACTTCTTGGCTCTGTGAGTGAGGAGAGCCATCTGCTGAACTATTTCCATGTACTCCAGGTCATCTGGATGGATACAGTCCAGGTCTTCAAGAGTGAAGAGGGAGTTCCCCCAGCTTTCATCAGAAGACACAAAGGCTTGAGAAGAGCTTGTCTCATGGAATGGGCTTCCTTGAGTGAAGTTCTCCCTGGGTGTCTCTGGGAAGGTGATGAAAGGACCCTTTGGTGAGTTGTCAGGGTAGCATATGAGATGATGTTGGGGTTCTATGCTATCCCTTTCAACCACATGAAGGGCTGAACCCATTTGATTGTTGGAGTTGCCAGATGAACCTTGCATGTTCATCTCCATCTGGTATCCACTGAGAATCCCATATACCTTTGTCAGAGTAAGAGTTTTGAGGTTCTCAGTCCTCTTGATCACCACACAGTAGTGTGTCCATTGCCTAGGAAGTGAGGACATGAACTTCCTTACAATGTCCCTGTTCTCAAGAGGAACTCCTCCATCTACTAGGGTATCCACTATCTCAACATACCTGAAGTATTGTTGAGTACTGGTTTCACCTGTTTTGAAGGTGAAGTTTTCAAACTGCTGCTTCAGGAGATCCTTCTTGTTCTCCTTGGCTTCAGAGGAGCCTTCATACATCAGCTTCAGTGCATCCCACAGCTGTTTAGCTGTTTTGCACTTCTTAAAGCCTCTGTACACAGAGTTTGGAAAAGCAGTCTGAAGAGCAGTCATGGCCTTCCTATCAATCTCTACTCTCTTCCTATCTTCATCAGAGTAGTTGGCCACATCCTTTGGAATCATACCAGCACCAGTAGCAGAAGGAGTGCTGGGTATGAAAGGTCCATTCTCAACAGATTCCCACATTCTTGAGTCTAGAGACTTGATGAAACCTTCCATTCTCATACACCAGGTGTCAAAGTCATCAAGAGTGATCAGTGGGGATTTGTTCATGGTTCCAGTCTCCATATCAGTCTTTGAGATGGATGCCATTTGGAAAGTTTAGTTTTTTTTTGTGTTTGTGAGGGATCTTAAGATGGTGAGATCTTATATCAAGAGCCTGAAAAGCTCTGATACCAATTGCAGGACCGGTTAAGGGCTTGAGCAAATTTCAACACAACAACACAATGAGGAGAACAACTAAACTTGATCAAACAGTGAACTGGATTAACCAATATTGATACAAAGAACACAAGTAAAGTAAAGAGACAAAACAGGAGAGTTGGGTTTCAAGGAGGCAGTATATTGCTTTCTCAAGTTCTTTTACAAGTGTTACAAAGCATAAAGAAAGATACAAGAACTTGGAATACTTATACTACAACCTACAGCCGGCTATACTTTGAAAGCCAGCTGGATACAATTGACTAGACACTAACAAAATCAATTGTAGGATCAAAAGGCATATCTGCCTTTTGATCTTGTGACTATGACATGCCATAGCTCACATCCTTATCTATTACAAAAAGGATAAAGTACATAAAGTAGAAAGTTACAGACTCAAGACCTCAATGTACAGTTACCAAAAGCATGGACCTTTTCACCAACTCATGTAAGTTGGTGACTTTACAGAGATGCAGCGGAAAGGTGTCCAGCTTTATGGAACAGTACATCAGATAAAGCATGTTTAGTAAAAGTCTTCGGAAGAAATCTGTCTTCATAGGTTGAAGCTTCGGAAGACTTTGTCTCTGAGGCTTCGGAAGACTTCATGTTTGGCTTCGGAAGATATTGGTCTTGGCTTCGGAAGATTTTACACTTAGAGTATTTTCTAGTGTATGGTGTAAAACTTCTGAAGCATTTCTTACTTCAGTACTTAGTGCATGTGTTGCAGAGAGACATTGGATGTTTTGGTTTGCATCAGACTTAAGGAATCCTTACAGCCTTTGTCGATCATCTCCGACCGTGATAGCCATTTCACTTCTCGTTTCTGGAAATCTTTCCAGCAGGCTTTAGGAACCCATTTGGATCTAAGCACCGCGTACCACCCTCAAACCGACGGTTAGAGTGAAAGGACTATTCAAACATTGGAAGATATGTTAAGAGCTTGCGTGATTGACTTTGGCGGAAACTGGGACAACCATCTCCCTTTGGTGGAATTCGCCTATAATAATAGTTACCACGCAAGTATCAAAGCAGCTCCGTATGGGGCTCCATACGGCCGGAAATGCCGATCACCATTGAGCTGGAATGAGATCGGTGATAGCCAAGTAATGGGACCCGACATCGTGTTGGAGACCACTGACAAGATTTTTAAAATTAAGGAGTGGCTAAGGGTAGCCAGACACCGGCAGAAGAAGTACGCTGATAGGAGACGGAAACCTTTAGAGTTTCAAGTGGGTGACAGGGTAATGCTAAAGGTGGCACCATGGAAGGGAAACGTGAGGTTCGGAAAGAGAGGAAAGTTAAGCCCGAGATAGATTGGACCATTCGAAATACTGGCAAGAATTGGCCCAGTGGCTTACAAATTAAAACTACCCCAGAGGTTGAGCCACATACACGACACCTTTCATGTGTCGAACTTGAAGAAGTGCATGGTAGACAAAACCCTGGAGCTACCATTGAAAGAAGCAAGAATCAATGACAAGCTGAACTTCGTGGAAGAGCCAATGGAGATCACGGACCGCTTGGTCAAGCAACTCAGGCGGAGCCGCATACCCAAGGTCAAGGTTAGATGGAACTCAAAGCGAGGACCTGAATTCACTTGGGAATGTGAAGATGAGATGAGGAAGAATTATCCACACCTCTTCAAACCCACCCGTTCAGATTCTAAGCGAAGCTAAAATTTCGGGACGAAATTTCCTAAACGGTGGGAGAATGTGACAACCGGCCTCTAGGTCGTTATTCTAACCCTAATCTACTTGCATCATTACCTGTCTTATGAGTACTAATAATAGAAACAATCTAACCCTATCAGTGAATTTGGAATCATCTTTTGCTATTTGTTCCATTTTATGATTTCATGTGATTTTAGTGACTTTTAGTTAATTTAAGTTTTACCTTTTTAAAAAACTTGGTGTCCCGGGAATGTTAACTAGCCACCCTTGCAAAGCTATATCTCAAGTGAAACAATTAAAATGTGTACATACACACTCATAATTCGGTCAAAGACATGCATGTGCATGCACAACACTTAACAATTAACTAAACCTTACCACCTAAAATACTACCCAATACTACAAATTAATACTACACATAATATTATTTAACATTAAAATTTATTTAAATTGACCCACAAGAGGCCAAACGCGGCCGCCCCACTCTCCCCCACTCCCCTCTCTTCTACACCACCACCCTTACCATCCACTCCTCATTCATGCAAACACCCTCAACCCTCTCCCTCTTCTCTCTTCTCTCGAATTCTCAGCAGAAAACACTCCCACACACTTGCAAACTTTCTCTAATCCTCTCTACTCCAGCTCAAAAATCGTGAACAACAACATCTCTAGTATCGGCCAACCTAAAACCGCAAGAAGGTGGCCATATTCGTGAGCTTTTGACACACATCTGCATCTTGTCCGACTTTTCCAGCCTTGTTCGAAGATTCTCCAGCCTTGCCCAAGGAGTTTCAAGCTATCCAAGACCATATACACTCTCCAAAACGTGAACAATACCAAGTGTAAGCTTCATGTCACCCGGAAATGGTCATTTCATGTGTTTTCTTCACTTCTCTTTTATAAACACCTCCTCTCTTTGTTGTAGCAGAAACCCGTCACCATCATCTTGTTCTTGAGGAGCTTTCAACTTTACAAAAGGTATCTCACACGTTATATTGGTCATTCTTGAGGTGGAAACCGATTTCCACCTTGAAAACTCTCTTTTTGGGCGTTTTGCACCATCTAACTTGTAAATCTTGCAACCCTTGAAAGCAAAACTTGTAATCTTCTTGCTAATGGTTTAATGGACTCCTAATAACCTGTTTTGAAAGCTACAAAAGAATATACACCGTGAACGTGTGGTTATAGCACGAGTTACACCCGAAAAACCTTCTTCCCACATGAAATGATACAATTTAAGCACTTGTTTGAAAACCCTCCAAACCAAGGTTTATAACCTGCTCATGAACGACTTTGTAACACCCTAATAATCTGAGATTAAAGTTACATAAGGTTTTGGTAATGTTTAAACGCAAGTTGCACGGATTTACACATGTGTTATGGTCGGCTATGGCTAAATCACTAAGTTGATGGTTCATTGTTGTGTTGGGTGACCTAGCCGCGAGTTTGAGACATGATTTCAGAAAGTTTTGATGAATATTAAGTGTGTGATAAATGGTTAATCTCTGGAAATTAAAGACATGTTAAGATTAGACCCACATTAGTCATTTACGGGACCCGAAACATGGTGAAACAACTTTAAAAATAGTAAAACATGGATTTAACCATCTTGAAAAGTATTCCAGGCTTGAAAATGGTTAATAAGTGTTCTGGAGTCAATGGGTAATATAAATGGTCAAAAGAATAAATTAAATGGCGTTTTAACTAGAAACGGGTAATAACCGGGCAACGTTTTTGAGAAAAATCCAAGAAAAAGGAGTTTAAAGCTAAGATTTATAAAAACCATATCATTTCAGCAAAATAAGTGATAAAAGACCTAAAGGATTTGAAATATTGGTCAAACAAGCTTTTAAATGGTCAAATTCGGTTAAAAACGCGTTTTAACGGGTTAAACGTAAAAACGAGGCTTTCAACTATTAGAGGCAACATTTCACAATTAAAGGACTTTAAACTTATAAAAATATCCTTAAGATGATACCTACTGGTCCAAGACTCAAATTTATGGAAATTCTAAGTTAACCGTTAAAACTCTCCGGTTTTACCGCAACCGGGAACGTTAAACGCATAGGTTTTAAACCGGATCCATATTCTGGAAATTTGGAACACTTACTCAATAACAAGTCAATTTTTACTCTAAAAACCTGATTTTTGTTCTTAAGTGTCATAAAAAACAAGAAACCAAACTTGAGGGTAGAAACTGTCAATTTCAAAACTTGAGGGACTAAACCGTAAAATTTTACCAAAATTTATAACCAACTCTTATGAAACTAATAATCACTTGAACAACATATTTACCTTATATCCATAACTTAATGATATAAAATCCTAAATTATATGAAGAAACCACGACCTGCCATAAAAGGAAACTTTTTATACAAACCCTCGCGAAATCAAGGCCTTATCCAATAACTAAATTTTGACACACTTGTTGCACCTTAAATAAGTTTAGAACAGTATCTTATCACTTAATATATTCATGTTAGGGTGCTAGACTTGAGACATTCTCGGCACGCGAAGAATTATTTTTGGCTTAACTCCTAAGGTGAGTTCTAGTGATCCCCCTTTTTACTACTGTTTTGGGGTGAAACATGCTCTGTTATTTATGAACTATATTTGTGCTTTACTTGGTGATTGTATGTGGGATTTATGGTTACCTTCTGATACTTATATCATGATCATTAATTCTTTCGTGAACCGCTTGTTTTATATGGATAGATCTATTTGGGGAATCTCCCACACACAGTGGCTTCTGTTCTAGAAAGGGTACCCCACTAAGATCCTGAGGGGTCATTCGTGGCATGTGACAGGTTTTGTTAAGAAACTATGGTGAACCATCCGGGCAGGTATGGTTCACTGGTTTGGGGCTCAGTTCTTCCATCGGGAATATCCAGTTAAACATAACTTTAGAAGAGGCCAACCGGGACTGAGTGAAGGGTTGATTATGATTCTCCCACGATGTTGAAACTATGATTCATTCCTTTTTATCGAATGAGGATTTGTTAAGTCTTTTTTGTTTTTAAACTTTAAGCACTTGAATTCATCAACTTTTTAGTTGACACAAATTTCTTTTGAGCATGTTTCAGGTAATTTATAAAGAGATCCTAGCTGTTGTGAAGACCTAGACTCATCCCTGTGACCATGGCATTGGCTTATTTTACTTAATGAACAATTTGAACAATTTTACATCTCTGTTGAACAAGTACAATTTATTTCTATGTTGGTTGTAAAACTCATTTGGGGGCTTGATCTGTTTCTAGCCCCGGTACCTTTTGAAAACTTTTAAATGCCATGTGATATTCTCTCCTTTGAGCTCTTGTAATGGTTTGTTTCCGCTGCCATATGTTGTTGCTAGTTTGTGACGTCCCACCCTACCTAGGCCCGGGGTGTGACATTGTTGTTTTATAATTCTCACACCTGATTAATATTTCTTCAGGTAAAGCCATGCTAAGCAAACTGTATGCTTTAATATCAACTTTGACCTTCTTAATATCATCAGGTGACAGATCTTTTGTACTTATGGGTTGATTATTGTCATTATAATCCGGCCCAAGAGTGGGTGGGATATAAGGACCCTCAGTTATTGAAACCCACAAGTCAGAATCAGTGTAATTCACATGATTCCTGTACTTGATTTTCCAGGATTTAAAATCTGCTTTTGTTTCCTTGGAGGTTGGTATGATGATCCACCAAAGTTACTCATGTTTAGTTAAAGTCGAAGAATTTAACTATTACAAAGTTACTTTTAAGTAATGAACTAATTAGTGACAAAACTTAATTAATCGTAACTAAGCGATTGTGGTCACAGATCAGTCAATCCTTTTAATGATAATTAATTATCAAATCAAGGATTTTGTTAATGTATTTGTTCAATTGATTTGAACAATTGATGAATATTAATCAATAACGTAGATCTATGATTCAATTAATTTGAATATAGGTCCAAGTTAATCGAGCAATGAAAAAGTACTCACTGAATGATAAATCATTGTTTTATTGTTTTAAAAATTGATTCACACAAAACAATTTTGCTTAAAAACAATAGATCTACTCAGAAAACTGATAAATCTAATGAAATAAGCAATCAATTAAACAATTCTAACACCGATAGATCAATCGATTAAAATCAATGAGTACTTAGCTCTGATACCACCTGGGAATCCAAGGATCGCAATCAGAAATTATCAGTGTTAGAAGGGAATTAAGTTAATGAATACGGAATGAACATTAACCTTGCTTAATTGATTAATAAATAAATATCAAACGCGATAAATGTAAATTATGATGAACACAAAGATACGAGCACAATAAATAAACAAACAAGATTTGATTCAAAAGTACTTCATTAAAACTAATTAATGATTACGGATGAACAAACAATGAACGCTATAAAAAATAATTGCTTTGAATGGGTTGATGTTGATGAAATATTGATGTGACGGCTGCTAGGGTTTGCGTTTGATTGATTGTGTGAATTGATGTGATGTTTTGTGTTTGCCGTCTGGTCGCCCGTGTATTCTATCGTATTGCTCTCTTTTTGATTTGAAACCTAGGACTCATATTTATAGGCAAGCATGTTTCTGTTAAGGAAACATCGGATCTCTTGGGATTTGATATTGTCTTGTTGACTTGTAACACTTGTATTATTTAGATACAAGTGTTTGGACTTTGCAGCTGGATTGTCTTCCGCATGTGATTGCACATCAGTAGAAGTTTACTCTTCCGCAGGAGTCTTCACTTAAAACACTGGAATCCTTGAACTCCAGAGCTATTGTACAGTCGCAAAAGATCTTCGGATGTTAGGTTTTGTAAGAAATGTTGGATCTTATATGCCCAAGGCACATACAAGATTGATGTGGTTAGTACGTCATGATCCAAGTCGGGTCATACCCAATAACAAGTTTAGCAAACACCAATTAATATTTAATTGATGATATGATCATGCAATTAAATATTTACACCAATTTAGAAAATGGGTTTTCTAAATAAGTTGCATATGAGATAGAACAACTTATAGGGATATTTTGTTCATGGAAATTATTTGTAATGTTATTTAAGTTAGTTAAATAATATCAAATAAAATGGGTGTATTAGTTATACAATTAAGAGGATTAATTATATAACTAATAGGAGTGTTAGTTCAATAGAAGGGTGTTTTTGAAGGATTTGATCTGCCCAAGATTCATATTAAATTGATGTGGCTAGTGTGATATGATCCAAGACAGGTCATACCCAATAACAAGCCAAACCAACACCGAAAGATAATTTATTTGTTGATAAGATCATACAAATAAGTAGTGACACCAATTTAGAAAATTGGATTTTCTAAATATTGCTTTTGTAAATGAACACTATTATGTGGATAATTGTTCATGAGATATTATTTGTTTTCATTATTTAGTTTTACTAAATGATAACAAATAAAAGAGTGTTTAATTTATAAAGTTTAAAATTAGTTTTCAACTTTATAAACAAAAGATTAAAGTGTGTTAGTTATGTTTAAAAGTTTAAAAGGGTGGGACCTTTTTTTTTTTAATTTTGGCCGCCCAAAAAGGGCCTTTGGGTTCCATTTTCTTGTCTTGAAAATTTGAGACTTAAAGACACTAACACACTCCATCTCAAGTACCATTCACTCTTACATGCAAAAACTTTTGCTCTCTCAATCTCTCTCTCTCTCTCTCACGGTTTTGGAAGAAGAAAAGGGAGCAGAATTTTCAGCTTTCAAAAGGGGTTTTGGTTGCTGAAAATTTGGTGTCAAGATTCCTAGCAATCAAAGGTGTTAGAACAAGCTTGGGGTATCACCACTTGAGGGCTTCGACTTTGAAGTTTCAGCCAAGTTTTCATTTTCTTTCACCTCTCCTATCTCGAAATCCAGCAGCTACAAAGGTTGTAGTTTCATCATCTCATGTTTATCTTTTGTATGCACTTGTATAATGATCCATGGCATGGGGTTCTTTATTAAATGGTTTAATAATCATCTTATTAACATGTTTTAAAACATATATATATTCCGCTGCGTTTTCATATAAACAAGATTGTATGAGCTTTGATAAACATGTTAAAACCCCTACAATGGCATCAAGAGCCACTTATACATATGCATATATGTATTGTTTGGTTATGCTTGGTTGAATGCCTATGATGTTGTTTTGTTTTGAATATTTGGATGTGATTAACAAACCATCAACTAGAACAAGCTATTACAAGAAATTGGTTTACAAATCATTAAGCAAAATAGAATGGTTCTATAAAAGGAGTTAATGGTTTGCAAAATAAAATGGGTTTTATTTAAAAAGAACCAAATGGGTACCATATGGTTGAATGCATACAATCATATGGTACATGGTCTTTTCTAAAACAAGAATTGTGAAATTATAAATCCCTTTTGAAAACAAGTTAAACACCATCCTTTTACACAACACTTAGGTTACTTGCAAACTCTTAGTGGGATAAAGGTCACCTAACCACTTTGAGGGAACTTGTAACTTGAGGTGAGAATGCCATGTTTGTGGGATAAAGGTCACCTAACCACTTATGTAGTAAACTCACACGTGTGTGTAAGTAGGACGACTTGATTTATAAAATATATTGAATGGATCACCTAAAATGTGTTTTATAAAAGGTGTTGATGGGGTAAACATGCCGTTATAAACATAAGATGTTCAAACGATCCCATACCACTAGAAGTTGCAATGGGTTGCAATTGTCATTTATGACTACCTTGTTTATTTAAATAATGGGATAAAGGTCACCTAACCAATATTTAAATATAACGTTGGATTCTAAAAAATTTTTTTATTAATAGTCTATGAGACGTAAAGGGTATTAATAAATAAAATATATAATTATATCAACGATTACTAAAATGGAACTTTGTAAAATCTTGTAGATGGCCGACAACAACAACGCTAATAACGATGTACCAAACCAAAACAACCAATCTCTTAGGGAGATCCTTCAAAGGGATCGTCTAACACCTAACAACTACATGGATTGGTACCGCAACTTGAGAATTGTTCTCAAGCAAGAAAAGCAGGCCTACATTCTTGATGATCCCATCCCCGATGAACCTAACGATGAGGATGTGGAGGCCTATAATGATTGGGTTAGATATATGGAAGACTCCATCCAAGTCTCTTGCTTAATGTTAGCAAGTATGACACCCGAACTCCAAAAGTAGTATGAGCTCCATGGAGCCTATGACATGATCACTCAGTTGCGGGAAACGTTCCAGCAACAAGCTAGAGTGGAGCGCTTCGAAACGGTTCGAGCGCTTCATGCATGTCGGATAGAAGAATCCCAATCAGTTTCATCTTATGTTCTTAAGATGAAAAGCCACATCGACCGCCTTCAAAGGCTAAATTGTCCTGTCTCAAAGGAGTTGGCCACGGATTTGATCCTTAATGGCCTAACTAAAAGGTTTGAGGCATTCGTCATGAATTACAACATGAACGATGGGACAAGAGCATAAATGAACTTCATTCGATGCTCAAATCAGCTGAGGCGGGAATGGGTAAAAGGGTTTTACCCGTTCTCACCATTAATGAAGGTGGGAGAAGGAAGAGGTCTCTACCCCCTCCCAAGGCAAATGTTGCCAAAGGAAAGGGGCACCTTGGAGGAAAGGGGAAGATGGTTGTTAGGGCGGAACCTCCGAAGCCCAAGGAGAAGAAGCAAAAGGTTGCTGTAAACGACCCATGCTTCAAATGTGGTGAGATAGGGCATTGGATGAGAAATTGTCCAGTCTATCTCAAAGAGTTGAGAGAAAAGAGGGATGCAGGGCAAACCTCAGGTATAATTTACATGATACATGTTGAGCTAAATGTTATTTCTTCTAACACATGGGTATTAGATACCGGATGTGGAACTCACATTTGCAATTTATTGCAGGGGTTCAAAAGAAATGAGCATTATGCAAAAGGGGAAATAAGTCTATTCATGGGCAATGGTGCAAAGGTTTACGTTGAAGCCCAAGGAGACTACATTTTGAAGCTTCCAAGTGGTTTGGAAGTCATTTTATATAATGTATTATATGCTCCTAGTTTGACTAGAAACATAATTTCTGTTTCCCGTTTAAGACAATATGATTATGATTTCAAGTTTGTTGACAATGATATTCATGTTTCTTTAAATCATGTATTTTATTTTAAAGCTATACCTTGTAATGGTATTTATGAATTGGTTCATGAAAACGTAACATATGATAGCTCCATGTACCAAGCAACCACCAAAAGACTCAAATTAGATTTGAATGATACCTACCTTTGACATTATCGTCTTGGTCATATAAACAAGAAACGTATACAAACACTTCAAAAGAATGGTCTTTTAAAAACAAATAAATGTGATTCATTTGATGTATGTGAATCTTGTTTACAAGGTAAAATGACTAAGGCACCCTTTAGTGGAACTAATGAAAGGGCAAAAAATTTATTAGGTATCATACATTCGGATGTATGTGGTCCTTTTAAGCCAATGACTAGGAATGGTGAAAGATACTTCATTACCTTTACCGACGATTATAGTCGCTATGGGTATGTGTACTTATTAAGGCACAAAGATGAAGCTTTTGAAATGTTCAAAATCTTCAAGAATGAAGTAGAAAATCAACTCAACAAGTCAATTAAAATTCTCCGCACCGATAGAGGTGGCGAATACCTAAGTGATGTTTTTCAAGATCATCTTAGGAGTTGTGGGATTGTCTCACAACTCACTCCACCTGGAACACCACAACATAATGGTGTGTCTGAGAGGAGGAATCGAACCTTATTGGATATGGTTCGATCTATGATGGCTAGAAGCACATTACCTCTATCATTTTGGGGTTTCGCTTTGCTCTCCGCGGCCCGTATTCTGAATATGGCCCCAACCAAAAAGGTGGAAAAGACACCTTTTGAGATATGGCATGGAAGAGTTCCATCCCTATCGTACTTAAGGGTCTGGGGTTGTGAGGCTTATGTTAAGACTCCCACCCCAAACAAATTAGATGTCCGATCCACCAAGTGTATCTTTGTTGGATATCCTAGAGATTCTATGGGATATTATTTCTATGATCCACTGGAACAAAAAGTGTTTGTTGCCAGAAAGGGTGAGTTCTTAGAAACAAAGTTCCTTATGGAAGGAACTAGCAGTAGAACAGTGGATCTTGAGGAGGATCAAGAAACACAGCCCGATGCACGTTTGGTTGAAACTAGCACTCAACGTGAGGATGTTGAGGATGATCAAGCGGTTGATCAATACAACACAAAACGTTCGCAGAAGTGGTAGAACTAGTAATCCACCTGAAAGATACGGATTTTTCATGGATGGATGCTATGTGGTGGATTCAGATGAACCAACCACATATATGATGCAGTGTCCAATTTGGATTGTGACAAATGGCTTGAGGCCATGAACGTTGAGATGCAATCCATGTATGACAATCAAGTTTGGGAACTTGTTGTGCCACCTCTTAATTCCAAAGTAGTTGGAAGTAAGTGGGTTTTCAAGAAGAAAACCGATATGCATGGAAACTTGGATACTTACAAAGCTAGACTTGTAGCAAAGGGTTTCACTCAAAGTCAAGGGGTTGATTATGATGAAACCTTCTCACCTGTTGCAATGCTTAAGTCTATAAGGATATTGTTTGCCATAGCAGCTCATTATGATTATGAGATTTGGCAAATGGATGTCAAAACCGCTTTCCTAAATGGATATCTTGAGGAAGATGTCTATATGGTTCAGCCTGAAGGTTTTGTCGATCCAAAATATCCCAATAAAGTATGCAAGTTAATGAAATCAATCTATGGATTGAAACAAGCATCAAGAAGTTAGAATCACCGTTTTGATGATGAAGTAAAGAAATTTGGCTTCATCAAAAACGCTGATGAGGCTTGCGTGTATAAGAAGGCTAGTGGGAGCACAATAACCTTCCTAGTATTGTATGTTGATGACATACTACTGTTTGGAAACGACATTCCAACCATGGAAGGTGTAAAAACCTGGCTTGGAAGTTGTTTTTCCATCAAGGATCTTGGTGAAGCCGCCTATATTCTGGGAATAAAGATCTATAGGGATAGATCAAGACGACTAATTGGTTTGAATCAAAGTGCATACATTGACAAAATCTTGAAAAGGTTCAAGATGGAAAACTCTAAGAAAGGTACTGTACCTATTCAAAGAGGGACAATATTGAGTACAACTCAATGTCCAAGCTCCAAGGAGGAGCAAAATAGAATGAAGGCAATCCCATATGCATCTGCTATAGGATCCATCATGTATGCAATGATATGCACTAGACCAGACGTGTCATGCGCTTTAAGCATGACAAGTAGATACCAGCAAAATCCTGGTGATAGTCATTGGATGGCTGTCAAGAACATTCTGAAGTACCTAAGGAGGACTAAGGACATGTTCTTGATCTACGGGTCTGGTGAAGAGGAACTCGTTGTAAAAGGTTACACGGATGCGAGTTTCCAAACCGATTGAGATGATTCACGATCTCAATCGGGGTACATCTTTATTCTGAATGGGGGAGCTGTTTCTTGGAAAAGCTCAAAGCAAGAAGTCGTAGCGTTGTCCACTACAGAGTCAGAATACGTCGCCGCTTCAATGGCAGCACAGGAAGCTGCATGGCTGAAGAAATTCATAGCCGATCTAGGGGTAGTCCCTTCCATTAGGATCCCCTAGAGATCTTTTGTGACAACGAGGGTGCGATTGCTCAAATCAAGGAACCTCGTGCTCATCAAAAGACTCGGCACATTGAACGGAGATTCAACTACATAAGGGATGAAGTTGAAAAAGGAAAGATATGTATTCGCAAAGTCCACACTGATAAAAACGTTACGGATCCACTCACAAAGCTCCTTGAAAAGGCAAAGCATGAAGGTCATGTTTGTGCCATGGGACTTAGATATTCAAGTGACTGGGTTTGATGTTGTATTTTGTATTTGGATATTGGAACTAATGTTATTTGACTTAATTATATGGTTATAATTTCATTTGTTCTTCTATTTTAGCATGTTTAAATCCGTGAATAAATGAATTATTCTCAACGTCCGTAGTCGATCATACTTGTGGGAACAACTATGAATGTAAGACTATAATGAACTTGGATTGGTTGATATTCATAAGGTATGAATATAGAGCAAGAGGTTGCTACCAAGGTTCATTGATATCTATGGGATATAGATATTGGACTGACCCGCACTCAATTATTTCTGCATGGAATCTTTCTGTTTAGTCATAAGAGATTTTGAGTAAAGGCGAATATCATTGTATCCTCAGACCTGAGATACATATTGGGTCTTGATATTCACCAAGTATTGTACTTTGACTTAGTCCTTTGCTATTCTGAAAAGGCAGTACATAAGGCTGAGTTCAGGTATGACATGAGGTGATTGTGAGAGACGTATGTAGTCAAGATGGAATTTGTTCCTCTTATTCGTTGAGAGTTAGATGTCTAAGGCCTGTTAAAGTTAAATCATCAGAGAATGACAATTCTGTGTCTCTTGGATTTAACATGACATCTGCAACAAAAGGATAGATGATTAATTCACCTAAAACATATTCAAGTAAGGTACTTGAAAAGGATGATGTTATTGAATGGCACTTAGTCATATACATTAGGGGTAGCAAACCGTTGCTAGGCGTTATTTGCTGCTTGCATCAATCTTCTATAAATCTTGTGCAAGTGGGAGATTGAAGGATTTGATCTGCCCAAGATTCATATTAAATTGATGTGGCTAGTGTGATATGATCCAAGACGGGTCATACCCAATAACAAGCCAAACCAACACCGAAATATAATTTATTTGTTGATAAGATCATACAAATAAGTAGTGACACCAATTTAGAAAATTGGATTTTCTAAATATTGCTTTTGTAAATGAACACTATTATGTGGATAATTGTTCATGAGATATTATTTGTTTTCATTATTTAGTTTTACTAAATGATAACAAATAAAAGAGTGTTTAATTTATAAAGTTTAAAATTAGTTTTCAACTTTATAAACAAAAGATTAAAGTGTGTTAGTTATGTTTAAAAGTTTAAAAGGGTGGGACCTTTTTTTTTAATTTTGGCCGCCCAAAAAGGGCCTTTGGGTTCCATTTTCTTGTCTTGAAAATTGGAGACTTAAAGACACTAACACACTCCATCTCAAGTACCATTCACTCTTACATGCAAAAACTTTTGCTCTCTCAATCTCTCTCTCTCTCTCACGGTTTTGGAAGAAGAAAAGGGAGCAGAATTTTCAGCTTTCAAAAGGGGTTTTGGTTTTTGAAAATTTGGTGTCAAGATTCCTAGCAATCAAAGGTGTTAGAACAAGCTTGGGGTATCACCACTTGAGGGCTTCGACTTTGAAGTTTCAGCCAAGTTTTCATCTTCTTTCACCTCTCCTATCTCGAAATCCAGCAGCTACAAAGGTTGTAGTTTCATCATCTCATGTTTATCTTTTGTATGCACTTGTGTAATGATCCATGGCATGGGGTTCTTTATTAAATGGTTTAATAATCATCTTATTTACATGTTTTAAAACATATATATATTCCGCTGCGTTTTCATATAAACAAGATTATATGAGCTTTGATAAACATGTTAAAACCCCTACAGTTTTAAAATGGGTGGGAAACCCATTTAAACTAAAAAAATTCGGCAGCCCACTTGGGGGGCATTCTTGGTCATTTTGTGCCTTGAAAAAAATAGACTCTTTATTAGTGTATTGAACACTCCATCTTCAAAAATCATCTCATACATGCAAAAACCAAGAAACCCTTTTTCTCTCTACATTTTTGAAGAAAAACAATGCTGAAAAATCGTTTTTCAGCAGCTCCTTGGTTCGATCTTTGGTGTCCAAATCCTAGCAAAAGAGGTGTTTACTTTACACTTGTGGGTATGCAAGCTTGAGGACATCTACCTTGCTGTTTTGGTATTCAAGAACATCATCATCTTCATCCAAATCCACGATTTTGACAGCTTATGGAAGGTAGTTCCGTTGTGTTGTTTTGGTTGTTTATTTCATTTTAATAGCTACTTCAAACACATATATTCGATCCTATGTTCTTGGGTTTGTTCATATTAAGTTATAAACCTTAATTTCCAGATTATGAATCAATATATTAAGGCTTAAATCCGCTGCATTTTTCATGTTTAAACAACTTTGATAAAAGTCTTACAAACCCAACATTGGCATCTAGAGCCGGGTATGTGGATGACTAGCTACTTTTGTCCTTATAAAATAGGTTTTATGGGGCTTCAACAACCTAATAAGGGCTGTTTTGTGATGATATGATGATACCCCAACCTTTCAAGGTTATATCTTGCATGCTTATGATTAAATCTAAAAAAGGATGACATCAAATGGTTGATTGTGTTGTTTGGACATAACCTAAATGTTTTGGTTCATGTTGGCCAGAACTTTAAGGTTATAAAAGGGGTTCATTTTGTTCTTGAAATGATGTATATGGATACATATTTTAGTGCATAACATAGCCTTGACCATGTGTGTTTTGGATTTGGTTGATTGTGATTTTGTCATGTTGGTTGTATTCATTCAAAGGGTTGTAATAATTTCTTTTGTGTTTGTATTTGGGTAGTAGTTTATTTATTCAATTGGTTATGTAATAAATAGAATAGGTGCATTTCTTTTATTAGAAAATTGTATTAGGATATGATTTTGTAAAAGAAGATGCACAAGATGAAGACCCAAATGGAAGGACACAAAGGACATGGACACTTGAAGCATTTGGATGTGGAATCAAGTGGGAGTTCATGGACACATATGATGTGTCATTGTTAACCCTTAGGAAAGACCTTATGACAACACTTGTGATGGCAAACAAGTGTAGTCAACTTAGTGGCTATGGTTATGCACATATGTTTGTATGATTATGCTTGTTTGGTTGTTTGTTGTATGATTGTTGTTTGATATTTGGATATGCATAACAAATTCATTAGCAAACTTAACAAGCTGAAAATTTATGGTTCCTAATCATTAAGTGGTTAATAAAAGGTTATTAAAAGGATTAATAATTCTAATAAATGGGTTTTTGATTAAAAGGAAGAACCATAGGGTACCATGTTTTTGAAAGCATGCAAATACAAGGTACATAGAGTTTTCAAAACTAGAATTAATGAAAACTAAAATCCCTTTGGAAACAAGTTTAACACCATCCTTTTACACGACACTCGAATCACTTGAGAACTATTTGTGGGATAAAGGTCACCTAACCACTTTTAGGGAACTTGTGTTTTGAGGTGAGTCTAACGTACTTGTGGGATAAAGGTCACCTAACCGCTTGTATGTGAAAACTCACACGTATGTGTAAGTAGGACGACTTGAATTGGAAACCATGTGATTAGGGTCACCGAAGCATGGCGTACAATGGTGTTGATGGGATTAAACATGCCGACTAAACATATGATGTTTAACCGATCCCATAAGACTAGAAGTTGCAATAGGTTGCAATTGTCAACTGTTGACTACCTTGTTAATTTAAATAATGGGATAAAGGTCACCTAACCATTATTTAAATGTAACGTTGGATTCTAGATTTTAATTGTTAATTGTCTATGAGACATTTTAAGGGTATTAACGATTAAAATAAATTTTTCAGAAATGCTAAAATGAACTTTGTCAATTATTGTAGTGATGACCGTTAACTATAACGCTACCACCCCGATCGTCCCTTCCCTATCACTGAGATCTATTCTCGAGAGGGATCGTCCTAACCATAATTACCTTATGGACTCAATTTCAAAACTTGAGAATCGTTCTCAAGAATGAGTAAAGACCTATGTCCTTGACGATCCCATACCTCACCAACCAACGCTGTTGATGTTAAGGCTTTTTGACGATTGGCTTAGGCACACTAAGGATTCTGTGCAAGTATCCTACCTCATGTTGGGAATATGATTCCCGAACTCCAAAAGGGTTTGGAGCATCATGGGGCATATGACATGATAATCTAGTTGAAGGAAATGTTCCTTCAACAAACTAAAGTAGATTGCTTCGAAACGGTTCGAGCGCTTTATGCATGTCACATGGAAGAAACCCAATCGATATCATCTTATATATTCTTAAGATAAAAAGCCACATTGATAGCCTCAAGATGCTTAACTGTCCTGTCTCAAAGTAGTTGGCCAAGGATTTGATCCTTGAATGCCTAACTAAAGGTTTGAGACATTCATAATAAACTGTAATATGAACGGACGGGACAAGAGCATCAGTGAACTTCATGCAATGCTCGAAGCAACCGAGGCAGGGATGGGTAGAGAGGTTCTACCTATTCTCTCAATCAATGAGGGAGGCTATAAGGAATGGCCAATCCTGATCCTAAGGCAATTATTGCCAAAGGAAAGGAATACATCAAATCAAAGGTTAAAGCGAAACCTCGAAAACCTAAGCTTATGAAGCCTAAGGTAACGAAGAACATTCCATGCTTTGAGTATGGAGAGATAGGACAATGAAAAGGAATTGTTCCTCCTATCTCAAGGAGTTGAAAGACAAGAGGGAACTTGGGCAAACCTCAAATACAAATTACATGATTCACACATTGTATTAAATGTCATTTCTTCAAACACATGGGTATTGGATACCAGATGTGAGACTCATACCTGCAATTGTTGCAAAGGGGTTCAAAAAAAATGAGCGCTTCAAAGAGGGAAACTCTATTTTGAGACTTTCAAATGGTTTGGAAGTTGTTCTCAAAATATTTTGTATGCACCTAGTTTGACTAGGAACATAATTAATGTTTCCTATTAAAACAATATAATCATGATTTAAAGTTTGTAAATAATGGTATTAAGTTTTATGGATGATGTATTTCATTTTAAGGATATGCTTTTTTTAAATGATATCCATGAATTGGTTCATGATAATTCATCCTATAATAACTCATTATACACATTAAGCACCAAGAAACTTAAAATGAGTTTAAATTATTATTAACTTTGAGATTGTCATCTTGGTCACATAAACAAGAATTGGATTCAAACACTTCAAAAGAATGGTCTTTTGGAAACAAATGAAAAATGTTTCATTTGATAAATGTGAACCAAAGACTTATTAGGAATGATACATTTGGATGTATGTGGTCCTTTTATGACAATAACAAAGATTGGTGAAAGATACTTCATTACTTTTACCGACAATTACAGTCGCTATTATTGTGTGCACTTGATGACACATAAGTATGAAGCTTTTGAAATGTTCAAAATCTTCAGTAATGAAGTAGAAAATCAACTCCACATAACTATCTATGTTCTTCATTCTGATAAAGGAGAAACTGAACCCTATTTGGATATGGTTCAATCTATTGTGGCTATGAGCTTACCATCTTTATCATTTTCGGTTTTCGCATTGCTCTTTAAGGCTCATATTATGAATATGACCCGGACCAAGAAAGTGTAGATTAGTTGAATATCCTAGAGACTGTATAGGATACTTTTTCTTCGACTCAACAGAGCAAAAGTATTTATTGCTCGAAAGGCTAAGTTCTTAGAAACCAAGTTCCTTATCAAAGGAATGACATATGGAACTGTGGAACTTGATAAGGATCAAGATCCACAAGCCGATACACTTATGGTTGACACTAGCAATCAACAAGAAGTTGTTGATGATAATCAAGAGGTTGATCAATACACACAAAACGTTCACAAATCTGGTAGAGTTAGTATTCCATCTAAAAGATATGAATATTCCAAGGATGGATGTTGTGTGGTTGACCCCTGTTGGCTAACCATATACCAAGATGCTATGTCCAATTTGGATTGGGACAAATGGCTTGAAGCCATGAATGTAAGGATGCAATCCTTATATAAAAACCAAGTTTGAGAATTGGTTGACCCTCCACTTAACTCCAAACCGGTTGGATACAAGTGGGTTTTCAAGATGAAAACAGATATGTATGGAGACTTGAATACTTATAAGTCAAAGACTTATAGCATAAGGTTTCCATCAAACTCAATTGGTTGATTATGATGAAACTCTTGCGCCCGTGGCAATGCTAAAGCCGATTAGGATATTATGTGCCATAACTGCATATTCTGAATATGAGTTTTGGCAAATGGATGTCAAAACCGTTTTTCTTAATGGACATCTCGAAGAGACTGTCCATATAGTTCAGCATGATGGTTTTGTCGATCCGCGACATCCTAATAAAGTATACAAGTTAAAGCGATAAATCTATGGATTGAAACAAGCATCAAAAAGATTGTGTATATCTGAAAGCTAGTGGGAGCATAATTGTTTTCTTAGTGTTGTATGTTGATGACACACTACTATTTGGAAATAATATTCCAACCTTGGAAGGTGTTAAAACCTAGCTTGGAAGATGTTTTTCATATAAGATCTCGTTTAAGCTGCCCATATTTTGGAATAAGGATCTGTAAGGATAGATCGAGGTGGTTGATAGGGTTAAACCAAAGTGCATATGTTGATAAAATCTTGAAAAGGTTCAAGATGGAAAACTCTTAGAAAGGTATGGTACCTATTCAAAGAGGGACAATGTTGACTACGTCTCAATGTCCAAGCTCATAGGATGAGCAAAATCAAATGAAGGATATCCCATACGCATCTGCTATAGGATCCATCATTTGTGTGATGATATGCACTAGACCGGACGAGTCATGCTTATTAAGTATGACAAAGTAGATACCAATAGAAATAACCATCGGATGGCTGTTAAAAGTATATTGGAATACCTTAGTAGGACTAAGGATATGTTTCTAATATACGGATCTGTTGAAGAGGAAGTCGTTGTAAAGGGTTACACGGATGAAGGCTTCCAAAACTGATCGAGATGATTTTCGATCACAATCGGGGTATACTTCCATTATGAATGAAGGAGAAGTGTCCTTGAAAGGTTCAAAGCAGGACACGGTAGCATTGTTCACTACAAAATCCGAATACATAGCCGCTTCATTGGCAGCTTGGAAAGCTGCATGGATAAGTTTGTCCATTGCTTATCTAGGGGTAGTCTCTACCATTCAAGACCCCCTAGAAATCTTTGGTAATTACGTGGGTGGGATTGCTCAAATCTAGGAACCCCGTAATCATCAAAAAAACTAAGTACCTTGAGCGGAGATTCAACATCATAAGGGATGGAGTTGAAAAGGGTAAAGATATGTATTCGTAAAGTTCATAAAGATCAAAACATTGCTGATCCACTCACGAAGCTCATTGTTGAGGGCAAAGTATGAGGGTCATACTTGTGCCTTAGGACTTCGATTTTCTAGTGATTAGAATTGATCTGTTTAGCATATAAAATATGGAACAATTGTAATATTTAACTCTTTTATATATTTGAGTTATGTTCCCTTTTAGCGTGTTTATATCCATGAATATGTTTATTATTCTAAATGTCCGTAGTCGGTCATATTTGTGGGAACAAATATGAATGTAAGACTATTATGAACATGGATTGGTAGATATTCATAAGGTATGAATATAGAGCAATTGGTTGCTACCAAGGTTCACAGATATTTGTGGGATGCAAATATTGGACTGACCCGCGTCTCAAATTTTACTACATAGAATCTCTTTGATTGATCATAAGTAATTTTGAGTAAAGGCGAATATCATTTAATATCCTCAGACCTGAGATGCATATTGGGTTTTGATATTCACCAAGTGTTATACCTTGGGCTAGTTCTTCGCTGATCTGAAATAATGGTCAGTACATAAGGCTATGTTCAGGTATGACATAAGGTGATTGTGAGAAACATATGTAGTCAAGATGGAATTTGTTCCTCTTATTCGTTGAGAGCATGATGTCTAAGGCCTGATTAAGTTAAATCAACAAGGAATGATCATTCTGTGTCCTTGGATTTAACATGACATCTGTAACAAAAGGATAAATGATTGATTCACCTAAATCATTTCAAGTTGGATACTTGAAGGGAATGATGTTATCGAATGGCTTTTAAGTCCTGTGTATTAAGGGTAGTAAACCGTTGTTAGGCGATATTTACTGCTTGCATCAATCTTCTATGAACCTTGTGCAAGTGGGAGAATGTTGGATCTTATATGCCCAAGGCACATACAAGATTGATGTGGTTAGTACATCATGATCCAAGTCGGGTCATACCCAATAACAAGTTTAGCAAACACCAATTAATATTTAATTGATGATATGATCATGCAATTAAATATTTACACCAATTTAGAAAATGGGTTTTCTAAATAAGTTGCATATGAGATAGAACAACTTATAGGGATATTTTGTTCATGGAAATTATTTGTAATGTTATTTAAGTTAGTTAAATAATATCAAATAAAATGGGTGTATTAGTTATACAATTAAAAGGATTAATTATATAACTAATAGGAGTGTTAGTTCAATAGAAGGGTGTTTTAAAATGGGTGGGAAACCCATTTAAACTAAAAAAATTCGGCAGCCCACTTGGGGGGCATTCTTGGTCATTTTGTGCCTTGAAAAAATACACTCTTTATTAGTGTATTGAACACTCCATCTTCAAAAATTATCTCATACATGCAAAAACCAAGAAACCCTTTTTCTCTCTACATTTTTGAAGAAAAACAATGCTAAAAAATCATTTTTCAGCAGCTCCTTGGTTCGATCTTTGATGTCCAAATCCTAGCAAAAGAGGTGTTTACTTTACACTTGTGGGTATGCAAGCTTGAGGACATCTACCTTGGTGTTTTGGTGTGAATCCAAGGATCGTCAACAGGAATTATCAGTGTGAATCGATGTCAAGTCAACGTTAGCGGAATTAACGTTGATTTGGTTTAATTGTGTTTAAGCAACTTTAAATATCAATAAAATATCAAGAACACACGAAACAAAACACAATTAATGATTAATCAATATTTTATTATAATGTGTTGGTGATTACAAAAGAATTGAATATACGATATCAATGAATGCTATGATGATGTGTATGTTTTTGTTGATCGAAAGACTTTTGATGATTGTTGTATTGCTATTGCTGTTCTCAATCAATCAATCGTCTGACTCAATCGTCCTTGAATCAAAACCTAGGATCCATATTTATAGACAAAGGTGTTTCAGTTATAGGAAACACCGGATCTCTTGGGATTTGATTTGTTTCTGATAAGGAATCATCGGATTTCTCGGGATTCGTATAACCGCCTTGTTGACTTGTTGACTTGTTGACTCGTAACACTTGTATTATACAAGTGTTTGGACTCCGCAGAAATATTGTCTTCCGTAGATGTTTTGTTCTTCCGCAGATGTTTTGTTCTTCCGCAGAATTCTTGTTCTTCCGCAGCATTTCTTACTTGAACTCATTCACTTGGAACTCCAGTTGATTTGTTCATCCATAGATGATCTTCGGATGTTTTGTTACTTGTAAAATATATCTACGGAAGAACGAAATGTTCATCCGTAGATGTTTCTTACACTTGGTCAATTTCAGTAATTGACCAAGTATTATGTTTGTACCTGCAACCATACATAAACCAACACATATATAAATGGGTTAACCTATATATTTAATGCATACACAATAATGAAGTACAAAAGTTCATTACAGATATTAATTCAAGTACTAAGCCTATACATAATGACTAGATATACTGATTCTAGACCTAACATTTGGTATTCAAGAACATCATCATCTTCATCCAAATCCACGATTTTGACAGCTTATGGAAGGTAGTTCCGTTGTGTTGTTTTGGTTGTTTGTTTCATTTTGATAGCTAGTTCAAACACATATATTCGATCCTATGTTCTTGGGTTTGTTCATATTAAGTTATAAACCTTAATTTCCAGATTATGAATCAATATATTAAGGCTTAAATCCGCTGCATTTTTCATGTTTAAACAACTTTGATAAAAGTCTTACAAACCCAACAAGAAACATATCTACGGAAGAACAAAAGTGTTCATCCGTAGATGTTTCTTACACTTTGTCATTTTCAGAAATTGACTAAGTCTAATGTTTGATCCTGCAATCATACACATAAATCAACACACATATGGGTTAACCTATATACATAAAGCATACATTGTAATAATGAATTACAAATATTCATTACAAGTTTTGATTAAAGTTCTAAGCCTATACAAAAGGATCTAGACCTATTGTTTCTAGATCTAACAAGATCTATCAGTTTTTTGATTAGATCTATTGATTTTGGGCAAAATGTTTTGGTGTGAATCATTTTATAAAACAATAAAACGATGATTTGTCTTTCAGCGAGTACTATTACATTGCTTGGTTAACATTGATCTATATTCACATTAAATGAATCATAGATCTGTGTTATTGATTGATATTCATCAATTGTTCAAATCAATTGAACAAATACATTAACAAGATCCTTGATTTGATATTAATTATCATTAAAAGGATTGACTGATTTATGACCTTTATCACTTAATTATTCATTAATTAAGTTTTGTCATTAATTAGTTCATTGCCCAAAAGAAATTATGTTTTAGTTGAACTCTAATACTTTAACTAAAATGAGTAACTTTGTTGGTGGATCATCATAGCAACCTCCAAAGTTGGAAACCAAAGCGGATTTTAAATCCTGTAAAATCAAGTTCAGGAATCATGTGAATTATATGGATTCTGACTTATGGGTATCAATAATTGAAGGTCCTTATATTCCACTTGCTCTTGGGCCGGATTATAATGACAATAATCAACCCATAAGTACAAAAGATCTATCAACTGAGGATGTTAAAAAGGTTAAAGTCGATATTAGAGCGTATAGTCTGCTTAGTATGGCTTAACTTGAGGAAATACTAATCAGGTGTGAGAACTATATGTAGGTACATGTGTCCCTAGTTTCTGAACTGAATGTAATATGTCTTTAGTGTCTTACACTTATGTAATAGTTGGGTACTTAATGAAATGTAAATGTTTGGTTGTGTTTATAATGTTTAATATTTAATTAATGAGTTGTTTAACGCATATTGACTTGATTATATAGGTTTATGGTTGTTTGAATGAATCTTTATAATGTAATGATTAATAAATACATTCAAACTTAGTAATATGAAGTTCTCATGCGAATGGCCTATGCAAATGGACCATACGCATGAACAACTTCATGCGAATGACTCAGTCGCACGACTGAACCAGGAGACTGGATCAGTCGTATGATTGTAACATGAGATTGGCTAAGTCGCACGACTGAACACTCAGTCGTGCGAATGGATCAACCGCATGGCTCAATCGCACGACTGAACCATGCTAATGGTTTAGTCGCCCGAATGAGAAACCCTAACCTATAAATACCACTTAATTCGTGGAAAAACATAACAATTCAGATCACTTCGACTCCAGACGTATCTTAGCCGTCCAGAGACCTCTAAGAACCTGTTCCAAGTTCACAGATCGCACTAGATCGATTCCATATCGTTCTTAACGTTTAGATTCAATCCATAATTGATTCAGAACCGTTCTCACTGATTGGATCGCCAATCAAATAGGATTCCGCACTATTTGATTCAGTATACACGTTAATGAGTTAGTATTTCGTTCAATACACGATCCTAACAAGTGGTATCAGAGCTTTGGCTCTTGATTACGTGTGATTCAATATTTTTTGATACAAAAATTGTGTTTTTTCACTAAAAACGCAATCTTTTCATGTCAAACGGTGTCTTAGACGTCTCCTGCTCGTAAAGTTTAGTTTTTCCGGCATACGACAATTAGGGTTAGTGAAAATTCGTGTTTTTGCGGCCAAAACACCTCAACCCTACGAATTTTCAAAGTCCAGCAGCCTCAGTCGCACGATTGACTCAATCGCACGACTGGACACATTCGCATCCCTCATACGCACGATTGGACTCATTCGTACCTCCATTCGTATGACTGAGCAGTCTATTCGCATTGTTCAACAGCATCAATTCATTCGCTCGACTGAACCATCCGCATTAGTTCAGCCGCACGATTGAACCATTCGCATTGTTCAATTGCACGAATAGCCCAATCGCACAGCTCCATTCGCACAAGTGAAACAGTTTGTTCCAAAAAATAAAGGTAATCGCAATGGAGGACCAATATTCAGCATTCACAGCAGGGAAAGACTCACGTATTCAGAATTTACTGCTACTGAAGAGTGAAGTAGGAAATTACAACAAACCCCCTAAGCTAATCACGTTGGATGAATTCCCACACTGGAAGCAACGTTTCGAGATCTACTTAAATGGAGTAGATCCCAATATGTGGGAAGCAATTGAGACGGGGTATAGTATGCCAGTAGGTGCTGATGGAGTCAAACTTACACTAGGTGGCCTGACTGATGGACAAAAAGTTAAGTACAATGCTGAAAAGAGAGTTTATACTTTGCTTACTCAGTCAATTCCTAAGGACATTTTCCATCAATTTTCTGAGAACAAACAAGCAAAGAAGGTATGGGATGAGCTGGAAAAACGGTATGATGGGAATGCGTCATTAAAAGCTATAAAGGCTAAAGAGTTGAAGAAGGAGTTCGACAACTTCTCATCAATGGGTAATGAGAGTTTGGATGACGTCATTGATAGGTTCTACCACTTGATGAGTGAGCTGCACACTCATGGAGTTACAACGGCCATGGAGAACAAAGTGTCAAACTTTGCAGATGGGTTGCCAGAGCAATGGGCTTCTTTTGTCTCTAATCTCAGACAGAATGGTATGCTAGCGAAGTTGGACATAAATGTTTTCATTCTGAAGCTGAGAGAGGAAGCATTAAGGATGAAGTACAGAGCTCAAAAGTTCTCTTATACTCAGAATCCGGCACTGTACAACGCGACTCCACAAGCAAAAACGTCTGGAGCACCACTTCAGACAACTTTTGTGTCAAGCTCAGCTGGTCCTTCTCAAGCCTCTACTTCAGGGTCAGAAACGTCAGGGTCGTCTAGTACCCAATACATTGCATCTGAAGCAAATGCTACAAGACTGAAGACCGAGAATCTTGGTAATGTGACAATAGAAGTAGCAAGAGAGCACATGGATCTCTTAGCAGCTGTAGTTCACTCCTATGATGGACTAGTTGCTGGGAAAATTGGAAACTGTCATCTGGCAGACGAGGACTACGAGCAGGTAGATGAGACAGAGCTGGAAAGGATGGATATAATGTGGCCGTAGCAAGTGCTGTCCGGAGAGCTAAGAAGTTTGTCAAAAAGACCGGACAAAACTTGGTTGCAACTAAGGACACTACCTTTGGTTTTGACAAGAGCAAGGTGACCTGTTTCAACTGTGGAGAAAAGGGGCACTTCAAACGAGAGTATGTGAAGCCCAAGAAAACTGGAAACGGGAATCCATTCTCGTCCTTCACTCGTCAAGATAAGCCAACTAGCAGTCCTACTTCATCAAGCAAGGATCCTAATGCCTTGACTGCTCATGATGACGAGGAACATGACTGGAGCTTTTAGTTTGTCTCTCCGGGAGAATCCAACATTGCTAGTGTGGAGGATTTAGATGATGATTCAGCGAGTGAAGGAGATATTACAGTGGAACTCGCAATGTCAAACATTGAAGAGACTGCAACCGAGGTCAACTACATGCCTAAAGAAGGGACAACTACAACAAAGTCAGAATCACCAGAACCAGAAACACCAGACTCTGCTTTGATGACTGATTCATCAGAACCTTCTCAGGTAAGTACTACTGACCAACTTTTCAATAATCATGCTTGTTCTAATTATAGTAAATTTAGGGAGAGCATTGACTTGAAATTTGCTAGGTTATTAGATCATAATGATAGCTTAGTAAAGGATTTGCAACTGTGCACTGAAGCTAATAGAGTTCTAAAACAAAATGAGCATAGTTACAAAGAAAAGATAGACCTATTGAACAAACAGCTTAGGGAAACAGAAGTAGTAGCCTTTAACCAAGCTAATGACATTAGGTACTATCTTAACTCCCTAGAAGACAATAAGAAACAAAAAGCAGTTTTAGAAGTAGAAGTCAATTCATTAAAGCAAAAACTGCATAGTTGGACAAGTTCATCTCATATTGTCCAACACTTAGTGAGAGAGCGTAATAATGGGGAGGGTTTGGGATATAAAGTGGTTCCACCACCACCTGAGACCTTGATGAACACTAAAAGTAAACCATTTAATAACAATCCAATCAAGGATCATGTGGTGTCCACTCCTCTTGTAAATGATCTAGATTCCTCATGTACATCAAATGAATCTGGAACTAAACAAAAGGAGGCCACTTCAAAGGCAAAAGGTAAAATGCCTTGTGTTAATCTGGAAAAAGAGTTTGAAAAGGTTAATATAAAGTCTGGGCCAAACAAAGTCAAATCTGAACCTAAAAAGACTATTACTGTTAACCAATCACGTGTTTCATGTCAAAGTCCAGGTAAACAAAATGGAAAGGATGTTAAAAATGTTAAAACAATTAAATTTGTTAAACAAGATAAAACATCTAAAGAAGTAGAGTCAAAACCCAAACAGAATAATGTCACTCGGGTGTCACACATGTCTCCACAAAAACAGTAAAATCATAAAGTTGATAGCAGGTCATGCTACAACTGTGGAGAGTGTGGACACATTGCTTCTTATTGTCCTTACTATCAGACACCTAGGAAGAAAGTTGAACTTTAGGAATCAAAACCTAGGTCTTCTAAGAGGAGCTCATTGACTCCACCTAGAAGAGCTAGTGAACCTAAAGTTCAACCCATTAGCCAGTCGTTTGTTTATCACAAACAGGCCTTACACAAAGCTGGTTTATGGAAAGAAAAGTCAACCTTAATGTCTGATAATGAGGATAAGAAGACACCTGAGCTTCCCTCACCATCTAAAGGTCAATTGGTTGAATTCATGATGTGTGATGCCTTTGGGAAAGCCAAGCCAGTAAAGGCTTGGGTTCCTAACCTTAACTAATGTTTTCAATTGAATGTCAGGATGTTCGCTACAGTGCTGAGACCAACACGTGGATTGTCGATAGCGGAGCATCCAGGCACATGACGGGGAACATGGCACTCTTATCAAACGTCAAACAAATAAAAGGAGGCCATGTTTCATTTGCGGGTAACAAAGGAGGGTATATCACAGCTCAAGGAGAAGTGGGAAATCAAAAAATGAAGTTTGATAAAGTAAACTACGTTCAACAACTTCAAAACAACTTACTTTCTGTATCCCAAATATGTGACAAAGGCTTTAAGGTTATATTCGACAACAAGAAGTGCTATGTCCTGAAAAAGGACTATGTGATTCTGGAGGACCAAGTCTTGATGACAGCTTCAAGATATAAAGATCTTTATGTCTTGGACCTTTCAACGGCCTCCACAACAGTCATGAAGTTCAGTTCTTCTTATCAAAAGCTATTGAGAAAGATTCCATCTCCTAGCATAGGAGAATGGGACACATAAATCCTCGGAAGATGAATCACTTGATCCAGAATGATCTAGGGAGAGGAGTCAACGTCAAAAACTTCCAACTTTTGGATTTCTGTGTGGCGTGCAAGAAAGGCAAACAGACAAAGAAGACTCATAAGGAAAAGAAAGATCATTCCATCGAGCTTCCTCTTGAACTTCTTCACATGGATCTGTTTGGTCCAGTCAGTACAAGAAACATTGTAGGCGACTTCAACTGCTATGTGGTTACTGATGACTACTCAAGATTTTCTTGGGTAATGTTTCTGAAATCCAAATCAGAAACACTTGAGTCTTTCAAGGAATTA
Source organism: Flaveria ramosissima (assembly GCA_025215565.1). NCBI lineage: Eukaryota > Viridiplantae > Streptophyta > Magnoliopsida > Asterales > Asteraceae > Flaveria > Flaveria ramosissima. The sequence continues at coordinate 64,957,073 of CM046040.1, read as the reverse complement.
GTAACTACACTGGAGTCTCTCTACAAGCTGAAGTTAAGACAAGTACGCTCAGACAACGGAACCGAGTTCAAGAATCAGTGGATGGAGGCTTACTGCAAGGAAAGGAAATTGTGCACCAGTTCACTTCTGTCTACATACCTCAGATGAATGGCGTTGCTGAGAGAAAGAATCGCAGCCTGATAGAGACAGCACGGACAATGCTAGCACACTAGAAACTACCTATCCAATTCTTGAATGAGGCAGTGGCAAATACGTGTTACACGTTAAATCGAGTTCTGGTAGTTAAACGCCATGGCAAGACATGTTACGAGTTACTACAACGACGTAAACCTAATCTAGAGTATCTCGAACCATTTGGCGCACCGTGCACCCTACTGAAGAAGACTCAGGTGGGAAAATTCAGCGAGAAGGCTGAAGAAGGTATCTTCCTAGGATACAACATACCGAACAAGAGAGTTTACAACAACTCAATGGGTCTAGTTGAGGTGTGGTGTAACGTGGACGTTCAAAGATACACCACACCACCTACTGGAAAAGACCTGCTTACTTTTTCAACTATGATGGATTCTTCAAGTCCTTCAACATACCTCTCTCCACTTATGACAAAGAATTAGCAACCAAGATGATGTATGATGTCTTGAATTCACCGTCACTAGATTCAACATCATCTGGTTCACAAGTTGACTCGTCTCACCACTCAGGGGGAGCACTCGAAGCAAGTGACTCCTCCTCAGAAGATGAAGCTGTAGAGAATGACCAGAACAATCAGGAGGAACACGTTCCAATTCCTACAAGTCCACAAGCATCTAACAGTGATGCCTCTGCGTCTTCGGAACCTCAAACTCCTACTACCTCAGATACTGAACAAAATGTTCATAATCTGGATTCTGAGGTAGTTGTTCCAACAACCCCTGGATCACGCCTAAATTTCTATCATCCTTTGGATAATGTCATTGGGGATGTGAGGTCACGAGTTCAGACCAGAAATCAGCTGTACTCAGCTGATTATGCCTCGGTAATGGAAAATGGATATCTTCATGATGGTGCATATCGTTGCTTTGTGTCTCAGTTTGAGCCAAAGTATGTTAGTGAAGCCCTTAATGATGAGGCATGGGTGAGTGCCATGCAAGAAGAACTTCTTCAGTTTAAGAAGTTGTTAGGACCTGGTATTTGAACGAAATACCTAGTGATTGCGTGTTAAACCAACTCAAATAGTGCGGAATCCTATTTGATTGGCGATCCAATCAGTGAGAACACACGATGAATCAATCAAGAATTGAAATCAACGTCAGAAATCAATTAGGAACCGATCTGATGTGTTCTGTGAACTTGGAGAACGATTTGGGAGGCTTCTGGACGGCTAGGGTACGTCTGGAATCGTAATGGGATGAATGCTTACGTTTTCCCACGAATTGGGTCTATTTATAGGTTAGTATTGTTCAATCGTGCGACTGGGCCATAAGTATGGTTCAGTCGTGCGATTGAACCATGCGGTTGATTCATCCGCACGACTGAGTGTTCAGTCGTGCGATTGAGTCAATCTTATGTGTCAATCATACGACTGATCCAGTCTCCTGGTTCAGTCGTGCGATTGAGTCAATCGTATGAAGTTATTCATGCGTGTGGTCCATTCGCATGGGCCATTCGCATGAGAACTTCATTAAGTTAAGTTTGAATGTTTTAATTAATATAACATAATGTGCAATCATTCAAACATTCATAAACCCAATCAATTCAATCACAACTCATTAATGAAATATTAAACATCACAAGTAACAACCAATTCATATCATTTCATTAATTGATACAATTACATCATAATCAGACAGACAAGATTATTACATTACAACTCATGATCTAGGGACATACATGCATCAACAAACTCCCCCTTGGACCTAGATCTATCTAATCTCTTGTCTTCTGCATCACCTCCTTATACTTCTTGTACTTCTCCTCTTTAGTGACTCCTGCGTGTATCTCAAACGCAAAGCAAAGTCGTATAACATTTTGGAACTGGAGGGCTTGTACAATGTCTTGTGTGTCATAGAACAGTGGCCACTTGTATAATGTATAGACATCATTAGCAGACAAGTTGGTTAGCCACATGGGTCGAATACCCTGATAGTATCCATTTGGCCCTCTTTATTCAAACTATGACAGCTTCAGCGGTTCTCCAATCATAGTACCACCATTTGAAGTGTGGAGTGAAGTCCTGTGGCATTTCCCTGAGAGGGATTCTCGACATAGTGCGCGGAGGACTCCACTTCAGCACAATCTTGGGTTTGCCAGTAATGGCATCAACCTCAGACCTTCTTATATACCTCGTAGGCTGTTGTGGTCTGAAGTTAACCCATCTGGTGTGGTACTCCTTCTTCAGGGCAGCCTCAAACCAGCCTGACATCTTTCTTGGGTCAGCATACAGCAGCTTTAGCTTAGCCAGCTGGTTGAGCTCAAAACCAGGTAGAGTCTTCAGATCATGTGGGAAACCTGAAGTACTCTATGCCCTGCTCCCTCTTAACTGCATACGCGTTAAGGTCATCAAAATAAGCCCATGAGATAATCCTGCCTGACACCTTATGGTGTTTCTTGACTCTGTAGAGCTTGGTGTAGGCATCTCTCTTTGGTGCAGCACGCTGGGCTCTTACTTCTTCAAAACAGGCAGCCCACTCAGCCTTGCGAATGTCTACGTCATCATTGGAGGCTTGGGCTGTTCCTTCAGTCTTTTCAGTTTCCTGCTCCATCTTGTCTAGTACCTCAAACGTATCACTGACTAGGGATTCACCCAGATTGGGGACCACATTTCCCTCGGCGTCAGCATACTGAGGGTACTCTTCTGCAGTAATGTCTTCAACCTCAACTTCATCAATGTCATTAAGTTCCTCATCACTGGTTGAATCAACTGTTGGAGCGTCCTTGACTATTTCATCGGGATTGAGTCTGAACATCTCTGCCAGTTGCTCATCAGATAGGTCATGAATTATTTCCCCTTCTTCAGGGTATAACTCACAGACCGTCTCACTATCCCTTGTAGGTCAAGAATCATGGTTAATTGAGTCTTGACCATTTGAAGGGGAGCAAAGTCAAACTCATCCCTTTGAAAGTTTGGATCTGTTTGATATAAACATTCAACACATAAACCATTAGTAATTAATCAAACAGACTTATATTAACTTAATATATAAACATTTAACACACTTGTTTTTCATTACATGATTCAAGTACAAAATAAATAAATACATAAGACATCTAATCAGTACTTTTGTCTTGAATCTGGGGCGTGTCGCTCGGAGGAGCAGAAGTAGTGGATGACTGGTCCTGTCGATGCTTAGATCTCCGCTCTTGACCTGAAGCAGAGGCCGATGCAGCCGCATCCCCTCCTTCTGCTTCGTCATCATCATCACGTCCTTCTGTCCTGTCTTCCTCAGTCTCCTCATCATCATCATCTTCCTCCTCATCATCATCATCTTCATCATCACCATCTCCATCATCCCCGTCACCTTCCTTTAGCTTCAGGGGCTCATCCTTCGACCCCTTTAGCCTCAGCATAATAGTCTTGTTGGTCGTCTCCAACTCCTCTATACGTTTGACGGACTGAGCCTGCAGGTCCTGGAGTTGGGACACCTCGACTCTCTGCTGGTCGATCACCCGAGCCTGCTCTGCCATTTGCTGAGACTGGGCAGCAGTCAGGTCGGTCAGCTGGCGGATCTGCGCCGCCTTCTCCTCATCTGCAGCAAGCAGACGCATCACCATACGGTTAAGCGCTGAGAGCTGCTCCTCTACCCCGATGTGAGGTAGAGTAAATCCATAAGCATGTGGAGGCTGGGCTGAGGGTCCAGCATGATGTGTGGTGGTGGTGGCAGTGGCAGTGGTGAATATGGGTCGGTGGGCTGATGCTGGTGAAGTAGGTGTGAATGGTCTGGTGGTGGATGGGAAGGATACAGTGGTGGTAGGTAAGGTGGTGGATGTGGTAGTGGGAGTAGTGGATGTGGTGGCTGTGGTGATGGGTGGTATGTCAGTGGTGGTGGTAGTGGTAGCTGTGGTGGTGGAAGTAGTGGCAGCAGTAGTGACGAAGGTCAGGCGACGCTTCTTCTTCTTCAATCCATGGGGTTGAGCCATCCGCTTCCTCCTAGTCCCGGTGGAAGTGGATGCTCCCCCTGCAGCTCTGCCCACTGAGCCCGGAACATAGTTCGGGTCAGTCTCTCTCTCTGAGGAGTCCCGAGGGTGTTCACCAACCACCCTAAGCCCGTGGTCTGTGGGAACAACTTTACTTCCCACAGTCCTGGTGAGGGGCTCCTCATCTGACTCCTCCTCCTCTAGATCACCAGCCACAAACTCTTGATGGAAACCGGCCATCTCAGCGACCTCTCCGGCAGTGGCTGACCCCGGGGGAATAACGTCTGAATCAGTGCCTCTAGATGGAGCAGGCATATCATCCCCGGCGTCGCCGCTATCATCATCATCAGAGTCAGTATCTGGTATAGCAATATGCTCAACATCCGAATCACTGTCATCGTGGCGCCACTTTCTCTTGGCTGGCGCCACATAATCAGCACGGGCCAGATGCCCAAACAACCTCCTGACAGGGGGCTTCACCTGCTTCCCCCTGTATACCTTCATCCGGCCGAGTGTAGTGTCGTCCATAACCTCAAGAACAACAGCATCCTCCTTCTCCTTTGGCAGGGAGGGAGCTTCTGGTCAATGATCATCTGCATAAATCTGGGGTACATACAGAAGCCCTTCCTTCCCTTTCCCCTCGATGTTCTCCACCAGGTAGGTGAATATCATCTTGGAGAAGCTGAACGGGTGGTTCAGCACCAACGCAGCATACGCGTTCTGGATCTGGTCGGAAAGCTCATCAAAACCTCCCTTCCTGGAAGCTATACACTTTAGCAGCACGTGCGCAAGATACTTAAACTGGGGACAGAGGTTACTCTTGTTGAGTACCCCAGCATTGATGTCCCCAGAGTACTTGGCTCTCATGAAACATCCTCTAACAGTGAGGGGGTGTAGACGAGTAGGACAATCAGCATCATCCCCAAACTGTAGTACAATCCTCAGATCCTCCTCTGATATAGTGATAGCCTCACCAAAAATCGAACTCCTGATGCAATGAGGCTCAGTGGATCTATCAACAGACGCGCCTTCCCAGAAGGCCTGCTGCACTGATCTGTATGGTGTGCATGGAGTAGATATAGCATGAGCGATCCTGGATCTCAGCAGAAATGTAATAATGCCTGTGAAGTCAGCTGCGTTCCTGGATGTCAAATCCAGATGAGCACATATGTTGTGCTTGGTGCTCATGTTCCATCGACTCGCCATCTGTAACACATAATAATATAAACATTAGTTCCGTTGGCTAAGAGTATAATGCAACACTTAGACTTTGAATGAAAACTATCTGTCATGCGATTGAGGTTGTACGACTGAAGACAGTCGTGCGACTGAATCGTGCGATTGAAGTTCAGACGTGCGAATGACCTCATGCGCACGACTGAGTGTGCGACTGGACTCATGCGCATGTACTCTTATGCGGTTACCCCAGTCGTGCGACTGAGTCTCATTCGCATAGTTCAGTCGTGCGGTTAAGTGAATCGCTCCCTTCAGTCGTGCGACTGAAGTTCATCCGCTTGTCCAGTCGTATGGCCTCCTGTCGTTCATTCAAATTTGCTTTTTCACCAACTTTGAGTTTTAGACTTCGTGTTTTGGTTTATTAGACTCGCAACCCATTAGTGTAACACCTAACATCTTTAATTTCATTAACTTGAGTCATTTAGTTAGGTCATTTTGTCACACAGGTCATAGTTGTCTAACGGGTCTGATTATCCCGATTCAGAGTCGAATTGAACGATGTGTTGATGTTTCTTTGTCGCAAATTACCTGTAGAATCGAAGTAAATGATTAGTATGCAAGAAACGAAGGTTTTAAGGAGATCAAACAAATTTTGGCAGAGTGACTTTAGTCGTGCGAATTTAGGGTTTCTTTGAGGGTGATGAGTGTCTGCGACCGACTCCCTTCTATTTATACTAACCCTAGATCCAATCGTGCGACTGAGTTCATACGCACCTTTCAGTCGTGCGAGTGGGACTCAGTCGTGCGATTGGGTCAGTCGCCCTTCTCCAGTCGTCCGACTGAAGTTCAGTCGTGCGACTGACTCACTCGTTCGCACTTAATCCTCCGACTGGACTAATCGTATGGTCCATTCGGTTGGATGGTCCATACTCATAGTTCATTCGTGCGAATGGATTTCATTCGTATGGTTAGCCCATACGTATGGTCCATTCGTGCGAATGGGTCATACTTAGTTAATTTTCTGCCATTTTTACCAATTTACTTTTAAACTTTTTAGATTAATTAAATTAACATTATGAGCCTTTGATCATCTCAGACATGATCCTTTTATCTTGAAAACACTTTGATCACCTCAGACGTGATCCTTTTCACCACTTTGGTCACCTCAGACGTGACCCTTTTAAAACACTTTGTCACCTCAGACGTGACTAATTTAACCTTTCAAAGCACATATGGTCATCTCAGACATGACCCTTTTAGTGAGTTGATTCCTTCTGATTTTCCTGATGTAGCCCGACACTTGACTCAAATTAAAACTTAAAACGACTAACTAATTTAAGACTTTAAACTAATTACATAAACAGACATATTTTTGGCTTTTTGTGAGAGATAAATCCAGAGATTGATATCTACGGGATTTGGTTCGGGAATAGATAGCTTCAACTTAGATTGATCATATCTGGACCAATTCAATTTTTGGAATCATACAGGCAATTCAAATCATTTGGGACTAGTTATTAAACCTTTTGATGCTCAAGTTCTCGGTGTTCATCCAGAGTCGTTAGCAACATAAGGAAATCATACTGAAACTCTTAGATTTTCACATTGATTTGAACCTTTGAGAATGTAGCCACAATGATTGTCAGTATGTTTGTCCACTTAAATCCATACACAGACTTTTGACACAGACTGGTGACTTATTTAGGTTTAATTATTTCAACTAACATTTGTGGATCCCACACTTATATGGTAATCAACATTCCTCAGGAGCTTTTGAGCGGTCTACGGGTATTATTACAAGAAGAGACTATTCTTAGAGCTTTCAAAGAGAAGCCTGTCCTCAGGTCAGTGCCATCGCACAGCAGAGAGGCGGCAAACAACAATGAATTCTAGAATATCTAGGTTATGCTTATCCTCAGGTCAGTGCCATCGCACAGCAGAGAGGCACACAACCTATCTCCTTGTTAGAGCAGCTTATTTTATTTTGCACAAAATGCACCAACAACATAAGTCATTAGCTTTATTGCATTTGTCTTTCAATTTTTTTCTTGCTTTGCTCTAATTATGGTCATCCGCACACATTTGTGGCGTTTAATTGCTCATTACCCCTTATTGGAATATTGTTGATTGTGTTAACCAGTGATAAGATGGAAGCCCACAGTCAGTTGAACAACTTAGTTTTATCTTGAGATCACCAATCAGGTCTATTTGTCTATTGTGTTGAATCTACCAACATATCATATATGGTCTAGCAGCCTCTAAGTCTACTTTCTTTGTGTCACCTTAGGAGTTGCCAGTTTTCTATCATCTTCCCTTTTTGTATTGCTTAGACTACACAGATTTATACTTTGAACTTTTGCATCTTTCCAAAACTTAAATTTTAAAGTCCCTCTTGATTTGTTCCTGTGTACTATCATTTTCCAAAGGTATTGAATCGGTATCACAGACACAATCTACCTTATTTCAGCTAGCTACTCCTTCTCCCTCATTTTTTTTTTTTTTTTTTAATGTTAACTTGCTGACATATTCTCCCCCTAAAATACTAAAATCATTTCTGGTTTAATTATTTTAGGATTTTAATAAACAGCAAAATAACATGAGTTTAAATAAAAATAAAATCAAATAGACAAATCAAATTAAATAAAATAAATTTAACTAAACTACATCGGACTACACATTGTCATCATCAGGAATTACCTCACTTTTCTTTTTAACGCCGTTGACCTCTAATAAATATTGAAAACGTGGTTTATCAAAGGCTTTAGTATAGAGGTCAGCGCGTTGAAAATCAGTATTAATTTTAACCACATCAATTAAGTTCTTTTCAAAGCAATCTCTTATGAAATGGTATTTAATACCGATGTGTTTGGTCTTAGGATGTTGGACCGGATTTTTAGTTACTGCAATTGCAGCAGAGTTATCAACAAAAATAGGAGTAGATGAGAATTTTAAACCGTAATCCCGCATTTGCTGTTGAATCCAGATGATTTGTGAACAGCAACTTGCAGCAGCAACATATTCGGCTTCACAGGTTGACAATGCAACCGATGTCTGCTTCTTACACTGCCAGGTAACTAATCTTCTCCCAAAGAATTGACACCCCGCTGATGTAGACTTGTAGTTCATCTTGCAGCCCCCGTAATCCGAGTCACTATACGCGGTAAGCTCAAAGTCATCATCATGAGGATACCACAATCCAAGTGTGGGTGTACCCTTCAGATAACGAAAAATCCTCTTGACCCCGATCAGATGGTTGACCTTTGGTTTAGCCTGATATCTTGAACATAGACATGTAGCATACATAATATCAGGTCTTGAGGCAGTGAGATACATGAGGGATCCGATCATTCCTCGGTACATAGTGGCATCTACTAGATCTCCATTCTCATCAGGTGCTATATCATGATTCGTAGCAAGTGGAGTCCCAGCAGCAGAAGCATTCTCCATGTCAAAGCGACTGAGAATGTCTCCTACATACTTGGTCTGATGTAGAAAGATTCCATTAGGTGTTTGATCCACCTGTAACCCGAGAAAGAACTTCATCTCCCCCATAGCACTCATCTCAAACTCTTTCTTCATTACTGCTTCAAACTCTTTACATAACTCTTCGTTCTTTGACCCGAAGATTATGTCATCAACATATATCTGTACAAGCAGTAGGTCGCCATCCTTTTCTTTAATAAACAGTGTACAGTCAATTACTCCCCTGCGAAAGCCGTGTTTCACAAGATGAGTTGAGAGTTTCTCATACCAAGCTCGAGGAGCTTGATGAAGCCCATATAAAGCTTTGTCGAGCTTGTAAACTCTATCCCGATGATAAGGATCTTCAAAACCCTCGGGTTGACTTACATATACTGTTTCCCTGATTTCCCCATGAAGGAATGCACTCTTTACATCTAATTGGTAGACTTTGATCTTCATGTACGATGCATAGGCAAGGAAGATACGAATAGCTTCCATCCTTGCCACGGGTGCAAACACCTCATTATAGTCAATTCCCTCGACTTGGCGAAAACCTTGAACCACCAGTCGAGCTTTGTTCCTGATAATGACCCCTTGGTCATCCTTCTTGCATTTTAGTACCCATTTAGTGCCAATGACTTTAGCACCTTTAGGTCTATCAACCAGAGTCCATACACCTAACTTCTTAAACTGCAGAAGTTCTTCTTGCATGGCACTCACCCACGCCTCATCATTTAGTGCCTCACTGACATATTTTGGCTCAACCTGCGAGACAAAACATCGATAAGCACCATCATGAATGTAACCTTTCTCCATAACCGAGGCGTAATCAGCTGAGTATAGCTGATTTCGGGTTTGTACTCCTGATCTGACATCCCCAATAACATTGTCAAGGGGATGATAGACGTTTAGTCGTGATCCTGGAGTAGTAGGAACAGCCACCTCAGAACCGAGATTATGAACATTTTGTTCTGCATCTGAGGTAGTTGGAGTTTGAGGTTCTGAAGTCGAAGGTGCATCACTCGTAGATGCTTGTGGACTTTCAGGAACTGGAACCTGTTCCTCCTGACTGTTCTGGTCATCTGCTTCAGTTTCATCTTCAGAGGAGGAGTCACTGTCGTCGACTACTCCCCCTGACTGAGTAGATGATTCTCCCTGTGTGCTAGATGGTGTATTCAGAATATCATACATCATCCTAGTAGCTAACTCATCATCCGAGGGAGAGAGAGGTATGTTGAAGGATTTGAAGAATCCATCATAATCGAAGAAGTAGGCAGGTCCTTTGCCTGTAGGTGGCGTGGTATATCTCTGAACGTCGACATTACACCACACTTCTACAAGACCCGTTGAGTTATTGTAAACTCGCTTATTCGGTATGTTGTATCCTAGAAAGATTCCTTCATCTGCCTTCTCGCTGAATTTTCCTTCTTGTGTCTTCTTCAGAAGTGTACACGGCGCGCCAAAAGGTTCAAGATACTCCAAATTCGGTTTGCGTCTTTGTAGTAGCTCATAACATGTCTTTCCGTGGCGCTTGACTATTAGGACTCGATTCAGTGTATAACATGCATTTGCTACTGCCTCATTCCAGAATTGGATAGGCAGTTTCGAGTCAGCCAGCATAGTCCGTGCAGTCTCTATCAAGCTTCTATTCTTTCTCTCAGCAACACCATTCATCTGAGGCGTGTAGGCTGAAGTGAATTGATGAACAATTCCCTTTTCCTTGCAGTATGCCTCCATCCATTGATTCTTGAATTCTGTCCCGTTGTCTGAGCGTACTTGTCTAACTTTTAGCTTGTAGAGAGATTCCAGAGTGGTGACTAATTCCTTGAATGACTCAAATGTTTCTGATTTGGATTTCAGAAACATTACCCAAGTGAACCTTGAGTAGTCATCAGTGACCACAAAACAGTACAAATCGCCTGCAATGCTCCTTGTACTGACTGGACCAAACAGATCCATGTGAAGAAGTTCAAGAGGAAGTTCTATTGAATGAACTTTCTTTTCCTTATGAGACTTCTTTGTCTGTTTGCCTTTCTTGCAAGCTACACAAAAGTCAGGAAGTTGGAAGTTCTTGACATTTACTCCTCTCACTAAATCCTTCTGAATCAAGTGATTCATCTTCCTTTGACTAATGTGTCCCATTCTCCTATGCCAGGAGATTGAGTCCTTCTCAGTAGCTTTAGATAGAAAGCACTGCACCTCATGATCCGTTTGGAGCAGCTGTTGACAGATCCAAGACATAAAGGTCCTTATATCTTGAAGCAGTCATCAGAACTTGGTCCTCTGGGATCATGTAGTCTTTCTTCAGCACGTAACACTTCTTGTTGTCGAAGATGACTTTAAATCCTTTATCGCAGATTTGGGAAACAGAAAGTAAGTTATTCTGAAGTTGTTGAACGTAGTTCACCTTATCAAACTTAACTTTCTGATTTCCCACTTCTCCCTGTGCTGTGATGTATCCTCCCTTGTTTCCTGCAAAGGAAACATGCCCTCCTTTTATTTGTTTGACGTTTGATAAAAGGGCTCTATTTCCTGTCATGTGCCTGGATGCTCCGCTGTCTATAATCCACGTGTTAGTCTCAGCGCTATATCGAACACCCTGCACATATCAAGTAAATGTATTAGTTTAGGTTAGGAACCCAAGCCTTTACTGTCTTGGGTTTCCCAGAGGCATCACACATCATAAACTCTACCCATTGACCCTTAGAGGGTGAGGGTAGCTCAGATTCCTTCTTGTCATCAGTATCAGACACACAGGATGACTTCTCTTTCCATAAGCCAGATTTGTGCAATGCCTGTTTATGATAAACAGTCGTCTGGCTTACAGGTTGGACTTTAGGTTCACTAAGATCTTCTAGGTGGAGTTAGAGAACTCCTCTTAGAAGACCTAGGTCTAGAGTCCTGAAGATCAATCTTCTTCCTAGGTGTCTGATAGAAAGGACAATAGGAAGCAATGTGTCCACATTCTCCACAGTTGTAGCATAATCTGCTATCAACTTTATGAGTAGACTTTCTTTGTGGAGAAATGCGTGACACTTTAGTAACATCAATCACTTTAGGTTTTGACTCTTGCATGTTTGATGTTTTCTCTGGTTTAACAAATTTAACTGTTTTAACCTGTTTAACGTGTTCCACTTTTTGGTTAACTGGTTTTTGACTTGTAGCATGTGAAAAATTAACGTTTGAAGTCCTTTTAGGTTCTGATTTGACTCTGTTTGACCCTGACTTTAAGTTAACTTTTTCAAATTCATTTTCCAGATTAACACAAGGCAATTTACCCTTTGCCTTTGAAGTGGCCTCCTTTTGTTTCTGTCCAGATTCAGTAGATGAACATGATGTGTCTGGATCAGTAACAAGAGGAGTGGTCACCACATGATCCTTGATGGGGTTGTTGTTTACTGGTTTAGACTTGGTGTTCATCAAGGTCTCAGGTGGTGGTGGAACCACTTTGTAGCCTAATCCCTCCCCGTTATTCCTTTCTCTCACTAAGTGTTGAACTATGTGTGAAGAACTAGTCCAACTATGCAGTTTCTGTTTTAAGGAGTTAACTTCTACTTCTAGAACTGCCTTTTGCTTCTTAGTGTCCTCTAGGGAGTTTAGATAGTACCTAATGTCATTTGCTTGGTTAAAGGCAACTACTTCGGTTTCCCTAAGCTGTTTAGTCAATAGGTCTATCTTTTCTTTATAACTATGCTCATTTTGTTTTAATACTCTATTGGCCTCAGTGCATAGTTGTAAATCTTTTACTAAGTTATCATTGTGATCTAATAACCTAGCAAATTTTTCATCAATGCTATTCCTAAACATATCACAGTTAGAACAAGCATGATTATTAAACATTTGGTCAGTTGTACTTACCTGTGTTGTTTCAGAAGAGTTAGCCATCAACGCAGCATCAGACGTCTCTGGTTCTGGTGATTCTGACTTTTCTGTTTCTGAGTGGAAGTCTCCTCCTTTGGCTTGTAACTGACCTCAGCTGCAGTTGTTTCTTCACTGTGTGACATTGCTATCTCAACTGCTAGATCACCTTCACTCGCAGAATCATCATCAATATCTTCAACACTGGCAATGTTAGATTCTGGTGAGACAAACCTAAAACTCCAATCCTGTCCTTCATCATCATGAGCAGTCAAGGCTTTTGGGTCCTTGTTTGATGAGGTAGAACTGGAAGCTTGCTTGTCTTGGCGAGTAAAGGATGAGAACGGGTTCCCATTACCAGTCTTCTTTGGCTTGACACATTCCCTCTTGAAGTGCCCTTTCTCTCCACAGTTGAAGCAGGTCACTTTGCTCTTGTCAAAGCCAAATGTGGTGTCCTTAGTAGCTATCAAATTCTGTCCTGTCTTCTTAACAAACTTCTTCGCCCTTCGGACAGCGCTAGCTAAGGCCCACATTATATCCATTCTTTCAAGCTCCATTTCATCTACCTGCTCGTAGTCTTCATCTGCCAGATGGCAGTTTCCAATCTTCCCAGCAACAAGTCCATCATATGAATGAACTACTGCGGCTAGAAGATCCATATGCTCTCGTGCTACTTCTACGGTCACATTACCGAGGTTCTCGGTCTTCAATTTGGCAGCACTTGCTTCTGATCCAATATAGTGGGTACAAGATGACCCTGACGTGTCTGATCCAGAAGGAGAAGCATGTGAAGGACCTGACGAGCTAGACACAAATGCTGTCTGGAGAGGTGCTCCAGATGTCTTAGCTTGAGGCGTGGCGTTGTATAAAGCTGGATTCTGTGTGTACGCAGACTTCTGAGCTCTATACTTCATCCTAAGAGCTTCTTCACGCAACTTGAGAATGAAGTCATTTATATCCAACTTTATAAGCATTTCATTTGTCTAAGGTTCGACACGAATGAAGCCCACTTATCAGGCAATCCGTCTGCGAAGTTGCTTACTTTCTCTTCCATAGTCGTTTCCACTCCATGTGTATGCAACTCGCTCATCAAGTGGTAGAATCTGTCTATGACTTCATCTAAACTCTCATTACCAATCGATGAGAAGTTATCGAATTCCTTCTTTAACTCCTTTGCCTTGATTGCCTTCAATGATGCATTCCCATCATATCTCTTCTCTAGCTCATCCCACAGTTTCTTGGACTGCTTGTTCTCTGAGTACTGGTGGAATATGTCTTTGGGGATAGACTGAGTGATCAATGCATAAACCCTTTTCTCTGCATTGTACTTTACTTTCTGTGCGTCGGTCATTCCACTTAACGTTAACTTAACTCCATCTGCTCCCACCGGTGTACTATAACCGACCTCTATAGCTTCCCACAGATTAGGATCTACTCCATTGAGGTAGATTCAAAACGTTGTTTCCAGTGGGGAAACTCATCTAAAGTCAAGAGCTTTGGTGGTTTATTGTGATTACCCACCTCACTCTCAAGCAACAGCAGGTTCTGAATCCTTGAGTCCTTCCCAGCAGTAAAGGCTGACATCTGATCTTCCATGGCTAATAAACTTAGTATCTAATCAAATAAACTTTAACTGATGCGACTGAAGAATGCGAATGGTCTAATCGTGCGTATGAACTCTGCGATTGGTTCAACTGTGCGACTGAACAGGGCGAATGGTTCAGTCGTGCGAATGAATCTGGTGCGTATGAGCTATGCGAACGAACGGTTCAGTCGGCCGAATGAAGGTGCGACTAGGTCCAATCGTGCGAATGAGCAATGCGAATGGAGTCCAGTCGTGCGAATGGGTCACTCGTGCGACTGAAGCTGCTGTTTTGCGAAAATTTCTAGGTTTGACGGGTTTCAGCCGTAAAAATTCGAAATTTCGCAAGTCCAAATCGCCTAAGTCCGTAGAAACTGAACTTCGATGAGCAGGGAACGTCCAAGATCACTTTTGATGCCAAAGATTGCGTTTTTCGTGCAAAAACACAAACTTTTATGCAATCTTGATTGAATCAACACGAAATCAAGAGCCAAAGCTCTGATACCACTTGTTAGGACCTGGTATTTGAACGAAATACCTAGTGATTGCGTGTTAAACCAACTCAAATAGTGCGGAATCCTATTTGATTGGCGATCCAATCAGTGAGAACACACGATGAATCAATCAAGAATTGAAATCAACGTCAGAATTCGATTAGGAACCGATCTGATGTGTTCTGTGAACTTGGAGAACGATTTGGGAGGCTTCTGGACGGCTAGGGTACGTCTGGAATCGTAATGGGATGAATGCTTACGTTTTCCCACGAATTGGGTCTATTTATAGGTTAGTATTGTTCAATCGTGCGACTGGGCCATAAGTATGGTTCAGTCGTGCGATTGAACCATGCGGTTGATTCATCCGCACGACTGAGTGTTCAGTCGTGCGATTGAGTCAATCTTATGTGTCAATCATACGACTGATCCAGTCTCCTGGTTCAGTCGTGCGATTGAGTCAATCGTATGAAGTTATTCATGCGTGTGGTCCATTCGCATGGGCCATTCGTATGAGAACTTCATTAAGTTAAGTTTGAATGTTTTGATTAATATAACATAATGTGCAATCATTCAAACATTCATAAACCCAATCAATTCAATCACAACTTATTAATGAAATATTAAACATCACAAGTAACAACCAATTCATATCATTTCATTAATTGATACAATTACATCATAATCAGACAGACAAGATTTATTACATTACAGCTCATGATCTAGGGACATACATGCATCAACAGAAGTTAGGTGTATGGACTCTGGTTGATAGACCTAAAGGTGCTAAGGTCATTGACACCAAATGGGTCTTGAAATGCAAGAAGGATGACCAAGGCGTCATCATCAGGAACAAGGCTCGACTTGTAGGTTAAGGATTTCAACAAGTCAAGGAAATAGATTACAATGAAGTGTTTGCACCCGTGGCAAGAATGGAAGCCATCCGCATCTTCCTTGCTTATGCATCGTATATGAAGATTAAAGTTTATCAATTGGATGTGAAGAGTGCATTCCTTCATGGTGAAATCTGAGAGACAGTGTACGTCAGTCAACCCGAGGGATTTGAAGATCCATATCATCGGGACAGAGTTTACAAACTCAACAAGGCTTTATACGGGCTTCATCAAGCCCCAAGAGCTTGGTATGAGAAACTCTCGACTCACCTTGTGAAACACGGCTTTCGCAGAGGTGTTATTGATTGCACACTGTTTATCAAAGAGAAAGATGGTGATTTACTGCTTGTTCAAATCTATGTTGATGACATCATCTTCAGGTCAAAGAACGAGGATTTATGTAAAGAGTTTGAAACAGTAATGAAGGCTGAATTTGAGATGAGTGCAATGGGAGAGATGAAGTACTTACTCGGGTTACATGTGGATCAGACACTAAAGGGAATATTCCTACATCAGACCAAGTATGTAGGAGATATTCTTAGTCGGTTTGACATGGAGAATGCTTCTGCAGCTGGGACTCCACTTGCTACAAACCATGATGTAGCACCCGATGAGAATGGTGATCTGGTCGATGCCACCATGTATCGAGGAATGATTGGATCTCTTATGTACCTCACTTCCTCAAGACCTGATATCATGTATGCTACATGACTATGTTCAAGATATCAGGCAAAGCCAAAAGTTAACCATCTGATAGGGGTCAAAAGGATATTCCGTTATCTGAAGGGTACTCCAACACTTGGGTTGTGGTATCCTCATGATGATGACTTCGAGCTTACAGCGTATAGTGACTCGGATTACGGTGGCTGCAAGATGAACTACAAGTCTACATTAGCAGGGTGTCAATTCTTTGGGAGGAGATTAGTGACCTGGCAGTGTAAGAAGCAGACCTCAGTTGCTTTGTCAACCTGTGAAGCCGAATATGTTGCTGCTGCAAGTTGCTGTTCACAAATCATTTGGATTCAACAGCAAATGCAGGACTACGATTTGAATTTATTTTCTACTCCTATTTTTGTTGATAACTTTGCTGCAATTGCAGTAACTAAAAATCCGGTACAACATCCTAAGACCAAACACATCGGCATAAAATATCACTTTATAAGTGACTGATTTGAAAAGAATCTTATCGATGTGGTAAAAATAAACACTGATTTTCAACGCGCTGACATCTATACAAAGGCTTTTGACAAACCACGTTTTCTATATTTGTTAGAGGTCAACGGCGTTAAAAAGAAAAGTAATGTAATTCCAGATGATGCCCATGTTTAGTCCGATGCATTTAGTCCATTTTTTATTTTTATTTCCTTTATTTATTCTATTTTCTGTTTAAATTAATCTGATGTTATTTCTTTGCTTATTAAAATCCTAAAAACGCAAATCGTTTATGGTTTTAGAATTTTAGGGGGAGAATAGGTTTAGTTAGCAACATTAAAAAAAACGAGGGAGAAGGAGAGGCAAGCTGATATAAAGTAGATCGTATCTGTGATACTGATTCAATGACTTTGGAAAATGATAGTACACAGGAACAAATCAAGTGGGACTTTAAAAGGTTAAATTGGATAAGATGCCAATTTTAAAGTTTAAGTCTGTGTAGTCTGAGCAATATAAAAGGAAAAATGATATTAAATTGGTTACTACTAAGGTAACACAAAGAAAGTAGACCTAGAGGTTGCTAGATCACAGATGATATGTCGGTAGATTCAACACAATAAATTATTAGACCTAGTTGGTGATCTCAAGATCAAAATAAGTTGTTCAACTGACTGTGGGTTCCCATCTTATCACTGGTTAACACAATCAATAATATTCCAATAAGGGGTGACGAGCAAATAAACGCCACAAATGTGAGCGGATGACCATAACTAGAGCAAAGCATGAAAAAAATGAAAAGCAAACGCTATCAAGCTAATAACTTATGTTGTTTGTGCGTTATGTGCAAAAGAAGAATAAAGATGCTCTAACAAGAAGATAGGTTGTGTGCGTCTCTGCTGTGCGATGGCACTAACCTGAGGATAAGCATAACCTAGATATTCTAAAATTCATTGTTTGCCGCCTCTCTGCTGTGCAATGGCACTGACCTGAGGCTTGGTTTCGCTTTGAAAGCTCCAATAATAGTTTCTTCTTGTCAAAATACCCGTAGACCGCTCAAAAATCTCCTGAGGAATGTTGATTACCACATAAGCGTGGGATCCACAAATGTTGGTTGAAATAATTAAACCTTAAACTATCACCAATCTGTGTCAAAAGTCTATGTATGGATTTAAGAGGACAAGTATATTTGACAATCATCATGGCTACAATTCTTGAAAGTCCAAATCAATGTGGGGATCTGGTAGTACTAGTATGATTTCCTAAATTTGCTAACGACTCTAGATGAAAAACAAGAATTGAGCATCAAAAGGTGTTTGATAACATGTCCCGAATGATTTGACCTTCTTGTATGATTCCAAATTGAATTGGTCCAGTTATGGTCAAAATAAATTGAAGCTACCTATTCCGGAACCGAATCCATTAGATTTCTATTTTAGGATTTACACCTCACACAAAAAGTCAAAAACAAGTTTAGTTTTGTACTTCAGTTTAAGTCTTTTATTTTATTTAAACCCAGTCAATTCAGTTTGTTTAATATCGGACTACATCATGGAATTCAGTAAGGGAGTAAATCACCTAAAAGGGTCACGTTTGAGGTGACCACACGTGTTTTCAAAGGTAAATAGGTCACGTCTGAGGTGACAAAGTGTTTAAAAGGATCACGTCTGAGGTGGTCAAAAGTTTTTCAAGTTAAAATGATCATGTCTGAGATGATCAAAGGTTCATAATGTTAAATCAACAGTTGAAAAGGGTGTAAGTGAAAAATGGTCATAAAGTCAAAAAATCATGAGTATGACCCATTCGCACGACTGGACCATGAGTATGGACCAACCGTACGAATGGACCATACTCATGCCTTATATAGCCGAATGGACATGAGTATGGACCATTCAACCGAATGGCTTATCAGAATGAGCCATTCGACCGAATGAGAGTGTGCGAATGAGCCAGTCGCCCGACTGAACTCCAGTCGGCCGACTGAAGGTGATCGACTGAGCCAATCGCACGACTAAAGTCCATTCGCCCGAATGAAATGAGCGAATGGGTCCAGTCGGCCTATTGAACTCCGATTCAGTATAAATAGGGCACAGTCGATCGCATTTGACTCATCACCCCCTAATCGCCCTCAGATCGCATAGCCTACCGTTACTCTGCCAAAATTTCATCAGACCAAGATTTTATACTTCTATTGATAGGCTGACGTTTGTGTGTGATTATACAGGTACAATGAGTTGAAATCCCACCGAAATCTGGAGGAATGGTGCCCTAATCTGTGAAATACGACCCTCACAAGAACCGAACCTGTTAATGGACTAATAACCTACTTAAACCAAGTAAAATGTTAAAGCTATAGTTATTAGGTTATTAGTTAGGTGATTGCGAGTCTAATGAGCCAAACCACGACGTCTAACATTACGATTTGCTCAAAATTTGAATTTGGATGGAACAATAGTCTCTCATGCGAATGGGCACCTGGATGAACTTAAATCTCATGACTGAGCTGGGCGTATGGCTCAATCGCACGACTGCATCATGCGAATGAGTTCAGTCGCACGATTGGTTCAACCGTTTGGGATAGCATACGACTAAGCCCAGTCGCATGCTAAGTCGTGCGTATGAGCTCAATCGCACGACTAAACTTCAGTCGCATAGTTCATTCGCACGACAGACCAGAAAGATTCAAATTTAGGAAATTCAAATGGCTATTCACTTACACACACTAACGTTTATCTATACTGCGTAACAGATGGCGAGTCGCTGGACCATGAGCACGAAGCACAACATATGTGCTCACCTGGATCTGACTTCCAGGAATGTTGTAGAGTTCTCGGGCATCATCACATTCCTATGGAGATCTAGGATATTCTGAGCTATCTCAACACCATGTACTCCTTACCGCTCAGTCCAACAGGCTTTCTGGGAAAGCGCTGTAGTGGACAGGTCCTTTGAGCCCCATTGCATCAGGAGCTCGATATTCAGCGAGGCTATTGAGATCACAGAGGACGATCTCCGGACTGTTTTAGAGTTTGGGGATGACGCTGATTGTCCCACCCGATTACACCCACTTACTGTTCGAGGATGTTTCATGAAGGCTAAGTACTCTGGGGACATCAACGCAGGTGTGCTCAACAAGAGCAACCTGTGCCCCTAGTTCAAGTACCTCGCCCATGTGCTGCTAAAGTGCATAGCTTCTCAGAAGGGAGGGTTCAACGAGCTTTCCGATCAGATCCAGAACGCTTACGTAGCTTTGGTGATGAACCACCCGTTCAGCTTCTCTAGGATGATCTTCAACTATCTGGTGGAGAACATTGAGGGGAAGGGGAAGGAGGGATTTTGTATGTACCCTAGATTCATGCAGATGATCATTGATCAGAAGCTCCCTCAACTACCTAAGGAGAAGGAGGACGCTGTGACGCTTGAGGTGATGGATGATACCACCTTAGGCAGGATGAAGGTTTATCGGGGCAAGCAGATGAAGCCCTCGGTAAAGAGGCTGTTTGGGCATTTGGCCAAGGTGGACTACGTGGCGCCGGGGAGGCGTAAATGGCGTCACGTAGACAGTGATTCGGATGTTGAGCAGCTAGAGTTCCCGAAGGATGACTCCGACGACGATGACAGCGGTGATGGTGGAGATGCAGGGCTCACTCAACCAAGGGCCCCCACTGCTAACATAGCATCTCCAGCATCCACCCATGATGGAGCAGAGGCTGCAGGGCTCCATCAGGACTTTTGTCCTAATGAGGAGGAGGATACTGATGAGGAGCCCCTAACCCGCACTGTGGGGAGCCGGGTGGTTGCCACCGACCGAGGTATTCGGGAGGTTGGTGGACGCCCTGGTGAATCTGGGGAGGCTGACACTAATCCTACTTATGCTCCTGATCAGTCCAGCAGGGTTCTAGGGGGAGCATCCACCTCGAAGGGATCAAGAAAGAAAAGAATGGCTTAGCCCCACGGGTTGAAGAAGAAGAAGAGAAGGTTGACTTTCATCACCACCACCACTACTACCTCCACCTCCACCACTCCACCTACTACCGCCATTCCACCTACTACCACCATCCCAGCTACCACCATCTCTACCACATCTCATCCACCACCACCTTCATCGGCCCGTCATCATACCCCTCCTATACATCTGGATCACCTCTACTTCCCAGTGGGGTATAGGAACAACTCTCGGCACTCAACCGTATGGTGCTGAGGCTGTTGGCTGCCGATGACGAGAAGACTGCTCAGATTTAACAACTAGTAGACCTTACTACGTCCCAATCTATACAGATATCTCAGTAGGCACAACAGATAGAGCAGCAGGCCCAGCTGATGGATGCACAGCACGTAGAGATGTCCCAACTCCGGGAGCAGAATGCCCAATCAGCTAAAAGGATAGAGGAGTGGGAGACCACCAACAAGACCATCATGCTGTGGCTCAAGGGATCCAAGGACGAGCCCTTAAAGATCAAGGAAGGAGATGGAGATGATAGTGATGATGACACTGATATTGGTGATGATGCTGGTGATGATGATGTTGATGATGATGAAGATGACACATCTGCTGCGGCTGCCACACCTGCAAGTGAGAGGAGGACGAAGAAAGCACAAGATCAAGGTGCCTCCACAACCGCCCCGTCAGCAGAAGAGAATATGATCCAGGACAAGAGTAATACTTAGCTGTTTTTGTTATTTAAATCATATGTATTTGAATCTTGTATCATAATAATATAATGAATGTTTATAATTAATGTTCATGTTTCTGTTTTTATTATTAACTAGTGATTGCTGTGTTGAATGTCTAAATCAAGCAGATCCAAACTTTCAGAGGGATGAATATTATGTTGCTCCCCTCCAACAGATCAAGACTCAGCTCATGTTGATTCTTGATCTGCAGGGTATAGTCAAGAGATTGGTGATGTACACTTCTGAAGAAGGAGAGATCATTCACAATCTCACTGACGAGCAAATAGCAGAAATGTTCAAACTCAATGTTGACGAGATCGTGAAAGACGCTCCAACAGTCCATGTGGAAAGTGACGACGAGCTCAACGATGTGGATGAAATCGAGATTGAAGATGTCACTGACCAGCATTATCCAGAGTACACTGACAATGCTGGTAATGTCATTCCCAATCTGGGAGACAATCTAGTCAGTGAAACCTTGGAGACTCTGGATAAACTGGAACAAGAGTCGGACAAGACTAAAGATAAGGCCCAAGCCTCGGATGCTAAAGTTAATATCAGAAAAGCTGAGTGGGCTGCATGCTTTGAAGAGATAAGAGCACAACGCAGTGCGTCAAAGTCGACTGTCTACACCAAGCTGTACAAAGTGAAGAAACATCACAAGGTATCGGGCAGAATCATAGCATGGGCATACTTTGAAGATCTTAACGTTTATGCAATTAAACGTGAGAAAGGGATCGAGTACTTCAGGTTCCCACACGACCTGAAAACTCTTCCTGTATTTGAGCTGAACCAGTTAGCGAAGCTGAAACTGCTATACGCTGATCCACGCAAGATGTCTGTGCAGGACCGGTGAAATGTGGTCACTTACAACACAACAACACAAAGAGGAGATTAACCAAACTTAATCAAACAGTAAACTGGATTAACCACAATAATGATACTAAGAACACAAGTAACAAGTAAGAGACAGAACAAGAGATTTGGGTTTCAAGGATGCAGTATATTGTTTTTTCAAGTTCTATTACAAGTGTTACAAAGCATAAAGAAAGATACTAGAACATGGAATACTTATACTACAACCTACAACCGGCTATACTTTGAAAGCCAGCTGGATACAATTGACTAGACACAAACAAAATCAATTGTAGAATCAAAAAGCATATCTGCCTTTTGACCTTGTGACTATGACATGCCATAGCTCACATCCTTATCTATTACAAAAAGGATAAAGTACATAAAGTAGAAAGTTACAGACTCAAGACCTTAATGTATAGTTACCAAAAGCATGGACCTTTTCACCAACTCATGTAAGTTGGTGACTTTACAGAGATGCAGCGGAAATGTGTCCAGCTTTATGGAACAATACATCAGATAAAGCATGTTACTAAAAGTCTTTGGAAGAAATCTGTCTTCATAAGATGAAGCTTCGGAAGACTTTGTCTCTGAGGCTTCGGAAGACTTCATATTTGGCTTCGGAAGATATTGGTCTTGGCTTCGGAAGATTTTACGCTTAGAATATTTCTAGTGCATGGTGTAAAACTTCCGAAGCAATTCTACTTCAATTCTTTAGTGCATTGCTTGCAGAGAGACTTTGGATGTTTTGGTTTGCATAAGACTTATAGGAATCCTTACAAACTCCCCCTAGGCTGATGCTACCAAAACATTTAGAAGATCTTCAGATGTTAGTAGTCTTCAGCATAATGATGACCATACCCTTCTTCATTAGATGGTCAGGATCATTCAGACTTTCATAGTATCTTCTCATCTCAAAGAGATCATGTAGAGGTAAGTTGATTATGTCTTGCCATGTATACACATTCTCAACACCTTGATCTCTGATTACATGCCATCTTTCTGGATTAGTAGTGAAGGTCTAGGATAAGATGGGTGTCGCAGCTGCAAGAGGAGCCACTTGAATTGGAGTTGATTGGGTTGCCTCTTCATGCACTTCCTCAGGTTGATCTGACTCAGCCTGAGGTGTAGAGGTAGATGATTTAGGCTTCTTCTTCTTAGACTTTGGTTTAGAAGCCATCCTCTTCTTCCTCTTAGATGACTTTAACTGAGAAGACTGGTCTGCAGCACCTTGTTGATCATCCTTGTCTTTCTCAGTTGGGTGTTTCTCCCTTATAGGTTTAGAAGGAGAGGGAGTTTGACCCTGCTGTGGATCAGAAGATGAAGCTTGCTGAGGCTCAGCAGGAGGTCCGGGTTGTGTTGTCTCAGGTTGTTTAACCTTAACCTCCACTTTAGGTGGGACTTGACTTGGAAGAGAGTGTAAGTCTGTAGGATCGAGTTTGTCACTTAAACACTTGGATTTCTCTCAAACTCACTTATAGAAAAACTCAAATCAGATGAAGTAAAGTCTTTTACAAGAGTTGATAATAATATAATAAGTAGCAAGGAACACACAGAAATAAATTTTCAAGGAACTTGTATATATTACTTCTCAACTCAAGATATTACAAGACTCTTACAAGCATAATACATGAGTTACAATGAGAAACTATATATATTAGATCCTACAGCCGGATACACTTTGATACCAGCTGGAAACTTAAGACTAAAGCATATACTACAATGCTAAAGTTAAGGTATCTTAGATAAAGTATTATATAAGATATGATAGTCATGACATGTCCATGACTACCTTTTGTCACCAACTAAAGATGGCAACTGTACTAAAATAAAAAGGTAAACAGTGGATTAAAGTATGGTCAACTACATGGCTTTTGAGAAAACGCCATGTAGTATCTTAGAGATTTGCAGCGGAGTGTCAGGGATACCATACTTATGTCCACTGGATAATAGTAGTGTCTTCCGAAGTTAAGTTGGCTTCGAAAGAACAAGTTCTTCCGAAGCCACTTATACTTCGGAAGAGGCTTCTATACTTCCGAGGCTTGAGGACTTCTGAACTTCGGAAGTTGACTTCAGATCTTTCATTCTAAGTCTTGATCTTCGGAAGTAGGTTCTTTGTCTCCAGAAGTTGGAGTTTTCCTTCGGAAATAAGTTTTCCACTTTGTCTTCGGAAGAGCTCCTTTTTCCTTCGGAAGTTCCAAACTTAGCTTCGGAAGTCCTTTATTTGTAGTACCAAAATCTTCTAAGTTACTTGCTTTTGGTTGCACCAGCCTTTCTAGATCTAACAAACTCCCCCTAGGCTGATGCTACCAAAACCTCACTTATATCTGCTTCTCAAAGCTTTCAGTACCAGGGACAAAAGATATTTGTTTGTCTCTTTGTTCTTCCTGAAGTGGTGCTGAGAAGCTTGTACAAGTCATTGGTGGATAGGAGATCCAGTCTATCACTTTGAATGACATGTACCCTTTGATGTGTCCCCCTGAAAAGAGTTTGTTGACGGGAGTTATAGTCATACTCCCATCTAACTATGGATTCAATTTCAGGACCTTCAACCATTTGTAAAAAGGCTTTGCCTTTGGTTGCTGATCCCTTCCTTTCCTCCTCCTCTCTCAGTTTCAACTATTCTTCAACCTTGCTTCTAGCAGTTAGCTCGGCCATATGAAGGCTGCCTAGATGATTTCTGATATGGGCAACTACATCAGAGTTTGAAGGGTTGGAGAATGGCTTCTCTGCTAACTTAGCAATGTCAAATCTGCTCAAGTGTAGCAGAGATGAGGCACTTAGCCTGTTGAGCTCTCCATTCTCTCTTTCAACAACAAAGTTGTGAGAAGAGTCTTTGGAACACTCAAGCCTCGGAGTGTCAGGGATACCATACTTATGTCCACTGGATAATAGCAGTGTCTTCCAAAGTTAAGTTGGCTTCGGAAGAACAAGTTCTTCCGAAGCCACCTATACTTCGGAAGAGGCTTCTATACTTTCGAGGCTTGAGGACTTTTGAACTTCGGATGTTGACTTCAGATCTTTCATTCTACGTCTTCATCTTCGGAAGTAGGTTCTTTGTCTTCGAAAGTTGGAGTTTTCCTTCGGAAATAAGTTTTCCACTTTGTCTTCGGAAGAGCTCCTTTTTCCTTCGGAAGTTCCACACTTAGCTTCGGAAGTCCTTTATTTGTAGTACCAAAATCTTCTAAGTGACTTGGTTTGGGTTGCACCAGCCTTTCTAGATCCGACAAACTCCCCCTAGGCTGATGCTACCAAAACCTCACTTATTTCTGCTTCTCAAAGCTTTCAGCACCAGGGACAA
Organism: Flaveria ramosissima; assembly: GCA_025215565.1. Taxonomy (NCBI): domain Eukaryota; kingdom Viridiplantae; phylum Streptophyta; class Magnoliopsida; order Asterales; family Asteraceae; genus Flaveria; species Flaveria ramosissima. The sequence goes on along the minus strand of CM046040.1, from coordinate 64,931,519 downwards.
AAGATATTTGTCTGTCTCTTTGTTCTTCCATGAAGTGATGCTCAGAAGCTTGTACAAGTCATTGGTGGATAAGAGATCCAGTCTATCACTCTGAATGACATGTACCCTTTGTTGTGTCCCCCTGAAAGACTTAGTTGACGGGAGTTATAGTCATACTCCCATCAAACTATGGATTCAAGTTCAGGACCTTCAACCATTTGTAAAAAGGCTTTGCCTTTGGTTGCTGATCCCTTCCTTTCCTCCTCCTCTCTTAGTTTCAACCTTCAACTATTTGGAAAAAGGCCATATGAAGGCTGCCTAGATGATTTCTGATATGGGTAGCTGGCTAGAGTTTTGGGTTGGAGGTGTTTGGGTTCTGGCTAGAGTTTTGGGTTGGAGGATAGGTAGTTTAGGTGGTTGAGGTGAAGAAGTTGGTAGGGGTGATGGTGTAGGTTCAGGGGTGTATGGTTTAGTGGTTGGTTCGGTTTTGATAGGGAATGGAAAGGGTATAGGCTCAGGTTGTGGTTGGGTTTGGATTTTTGGGTTGAGTGGTTGCTTTGAAGGTCATCCCCTATCCCCTTCTATACATCTCCTTCCTCTTCCCCGTGCGAATGTCAGCCTTAATGTCACTGACATGTCGCTTAAGAGTCTTTTCTGACATAGGACCCATCTGCCAGAGAAGCCATGAGCCTTGAGATAGCTCTTCATCCAGGCCTTCTCACCCATCTTCTTAGCAGCAGTTAGTCCTACTTCCTCTTCTTTCTTCTTCTTCTGCAATAGCTTTTCCCTTGCAGCTCTCTTTCTCTCTTTCTCCATTTGATCTTGCTCTTTTTTGAAGAGCCATAAGATCATATCATTGTTATGTGGAGATAATTCTTCTTGAGAGAAACCTCTTGAGGTTAGGAAAGTTATCCTCTCCCTCCTGAGATGCAGATCAGCTTCTCTTTCTTTCCTCTCCCTTTCTTCTTCTAAGGCTAACCTTGCAGCCTCTTCTTTTTCTGTTATTGACTGCCTCCTGGTTGGCTTTTCCAGCTTTATTAACTCATCTAATGGTAGCAGGAGTACATCTACAGTTACAGCTCCTAGACTAACAAGTCTATCAATAATCTCTACTCTTTTTCTGTTATTGACTGCCTCCTGGTTGGCAACAGCTGCTTTGGTACTTGCTGCTAGTAGTTTTCAAGTTGGAAGCCTACCTTTTCTTTTGAGTTTCTCCAACCTTTCTTCCTCCTGAAGCTCTTCTGAAATCATCTTCCTCTTTCCTTTGATGTCTTCGGAAGTACTAGACTTTGGGGGTTCTTGGATGGAATATTCAGGTTGAGTAGTAGAGATGGGAGCTGGAGTTAATGCTGATGTTAGAGCTAATGGATGGGTGAGAAAATCCTCCCTATTAACCTCAGATGCAAGTTCCAGGATTGCATTTGTGACTATTAGATCATCGGATAATGAGAATAGTCCTTCCGCAACAGCAACTCAGCTTCGGAAGTTTGAAATTGTTCTTCCGAGGCTTTGAATTGTGCTTCGGAAGTTTGTGAAAATGCACTATCTGTCCCAACTGTTTCAGTTGCTGGGCCATCAGTCCTTGTTTCCCTTTGAAGTTAATCTCTGGTTCCACTTGGACCTTAGGTTGACCAACTTCCTCAATAGTGGTAGAAGGTGCATTTAACATCTGAAGGTCTTGAGCTCCGAAGTAGATCACAGACATATCAGGACTTGGCTGTTCTATAAGAGATTCCAATAGGAACTTGTTAAAGAACCTATTGAGATCTTGGAGCATCCTTTTATCCAATTGAATGACAACTTGAGGAGGCTCAGGGAAAATTGAAGCTTGTTGCACAGGATACTTTGAGCTCAAGGAAGTGAGAGCTTGACTTTGGGTTTCCTCTTGTCTTTGACTTTGTCTCTGAACACTCTCCCCCTTTTTGGTAGCATCATCCTGAGAGCTTGATGAGCTAGAGGAAGAGGTCAAGGAGACCTGAGTTGGTACATGCCTAACAGACCTCTCAATCTGTTTGTCAGCTAGTTTGGCCTTGAGAGTTTCAATCTCAAGTTGCTAAGTGGCAGACCTATCCTCTAAAGTCCTAACCTTGGATTCAAGATTTGAGACTTTAGAAAGTAGGTCTTGAATGGTAAGTTGCATTATTCCCTCATCTTCTTTTGAAGAATCACGGGGAGATGAGGTAACATACCTTGCAAGTTCATCCTCACCACCAGATGTGGTTTCTTGGCACCCTGGTTTCCCTTGCTCAAAGATGTCTCTTTCAGAGTCGTCAAAGGGCATGGTTGTCGTAGATTCAGTCTCAATGATGTTACCACTGTCCTAAGGATCCATTGAGGCTCCTTCAGTTGTGGCAGCTGAATCTACATGAGTCCCCTCCACATCAGTGGGACTCACCTCAGTAAAGGTTTGCTGATGGGGGCTAGAGATAAGAGATCTCTCTAGGCTATGTTGATCCTTGAGAGGGTGTTGTGGATCAACTTCATTGCCCTTAAGAGACATAATCTCTTCATCAGCTCCAATTAAAAGGTCAGTAAAGGATATCGTAGTGAAACCTAATGACCCGGGACTTTGATCAATGTCTAAAGGCATTGAGCCTGTGATAGGGCTGTCCCATTTTGGCTGCTCAGGGGAGTATAGAGACTCTTCCTGAGGGCTATCAGCTTGGGTTTCGGGCTCATGGGTCTGAGACTGAGGAGACTCAAGACCCATATTGAGGTTAATTGTGAAGGATGGTTGGACCTCAGGTTGAGTGGGAGCCCTTTGTTCCACTCTAGCCTTTTTGGGTAGAACATGAGGAGCTTGTTCAATCAGAGAAGATTAAACAAGGGTTCGTTTTGGACGTCTCTGATAAGTAAAGGTAATGGATGGAGAAGGTAGATTTGGCAAAGTGAGGGTAGTTGCTGGTGTGGGTTCATCACCTGTGGGTTTAAAGAGATGTCACCAGGAGCCATTGGCTCAATCATACATGGAAGAAGTGCAGTGTCTCTTCCGGTGTAGTTGGTGGACACTCTCTTCAAAGTCTTCAAGATGGTCGGCCTCAATTGAGGAGCAGTCAGAGCAGCTGCGCAGACAAGCTTGCTCTGGTCCAGCTCACAATTGATTATGTGCTGGAGAAACCTGGGATACATGAAGAATGTGTCCCTTTGAAGATTTCCCATGAGGTTAGTCAGCACAAATCTTTAGTTAGATTGAAGCATGGGGCTTAAGCAGTGAAGAACCACATGCAGCAGGAACTTCCATTGTAAGAGAAGTTAATTTGTAGACAGTGACCTGCTAACATCTCCACCATATCCCATTTGGATATAAGAATTGTCCAAATTTGCTTTGGGGAATTCCGTTGGAGCGCCCTCATCATGAAGCTCTAGATGCTCCCTGATGATCTGTTCAGAAATGACCAACTCCTGGCCACAGATGCTCGATCGATTAACACGAACCCCATTTAGGGTTTCAATCTGACCATTTGCCCAAAATTTAGACATATGGTTTGAGTAAATTGTGGGTTTTACAGTTAGAGCGGTGTAGTAAGAAGATTGGGTTAGAAAGGAGATGATGTCTGAGAAGTCAACATCCCTTGAAGAGTCAAGGAGTGCGACTTGGTTGTGCTGAGGGTTAAGAGCCATTGAAGAAAGTTACAGAAAGATAGTTTGGAATAGGGTAAATTGAAGATGAAGAAAGCTTTTAGGGCAGTAAATTTTGGTAAAAAAGATGTAAGTGATTAGCCGGAGGTATTTAAATGGGTGGAATGGCGGTTTAAAGGGGGTTTGGATAAGACGATGTGAGGTTACAGTGGATGATGTCACATGGGCGGTAAGGTTAGTCCATTTAAATAATCCGACATCATTAACAAAATCTTTACTTTTTACAGAGTGGGGCCCAAAAGATTTCCGTTACACAGTAAAATCTTTCTTCCGAGTATAAAGCATTTCCGAAGGTAATGTTCTTCCGAAGGCAGATTTACTTCCGAAGGTAAATTAATTACTTCCGAGAGTATATGTTGTTTTTTAAATGGAGTGTGTTATAAGCTTCGGAAGTAGATCTGATATGAAATCAATCGCTTCTTTCGAGACTTAACACTCTTCCGAGAAGAAAATTATCCTGGGAGAAATTTGCTTCGGAAGATATGTGAAATATCTTCCGAGGGTTAATTTCTCTTCGGAAGAATTCTTACTTAGATAAAATTTAGAAAAAGATCTTTTGTAACAGAGCTTAGATTGTTTTGACATAAGACTTTACACATTAAAAGGTTTTCAAATGAGATCAACTAATCAAGGTTTATCATCCCAATAGCTGTAATGAGATATTTAAATCTTTGTTCATCAAAGGCTTTGGTGAACAAGTCAGCATATTGTTCATTTGAGTCAACTTTGATTAGCTTTATAAGATTTTTCTAATGAATGTCTCTAATGAAATGATACCTGATATCAATGTGCTTAGTCTTGTAGTGCTACACTGGATTTTCAGTAATGGATATAGCACTATTGTTGTCAATGTGGATAGGAGTGCTCATGAAGTTGAATCCGTAGTCTATCATCTAGTTTTGAATCCACAGCAGCTGAGCACAGCAACTAGCAGCAGCAACGTATTCAGCTTCAGCAGTTGATGTAGAGACACAGGATTGCTTCTTGCATTGCCATAAGATGATCCTTCCACCAAGAAATTGACATCCACCGGATGTTGATTTCTTGTTGATATTGCAGCCACCATAATCACTATCAGAGTAACCATAGAGATTGAAATCATTGTTTCTTGGATACCAGAGACCTAGTTTAGGTGCTCCTTTGAGATATCTAAGAATTCTCTTTACAGCTATTAGGTGAGACACCTTTGGAGCAGCCTGATATCTTGCACAAATGCAAGTTGCAAACATGATATCAGGTCTACTTGCTGTGAGATACATCAGAGAACCAATAATCACTCTATACTGATGTTGATAAGTATCCTCCCCCTCAGAATCAGGGCAGAGATTGTTGTTTCTGGGTATAGGTGTTTTTGCTGCTTTGCAATCTTTCATATCAAATCGTTCTAAGATATCATTGACATACTTAGATAGATTGATAAAGAACCCTTTCTTCATTTGCTTTACCTGAATTCCAAGGAAAAAGTCTATTTTTCCCATTGAACTCATCTCAAACTTCTTCTTCATATTGCTCTCAAAGTCTTTACACATTTGGTCATTTGAAGAACCAAATATGATATCATCAACATAGACTTGAACGAGCAAGATGTCCTTTCCAGAATTTCTTATGAAAAGAGTCTTATCAATGGTACCTCTAGTGTAACCATTCTTCAGGAGAAACTGAAACAATGTCTCATACCACAGCCTAGGTGCTTGGTACAACCCATATAGAGCTTTATCCAATTTGCACACATAGTTGGGATGCTGTGGATCTTCAAATCCTGGAGGTTGGCATACATAGACTACCCTATCTATATCCCCATATAGAAAGGCACACTTGACATCAAGCTGGTAGACAGTGAAATTCTTGGATGCAGCATAAGCAAGGAAGATCCTAACAGCCTCAAGTCTTGCAACAGGTGCAAAGACATCAGTATAATCGATTCCCTCCTCTTGAGTGTATCCTTGAACCACCAGTTTTGCCTTGTTCTTGATAATCAAGCCTCTATTATCTCTCTTGTTTCTGAAAACCCGTTTAGTGCCTATAGGTACTTGACTAGATGGTAGCGGACATAGGTTCCAAACCTTTTGTCTTTTGAATTGAAGCAGCTCCTCTTACATTGATTCAACCTAGCTACTATCTTTCAAGGCATCTTCTGCCTTCTTGGGTTCCATTTAAGATATAAACCATGAGTACAAACAGACATTCCCATTGTGAGTTTGTCCTCTTGTTCTCACGCCTTTATAGACTTCCCCTATGATGTTCTCAGCTGGATGAGTGTTATAAATCCTAAGTCTAGGAATCACCTCCAGTTGCAAAGATAAATCCAAATTGGATATATTTTGCTCAGGAGCTTGAATACTTGGTCCAGCTATTGTTTCAAACTCATTCAATGAGGACTGATTGAATGAAAGAGAAACATCATCATTTGTTTGTTGTGAAGCAACATCAACAGTTGCATGTTCCTTCAAGATGTTCCTTCCATCAGCTTGGTGTTGTGCAGGGTCACCTGAAGAGATTTGAAAGTCAGCAGGTGAACTCCTTGTTGAAGTACCACTATCTCTTGAGATGGTTATACTGTCAGATCTTTCACTAGTGGGAACTTGAGTTGTTGCAACTCTTGGAGAACTTGGAATAGGTCTGGAAAGCTCAAACTATTGATCTTCATTAGAGTCACTTTGAGCACCTGTTCCAGCTAAAACATTCTCACAAGATGGTTTAGAATAGTTTGGAAACAATTCTAAATCAAAAATATGATCAGGGCCATTCCCCCTAACACAAGGAGTGTGCTCATTGACTACAATGTTGGAAGATTCCTCAAATTGTTGATTTTTAATATTATAAACTCTATAAGCTTTAGAGTAAGAGGAATATCCAACAAAGATAACATCATCCGACTTTTCAGCAAATTTTACCAAATTGTCTTTTGTGTTAAGTATGGTACACTTGCTGCCAAAGGACCTTAGAAAGCCAATGAACGGTGGCCTCTTGTTCCATAACTCATAAAGGGGTTTTTCTATGTGGCTTTACTACAAGAACTCTGTTATGCACATAGCATGCAGAGCTGACTGCCTCTGCCCAGAATGTTAGAGGCAGCTTTGAATCAGCTAACATAGTCCGAGCAGCCTCAATAAGTGTCCTATTCCTCTTCTCAGCAACACTATTTTGTTGAGGAGTTCTAGGAGCACTATATTGTCTGGCAATCCCTTTTGAGTTACAAAATGAGTCAAGAACTAGGTTCTTAAACTCAGTCCCTTGATCACTTCTAATTATCTTAACCTTGTGATCAACTTGATTTTCTATTTTAAGAATAAAAGATTTCAAAGTTTCAGCAGTTTCATCTTTGGTTCTTAAAAAGAATACCCATGTAAATCTAGTAAAATCATTAACAATCACAAGGCAATATGATTTCCTTCCATTGCTCATTATACTTGTGGGACCAAATAGATCCATGTGCAATAAGTGTAATGGGGTGGTGATGGAGTTAACAACTTTTGATTTATGAGATGCCCTGTGTTGTTTCCCTTTTAGGCAAGCAACACAGTTATCTTTGCAGAAAAATTCCTTTTTAGGCAAACAATGTACCAAGTTATTTATAGCCAATTTATTCATTGTCTTAAAATTTACATGACACATTCGTTTATGCCATAGTGTTGACTCATCACCATCAGCTTTGGAAAGAAAGCATGATACTTCTCCCATTGGGGAAGCATTGTTCATATCCAGCTTGTACATATCTCCTTTCCTGGGAGATCTAAGAAGCACCAATTCCTGAGGAATTGTCATCCCGGGTTTGAGGATAATGCACTCATGTTCTGTGAAGAGCATTTGATGCTTTTGATCACAGAATTGAGAAACACTTAACAGGTTGTGTTCAAGCTGTTTGACAAAATTAACTTTGTCAACTTTTAACTTTTCATTGGATATACTTCCTCTGCAAAAAATATATCCTCCGGCCTCACCTCCAAACTGGATAGGAGCTCCATCATAATATTGAAATTGTTGAAGGAGAGATCTGTTCCTTGTCATGTGCCTGGAGCATCCACTATCTACAATCCAAATGTTGTTATACTTGTCATATGGATGTCCCTGCACATAAGATGAGATGATTAGTTTTGATTGGAAACCCAAGCCTTATTGGTCTTGGGTTCTTCCAATGATAATGAAATAATTGAACCAAAATTTATGCATGGGGTTCAATGGATGTCTTTGAAGAAGAGGTTTGGGCTACAGCATCTTCTTTGATCTTCCATTCCATCCCTTGGTTGATCATGGAGGATGGGCTTGTTGAAGCTTTTGTAGCTTGGCATTCTTCCAAAGCTTCTTTCTTTTCGGAAGAAGCCTTCACCACCTTTTCTTCCGAAGCAGTCTTCTTCTGGGATGGTTTCAAGGGGACTCTTTTGTTCTTCTGAGTCTTGTCAGCTTTAGCTTCCGAAGCCTTTTTCCTTTCGGAAGAAGAATCTTCTTCCGAAAGCAGCCTTGCTTCGGAAACAAGCTTTCCCTTTTTCATCACTTGAACCATTTGATATGGTCCAAATGAGAAACCTTCCCTGACTCCTTCATTTTTAACATTATTTGCATAATGTGTGCTCGCAGGATTGTAGTAACAATCTTTGGCCATGTGGTTTTGCAGACCACACATTATGCATGCAATGTTAATCTTTTGGGAATTTGAGGACTGCTGTTTCTTGTTCTTTTTCTCTTCATCAGCAACCTTTCCCTTTAACTTCTGATCCTTTGGTAGGACAGGAGTGCTGGTACTACACTCCTTTCTTGAATCAGAGTTTCCATCCACCTGGAATCCAGCTGAGATGAATACACCCTTTTGTTTTGGGTATATCTTTAGCTTGGACTCAGCCACTTTCTTGGCAGTTTTTTTGGCTGCCTTAGCTCTGCTTCTTCTGGCTTTGGTGGTCAGGGTTTGATCATCATTGGCAGGGAAGGGCATAATTACCTGGTTCTTCCCTGTGATGGTTTCCATAGTTGCATCATTCTTTGACTCTTGAGAAGGTGGGTCAGCAGATGGAACCTCTTGCTCTTCAGTACCACACCTTGGTTGTCTTATAGACTCATAAGAGTGTGGTGGAGCAATTTCATTGGTTCCCAACCTACCTTTGTTTTGGTAATAAAGTTTTGAGTGAAAGGATGATGCAAGAATGGCTTGGAAGTTTTGCTCGGAAATAGCATACTTCCTGGCTTGAGCCTTGGCTGTGACAAGCTGGGCTTGAGCCTCAGTCAATTTGGATATTAAATCCTTTATCTGAGTCTTATAGTTTGTGTGTTCATGTTTTAATAGGGACACAGTTTTCTCTAGTTCCTCAATTTTTCTTTGGTAGTCAGATTCAGCCCTTTTAAAGTCAGATTTTAACACATTTAAAGACTCAATATCAGATTTAATCTCCATATTGTAGTCTTGATACAATTTAACCTTAGCAATACAGGCAGGAGTACAGAGATGTTCATATACCTTATTTTCATCTGTTCCCGTCATGAGTTCTTGAGCAGGAGTCACATCCTGTACCATGAAGCTCCAGTCAACTTCTTGAGCCATTACAGCTGTTTCTGTTGACTTTCCGGTGGGCTTTGGTGTAGAAGGATGTGTGGAGGCCTGTGGGGTTCCCGGGTTGGACTTGGGAGCCTTGCATTCCCTTGCAAAATGACCAAGTTGGTTACAGTTGTAACATTTGGCTTTGGTTTTGTCAAACCCAAATTTGCTGTTGATTGGGTTCTGGGGAAATTGTCTTCCAGTTCTCTTAAAGAACTTCTTTGCTCTGTAGGTTAGAAGATCCATTTGTTGGACTATGTCCACGTATTCCATGTCATCCGGGCTAAAACACTCTAGATCATCAAAGCAGTATTGATAATCATTTGAGTGTCCACTTCCTGAGACAAAAGCACAGCTGTCCTGAAAGGAGCTTTGCTGAGCTTGTTGAGACCTTGGAGTCTCAGGAAATGTGATGTATGGCCCAGAAGAACAGATGGTTATTGGGTCTAAGCCAGGTATTGTTGAGGCTGGGAGATTCCTGAGCCTTCAGCATTCATTAAAGCGTTGCTAGCAGGAAGACTCAAGGGTCTGCTTGTCTGATGACCCCTATAACTTTCCATTTCCAAACGGTATCCATCAAGGATCACATAGAGTTCGGTCATGGTGAGTGTATTCAGATTCTCTGTTCTCTTGATAGAGACATAGTAGAATGTCCACTCATTGGGTAATGTACTCATGAACTTTCTTGTAAGGTCTTTGAGTTCATGAGCAATTCCCACAGATTAAAGGGAAGAAATGAGATCCATGTACCTGAAATATTGCTGGCTAAGGGTCTCTCCAGCAACATAGGTGAAGTTCTCGAACTGCTGGTTCAATGACTCCTTCTTGGAGTCATTTGAGCTTGAGTACATTTGAGCAAGCACATCAAACAGTTCTTTGGCAGACTTGCAATGCTCAAACCCCACCATGATAGAGTTTGGAATTGCAGTCATGAGAACAGTCATAGCATTACTGTCGATGTCTAGCTTCTTCCTGTCCTCATCAGAATAATCTTCAACAGCTATCTCAATCATGGCACCGTTTCCACCAGCTACTTTTGGCTTATACGGGCCATTGACAATGGATTGCCACATCTTGCTGTCTTGATACCTGATGAAGCCTTCCATTCTTCTACTCCAAGACCTGAAGTTTTCAGGGGTGATGATGGGTGCTTTGGTCATTGTCCCCATGTCTACTTTAGATTTGTTGAGGGCCATTTTGAATGAGGTATAAGGAGGAGTGGAAAACAGGTTGATTAGGATGGTAAGATCTCACAATCAAGAGCCTAAGAAGCTCTGATACCAATTGCAGGATCGGGTTTGTCACTTAAACACTTGGATTTCTCTCAAACTCACTTATAGAAACACTCAAATCAGATGAAGTAAAGTCTTTACAAGAGTTGATAATAATATAATAAGTAGCTAGGAACACACAGAAATAAATTTTCAAGGAACTTGTATATATTACTTCTCAACTCAAGATAATACAAAACTCTTTCAAGCATAATACATGAGTTACAATGAGAAACTATATATACTAGATCCTACAGCCGGATATACTTTGATACCAGCTGGAAACCTAAGACTAAAGCATATACTACAATGCTAAAGTTAAGATATCTTAGATAAAGTATTATCTAACATATGGTAGTCATGACATGTCCATGACTTACCTTTTGTCACCTACTAAAGATGGCAACTGTACTAACATAAAAAGGTAAACAATGGATTAAAGTATGGTCAACTACATGGCTTTTGAGAAAACGCCATGCAGTATCTCAGAGATTTGTAGTGGAGTGTCAGGGATACCATACTTATGTCCAGTGGATAATAGCAGTGTCTTCCGAAGTTAAGTTGGCTTCGAAAGAACAAGTTCTTCTGAAGCCACTTATACTTCGCAAGAGGCTTCTATACTTCCGAGGCTTGACTTCTGAACTTCGGAAGTTGACTTTAGATCTTTCATTCTAAGTCTTGATCTTCGGAAGTAGGTTCTTTGTCTTCGGAAGTTGGAGTTTTCCTTCGGAAATAAGTTTTCCACTTTGTCTTCAAAAGAGCTCCTTTTTCCTTCGGAAGTTCCACACTTAGCTTCGGAAGTCCTTTATTGGTAGTACCAAAATCTTCTAAGTGACTTGGTCTTGGTTGCACCAGACTTTCTAGATCCAACAAAGTCAATCAGTTCTCCACTCTTGATCTTCTGCTTGATTACCCTTATATGCTCATCCATTGTGGATAGAGACATAGGGCCAAGTCTCTTTCCGGAGAATCCATACAGCTTCAAGAAGCTCATCATCCTTTGTCTGTCAGCAGACTTCTTCATACTCTTTTGGATGATGGCTCTTGACTTTGCAGCTTCTTCCCTTAGCTTCTTCTAAGTTGTCTTTCTCTCTTTGACTAACTCAAGCTCAAGTTGTTTTAAGTACTCAAACTCAACAAAGTCATAGGACAAGGGAAGAAGTGCATCTGCATAATAGAAGCATGTGGCACTCAGGTAGTTGATCATTTTGATCCTATCTTCTTCTTTGTCTACCTGAGGTTCTTGTTGAACCACATCTTCATGTACAGGACTTTCTTGAACTGGGGATAGAGTAGGAGCATGCTTGTAGAGTCTTTTCTGTCTCTTCTCCTCTTTGAATTGGAGAAGTAGCCTTGCATCCTCTTTTTCTTTCATCTCTCTTGACACTTCCATGTCAGCCAGTTCATTTAGTTGTTCTAAGGGGAGAGAAATGATTTCATCAATGTCATAGTTCCTATTCTGCAGGTAAGTAATCTTGACTGCCCTCAACTCATCATCTTGAGTATTTGGTCTGGGGGCAGCCCTAATTGCAGCTTGCATAAAACCTGAAGACCCAGAGGAACTTTCTCCCCTTAGCTTCCTCTTCCTCTCTCTCTCCTTCCCCTTAATTTCCTCAGGAGTCAAAATCCTTTTCCCTTTGTCACCAACAGACCTTTGTGACTCAAGGTGGATAGAGGTTTGGCCTTCATTGCTTGATGTAGCATCCATGCTCTGGCCTGAGAGAGGTTGAGAACCACCTTCACCAGCAGGTGTCTCAGAAGGAATGTCGATCTCTGCAGCAGTTGATGATGATGAGACAGGGGTCTCAGGTTCTGCCACTGGGCCTTCAGTCAACGTTTCCCCTATGAAACTAATCTTAGGGTCTGCCTCAACATCAAGTTGACCGATGACATTACCTGATTGCCTAAGTCTCCTTCTTAAGCTGAACTCTGCAGTGATCCTGTCTTGGATTCTTTGAGCCAATCTGTCAGCTTGTCTTGATTTGCTTGGGTTGACAAGTGGCATGTTGACTAGATCCAGACCTTCATAGAAGTTCAAGGTTTGAAAGTCAAATACTTCTGGTTGCCCTTGAACTCTGTGAAGAATAAGGGCTCTTCTATCAGCATCATACCTCCACCCAATTATGTAGTTTGAAGTTCCTTGAGGTGAGGATGACATAGCCCTTGGTATACCTTCCTCAAAGAGACTCATGATGATAGAGTCTATAGAGTCCACATTAATGTGAACTTAAGGAAGTTGCTAAGAATGAACAATTGCAAGTGAGGATGGTGAGTCCTCTATGTCCATTCTCTATGAAGAACTCCCAGGTTCTGTGGCTGCAATGATTTTCTCCCCCTTTTTGGTAGCATCACCCACTTGCATAGGTGAGTTGGAGGATAGATCAATCACATCCACAGGTTCTTATGTTCCTGGTTGAGCTCTTCTTAAAGGTCTCCCAGCTAGTTTTTCCTTAAGATATGAAATCTCAAGTTGCTGATCATTGACCCTGTTGTATAAGGTAGTCACCTGAGATTCAAGGTGACTAACCTTAGAGACTAAATAGGAGCATGTTTTTGATAGTTTTTGCACCTTTAGTCTCAGATTCCCCTCTTCTTAATCAGAAGAATCATTGGGCGATGAGATGATTGGACTAAAGTCCTCTCTCTCACCACCAGCTTGAGGTTCTTGGCTGCTAGTTTTCCTCTGCTCACTGGCAATCTCAGTTGAGATGTCAGTGGGCTAAGTTGCCATGGTTGAGGTCTTAATGATGTAATCACTTGTAGAAGTAAGAGCCTCTTCCATATGGACATCCTTAACATGTTCAGAAGTGTCCACCTCAGTTACAGGTGACTGATGTGGGCTAGACTGAGGAGACTCAGGAGTACTCATCTCTCTTTGAGTAGGGGAAGAGAAGAGAGACTCATGGTACTCACTGAAACCTAAGTCTTCATCAGTATAGAAGGAAAGGTTGGGAATGGGTTGATTTAGATCTAAAGCCTGGGGATGGGAACTATCCCCTGAAGGTTGTTCACTCGAGTGTTGAGACTCAGAGTGAAGGCTTAAGGCAGTTGGGCTTATGAGCTCATCAGGGTGAGCCTGAGGAACCTCAGCCCTGATAGTTGAAGAGATGGGAGTGGTTTGCTCCAAGGGAAGTGGGAGCTCTAGTGTCCACTTCCTCCTGTAAAGGTAAAAATATGGGGACCTGCACAGACTCAATAGCTTGAGCAGTGGTTCGTTTGGACTTTCTTTGGTAGGTGAGGGTCACTTAAGGCCTTTTTAGTGGTAGAGAGGTAGAAGGTGTGGGTTCAACACTAGCTTGTGTTGCTAGGTTGTCACCTTGAGCAATGAGCTCTAACATTTTGGGGTCAAGGGCTGTTTCTACCCCTGAGAAGCCTACAGTTGGCTTCTTCATGATTTTAAAGATGCCGGGCTTCATCTGTCCCATTTTAAGAATATTATCTGTTTCCCTAAACTGTGAGCCCAGTTCACAGTTGAGAATGTGTTGAACATATCTACGAAACATATAATACTCTAAGGAGTCCAAGTTAGCAAGCAAGTTTGTATAAACAAATTGAGAGTACCTGAACTTGACCCCTTGAACCATTCCATGTACTATGAAGGAGAGATCCTCAGGAATCTGGTCCCACCCTCCATGCTTGTTTGACAAGCTATGGATAACCACATGGAGTAGGTATTTCCACTAGGATGAGACCTTCCCTTTCCTGAAGGTCTTTACAGAGATATCCCCCTTATAGCCCATCTGCTCAAAGGAATGATTGACATATTCCTTTGGGAAGAACAACTCACCTTCTTCATCATCCAGCTACAAATGAGTGTTGATGATGGCCGGAGTGATGAAGATTGTCCTCCCTTACACTGTGGTAGACAGTGCCTTCTCCCCATCCATGATGACCTCTTGGCAGGTCTTCCAAAATTCAAGCAGATGATCCTCATAAAGAGTAGGATCAATGGTTAGGGAGGTGAAGTAATTTGATAGAGTTAAGAACTGGCAAATCTCTGAGAAACTTTCATCTTTCTCAGAGCTTAATAGAGCAACCAGGTTATGTTGCCTGTGAAGTTGCATGGAGAAATCTGGGTTGTTTCTGCGGTTAAGGTTAGCCATTTGAGAAGCTTAAGGATGAATAAAGGTGAAAAGCAAAGGCGGTTTGGGAATAAGGTCGGAGGAATAGTAGAATTGAAGAAGATAGTGAGGGAGAGGGGGAACCGTTGGGTATTTATGTGAAAAGGATTTGAACCAAAGTTAATGAAAGAGGATAAACTTTGAAATCCGAATGTCGGTCCCACCTCTGAAAAAGTAGTTTGCTTTTGCTCAAAAAGTAGTTTTCTTGGAATTTGAAAAGCTTCCGAAGGTAAATTATCTTCGGAAGTTTTAATGAAAAAGCTTCCGAAGCTAAAATGACTTCGGGGAATTTTCCTGAGAGTCTTAAAAAATTTTGCTTCGGAAGAGAAATAAACACTTGAATGCTTTGTATATAAAACAACAAAGCTTCCGAGAGTTAATTTTGCTTCGGAAGGAAAAGGTCCTTAAAAAACAAATAAGTGTCTGAGACAAGTATTTAAGCTCCGAAAGATAGATTTAGACTTCTTCCGAAGGTAAAATTTCTTAGACAGTTATTTATTTTAAAGACATGATTTTCTTCCGAAGATAAAAATATATCTTCCGAAGGATCAGAAAATTTCCAAGAATCTAAGGAAAGTCTTCAAAAAGGATTTGATATCCAAAGAAAACATGAGCTTATGAAAGTGATGAACTAGACAACTTAGGACACATATATTTTAAGAAATAATTAGAATTAGTTTTAAGAAAAAATCTACTCAAAGTTAATCATCACAATAGCTGATATTAGATATTTAAATCTCTGTTCATCAAAAGCTTTTGTAAACAGATCAACATATGGTTCATCTGTATGAACTTTGACTAGTTTAATTAATCCCTTTTCATAGTTATCTCTTATTAAATGATACCTGATATTGATGTGTTTGGTCCTTGAGTGCTGCACAGGGTTCTCAGTGATAGAGATAGCACTATTGTTGTCTATGTGGATAGGAGTCTCGTTGAAGTTAAATCCTAGCATCTGATTTTGAATCCAAAGCACTTGAGCACAGCAACTTGCAGCAGCAATGTATTCAGCCTAAGCAGTTGATGCAGACACACAGGATTGTTTCTTGCATTGCCATGAGACAACCCTTTCACCAAGGAATTGACATCCGCCAGATGTAGACTTTGCAGTCATGTTGCAACCACCATAATCACTATCTGTATAAGCATACAGATTGAAGTCAGGATTCTTTGGATACCATAAACCAAGTGTTGAAGCACCTTTGAGGCATCTTAAAATCCTTTTGACAGTGATGAAGTGAGACATCTTAGGGTTGGCTTGATATCTTGCACAAATACATGTAGCAAACATGATATCAGGCCTGCTAGCTGTAAGATACATAAGAGACCCAATCATAGCCCTGTATAAGTGTTCATCTACACACTCCCCCTCAAGATCAGGTCCAAGGGAGTGGTTTCTGGCTATGGGTGTCTTAGAAATCTTACAATCAGTCATGTTGAACCTCTTGAGTATGTCCTGAACATACTTTGACTGACTTATGAAGATGCCATCTTCAACTTGCTTCACTTGAATTCCAGAAAGAAATTGAGTTCTCCCATTGCACTCATTTCAAATATGTCTTTCATCAGCTTCTCAAAGTCTTTGCAGAGCTTTGGATTAGTTGAACCAAAGATGATGCCATCTACATACACTTGAACTAGCAATAAATCATTTCTTGTCCTTTGATGAAGAGAGTTCCATCTATAGTACCTCTCTTGTATCCATGTTTACAAAGATACTCAGACAATGTCTCATACCACTTCCTGGGTGCCTGATGCAGCCCATAAAGAGCTTTGTCAAGCTGGCAGACATAATCAGGATGATTAGGGTCTACAAAGCCAGGTGGCTGTTTGACATACACCTCTTCATCAATCACTCCATAGAGAAAAGCACACTTCACATCAAGTTGAAAGACCTTGAAGTTCTTGGATGCAGCAAATGCTAGAAATTTCCTAACAACTTCTAATCTTGCTACAGGAGCAAAGACATCAGTGTAGTCAATCCCTTCTTCTTGTGTGTATCCTTGAACAACTACTATTTCCTTGTTCTTGATGATAATGCCTCTATCATCCTTCTTATTCCTAAACACCCATTTGGTTCCAATGGTAGTCTTCCCATGAGGAAGAGGACAAAGGTTCCAAACTTTTTGCCTTTTGAATTGAAGCAACTCTTGTTGCATAGCTTCATCCCAACTTCCATCCTTTAGAGCCTCATCAACTTTCTTTGGCTCTCTCTGGGATAAGAAACAAGAGTGAAGACAAACATTTGCTTCATGGGTTTGTCCTCTTGTTCTTACCCCTGTGACAACATCTCCAATGATGTTTGTGGTGGGGTGAGACTTGTGGATCCTAAGCTGAGGGATCACAGCAAGTTGCTGAGAAAGATCCAAATTTGAGAAATTTAGATCTGGCATAGATGATTCACCCTCCATAGCACCACACTTATCAAGATTAACTTGATCCAATGATTTTGTGACATCATTGATGTTGTCATCTATGGTGTGGTTATTAGCATCAAGGAATTCCCTATCACTTTCACCATCACCATTGTTGTCTTCCACAATTGAGGTATCTTTGTCTGGTTGTGGAGCCTTTGAGCCGGAATTTGAAGGCACCCCAGATGTATCAGCTGAATTTGTCATTGTAGTGCTGATAGAAAACTCATTTGCTGAAATAGTTCTAACTGGAGCTGAAGATGTATGAGATGAAGGTCTTCCTAGCTCAAATCTTGGATCAGGATCACCTGTATTTAAATTTTCTGCAGATCCTGAAACATTCTCACAAAATTTGTTAAAACAGTTGGTAACTAAATCAAGATCAAATAGCCAATCAGGACCAGAACCAGCCACACAGGGAGTGTGTTCATTGAAAGTCACATTGGCTGACTCCTTAACAATTCTAGTTCTGAGATTGTATACTCTATAAGCCTTAGCTTGGGAAGAGTATCCAATGAAGTGTCCATCATCTGATTTCTCAGCAAATTTGTCAATTTGATCATTGGTATTCAAGATGGTGCAAGGACATCCAAATGACCTGAGAAAACCAATGAAAGGTTTTCTCTTGTGCCAAAGTTCATAAGGAGTATTACCATGTGTCTTAACTACTAAAACTCTGTTTTGCACATAGCAAGCAGTGTTTACTGCCTCTGCCCAGAAGGTGATGGGCAGTT
Source organism: Flaveria ramosissima (assembly GCA_025215565.1). Taxonomy (NCBI): domain Eukaryota; kingdom Viridiplantae; phylum Streptophyta; class Magnoliopsida; order Asterales; family Asteraceae; genus Flaveria; species Flaveria ramosissima. Next base: position 64,913,837 of record CM046040.1, on the reverse strand, counting down.
TAGAGTCAGACAACATAGTTCTTGCAGCTTCAATTAGTGTCATGTTTCTCTTCTCAGCAACACCATTTTGCTGAGGAGTCCTGGGAGCACTATATTGTCTTGTAATACCTTTTTCATCACAAAATGTATCAAGGATTTGATTCTTGAATTCAGTCCCTTGATCACATCTTTTGGTTTTGACCTTGTGATCACTTTGATTCTCAATTTTTTAGATGAAATTCTTTAGAATCTCAGGGGTCTCATCCTTAGTTCTAAGAAAGAAAACCCAAGTGAATCTTGTAAAATCATCTGTGATCACCAAACAATAAGAGGTCCTTCCTAGACTCATTACATTGGTGGGGCCAAAGAGATCCATATGTAATAAGTGTAGGGGAGTAGTGATAGAGTTCTTTTCCTTAGGCTTTTGAGATACCTTATGTTGCTTCCCTTTCAGGCATGCAACACAATGATCATCACTTGTAAACTCTTTCTTTGGCATTCCACTTACCAGATCATGTTTAATTAGTTTATTCATGTTCTTAAAGTTTACATGGCACATTCTTTTATGCCATAGGAAAGACTCATCACTATTTGCTTTAGACAAAAAGCATGAAACTTCTCCAGAGGGAGATGTTTCTTGCAAATCCATCTTGTACATGTTCCTTTCCTGGGGGCTCTAAGCAGGATGTGCTAATGAGGAATGACCACTCTAGGCTTGAGAACAATGCACTCATGCTCAGTAAAGAGCATGTTATGACTCTGATCACAAAATTGGGATACACTCAGAAGATTGTACCCAAGCTCCTTGACAAAGTTTTCCTTTTCAATGCTGAGCTTACCATTTGTGACCTTACCCCTTCTAGAAATGTAGCCACCTTTATCTCCTCCAAAAGCAACTGGTCCTCCATCAATCCTCTCGTGACCTATTGCCTGTCATGTGCCTGGAACAGCCACTATCAATGATCCAGACATTCTTGTTTGTCTTGAGCTGTTCCTGCACAAAGAAAATGATTAGTTACATTTGGAAACCCAAGCCTTACTTGTCTTGGGCTCACTAAGTATAATAGAAGGTAATACAACAGTAATAGATCTTATGGTTGTGCTAGAAGGATCTTGAGCTGTTGGTGATGGAGAAACTTTAGTCACTTGGTCTTTCTTAGACTTCCACACCACCTTTGGAGTCTTGGACTTGACCTTCAAAACTTCGGAAGCTTTTGGGACTTCGAAAGTTTTGATGACTGAACCTTCGGAAGATTCTACAGTCACTGCAGCAGACTTCAGTGCTTCGGAAGAATTCCTTTCTTCCGAGACCAACTTCTCTTCCGAAGGTAATTTTCCATTTGCCTTCTTCTTTGATTTGGAGCTTCCGAAGGAAACAGACCTTCCTTCCGAAGCTTGAATCTTCTTGAAACTCTTTGAAGTCTTTGTCTTGGTCATATGGACAGTACTTTTAGGATTGTATGGACAATCCTTAGCAATGTGAGAGGCACTTTCACACATGACACACAACATTTTCTTCTTCATAAGTGTCTCTTTATGAGAGCAAGACTGTCTTTGGTCACATCCCTTCTCCACCTTCATCTTTGCAGATGCTGAGACAGTTCTTATGGGCTGTGAACTGTTCTTGGAGTTTGATGGTCCAGGCTGTGCAGAAGTGGTACATAGCAGATCAGTCTTCTTCTTGGTACTGAGATGATTTGAACAAGAACCAGAACTCTTAGCTGAAGAGTTTTGGTTGATGTCTTCAGTCTTTACTACTTCAAACCCTGCAGAGATAAAAAGTTGTTTCTGCTTAGAGTCAAAAGTAGCCTTGATCTCTTGAGCCTTCTTTGCTTTTCTTTTGCTCTTCCTGGTCAAGTTCTTTCTCATTGACTTGGTCATCATAACAATCTTCTTCTCCTCAGAAGGATAGTGGCCCTTCTTAGAATCCTCCTCTTCACTCTTCTCAGAGGAATTCTTCACTATCTCTTCTTCATCATCTTCACTTATAGGATCTATGAGAGGAAGCTCATCTTCACAAGTTCCACACCTAGGAGATCTTACAGACAAGATTGTGTGTGGAGGAGCTATCTCATTGGATCCAAGTCCCTGTCTATTTTGATAACACACCTGGTTGTGCAGGGATGAGGATATCATGTTCTTGAAGGTCTCTTCTTCAAGAACACTCTTTTCTGCCCTGGCTTTGCTGATCATAAGCTCAGCCTGGGACTCAGTTAGCTTGGTTATGAGATTTTTGATTTGAGTCCTAAAATCTGTATGCTCATGTTTTAGAACTGAAATGGTTTTCTCTAAGTCCTCTATCTTTAGTTTATAATCAATTTCAGACTTTCTAAAATCAGATTTTGAAATGTTTAAGGACTCAAGATCAAATCTCATCTCCAAGTTATAGGACCTGTATCTTTTAACTTTAGCAATGCATTCAGGAGTACAAAGATGTTCCAATACCTTGGCTTCATCATGATCTGCCATTAGTGCTCGGTTTAGAGAAGCATCTTCTACCTGAAAGCTCCAGTCAAAGCCTCCTTCTTCAACAGCAACAGCAGCTTGTTGCTTTGGATTCTCATTATGAGGGGCTTTGTCAGTGTAGTTTGGTCTGATTTGTGCTTGGCCACCATTTGTTTTAGGTGCCTTAAACTCTCTAGAAAAGTGGCCCATCAAGTTACAGTTGTAACACTTGACTTTGCTTTTATCCAATCCAAACTTTCCACTGGTTGCATTGCTTGGAAACCTCCTTCCAGTTCTCTTGTAGAACTTATTGGCTCTATGAGTGAGAAGAGCCATCTATTGGACTATTTCCATATATTCCAGATCATCTGGATGGATACAATCCAGGTCTTCAAGAGTGAAAAGAGAGTTGCCACAACTTTCATCAGAAGACACAAAGGCTTGAGAAGAGCTTGTCTCTTGGAATGGGCTTCCTTGAGTGTAGTTCTCCCTGGGTGTCTCTGGGAAGGTGATGAAAGGACCCTTTGGTGAGTTGTCAGGGTAGCATATGAGATGATGTTGGGGTTCTATGCTATCCCTTTCAACCACATGCAGGGCTGAACCCAATTGATTACTGGAGTTGATAGATGAACCTTGCATGTTCATCTCCATCTGGTAGCCACTGAGAGTCCCATATAACTCTGTGAGAGTAAGAGTTTTGAGATTTTCAGTCCTCTTGATCACCACACAATTGTGTGTCCATTGCCTAGGAAGTGAGGACATGAACGTCCTTACAATGTCTCTGTTTTCAAGAGGAACTCCTCCATCCACAAGGATATCCACTATCTCAACATACCTGAAGTATTACTGAGTCATGGTTTCACCTGTTTTGAAGGTGAAGTTTTCAAAGTGCTGCTTCAGGAGATCCTTCTTGTTCTCCTTGGCTTTAGAGGAGCCTTCATACATCAGTTTTAGTGCATCCCACAGCTGTTTAGCTGTTTTGCACTTCTTGAAACTTCTGTACACAGAGTTTGGAAGGGCAGTTTGAAAAGTAGTCATGGCTTTTCTATCAATTTCTACTCTCTTCCTATCTTCATCTGAGTAGTTAGCCACATCTTTGGGGATCATACCAGCACCAGTAGCAGAAGGAGTGCTGGGTATGAAAGGTCCATTTTCAACAGACTCCCACATTCTTGAGTCTAGAGACCTGATGAAACCTTCCATTCTCATACACCAGGTATCAAAGTCACCAAGAGTGATCGGTGGGGACTTGTTCATGGTTTCAGTTTCCATATCAGTCTTTGAAATGGATGCCATTTGAAAGTTTAGTATTTGTGTGTCCATCTTAAGATGGTGAGATCTTATATCAAGAGCCTGAAATGCTCTGATACCAATTGCAGGACCGGTGAAGGGTGGTCACTTACAACACAACAACACAAAGAGGAGATTAACCAAACTTAATCAAACAGTAAACTGGATTAACCACAATAATTATACTAAGAACACAAGTAACAAGTAAGAGACAGAACAAGAGATTTGGGTTTCAAGGATGCAGTATATTGCTTTCTCAAGTTCTATTACAAGTGTTACAAAGCATAAAGAAAGATACTAGAACATGGAATACTTATACTACAACCTACAGCCGGCTATACTTTGAAAGCCAGCTGGATACAATTGACTAGACACAAACAAAATCAATTGTAGAATCAAAAGGCATATCTGCCTTTTGACCTTGTGACTATGACATGCCATAGCTCACATCCTTATCTATTACAAAAAGGATAAAGTACATAAAGTAGAAAGTTACAGACTCAAGACCTCAATGCGCAGTTACCAAAAGCATGGACCTTTTCACCAACACATGTAAGTTGGTGACTTTACAGAGATGCAGCGGAAAGGTGTCCAGCTTTATGGAACAGTACATCTGATAAAGCATGTTACTAAAAGTCTTCGGAAAAAATCTGTCTTCATAAGATGAAGCTTCAGAAGACTTTGTCTCTAAGGCTTCAGAAGACTTCATATTTGGCTTCGGAAGATATTGGTCTTGGCTTCGGAAGATTTTACACTTAGAATATTTCTAGTGCATGGTGTAACACTTCCGAAGCAATTCTACATCAGTTCTTTAGTGCATTGCTTGCAGAGAGACTTTGGATGTTTTGGTTTGCATCAAACTTATAGAATCCTTACAGTCTGGCTGGTTTGAAGCAGCTCTTAAGAGAGAGTACCACACCAGATGGGTCAACTTCAAACCTCAACAACCAATGAGGTATATTCGAAGGTCTGAGGTTGATACCATAACTGGAAAACCAAGAATAGTGCTGAAGTGGAGTCCTCCACGCACCATGTCTAAGATCCCACTATGGGAAATGCCACAGGACTTCACTCCATACTTCAAATGGTGGTACTATGATTGGAGGACAGGAGAGGCAGTCATAGTCTTGAACAAAGAGGGCAAAATGGATACTATCAGGGTATTTGACCCGATGTGGCTCACAAACTTGTCTGCAAATGATGTATACACATTATACAAGTGGCCCTATTCTATGACTCTCAAGATATTATACAAGCTCTACAGTTTCAGAATGTTATACGACTCTGCTTTGCGTTTGAGGTACACGCAGGAGTCCCAAAAGAAGAGAAGTACAAGAAGTATGAAGAGGTTATGAAGAAGGTAAGACATTAGATGAAACTAGGTCCAAGGGGGAGTTTGTAGGTACATGTGTCCCTAGTTTCTGAACTGAATGTAATATGTCTTTAGTGTCTTACACTTATGTAATAGTTGGGTACTTAATGAAATGTAAATGTTTGGTTGTGTTTATAATGTTTAATATTTCATTAATGAGTTGTTTAACGCATATTGACTTGATTATATAGGTTTGTGGTTGTTTGAATGAATCTTGATAATGTAATGATTAATAAATACATTCAAACTAAGTAATATGAAGTTCTCATGCGAATGGCCTATGTGAATGGACCATACGCATGAACAACTTCATGCAAATGACTCAGTCGCACGACTGAACCAGGAGACTGGATCAGTCGTATGATTGTAACATGAGATTGGCTAAGTCGCACGACTGAACACTCAGTCGTGCGAATGGATCAACCGCATGGCTCAATCGCACGACTGAACCATGCTAATGGTTCAGTCGCCCGAATGAGAAACCCTAACCTATAAATACCACTTAATTCGTGGAAAAACGTAACAATTCAGATCACTTCGACTCCAGACATGCCCTAGCCGTCCAGAGATCTCTAAGAACATGTTCCAAGTTCACAGATCGCACTAGATCGATTCCCCATATCATTCTTAACGTTTAGATTCAATCCATAATTGATTCTACGTGCGTTCTCACTGATTGGATCGCCAATCAAATAGGATTCCGCACTATTTGATTCGGTATACACGTTAATCAGTTAGTATTTCGTTCAATACACGATCCGAACACTATAAAACAACAAATTTCTTGTGGAAGATACTTCATACACTCTGTGAAGGGAGTGATGAAATTAGAAGCATAAGGAAGGATACTTTTCGCTCACAATATGAAACATTTTATCAAATTGAGGATCAATCAATTCCTCAACAACTCCACAGAATTATGCAATTGGTAACCGAGTCGAACATCTTGGAGTTGAAATATACCAATGAGGAATTAAAAAAAAGATGCTCCATACTTTGCCTGAAAGTTGGAAGCAAACTGTGTCCATGTTCAAGAACACCCTTGAGCTTAAAGCCACTGGTTTAGATACATTGGTGGCTAAAGTTAAAGCTCTTGAAATGGATGAAAAGTCAAGAAACAAGAGTGTGAGAACACATGTCACACCTTATCATTTTAAAGAAACCAAAAGTGCTAGAAGTGCTCTTATTTCTAACAATGATGAAGAAGAAGTAAGTTTTTATGCCTCAAAGCCTTCAAAGAAATCTTCTCAAAGTAAATTAGGAATAGAAAAAAGAAGACCTGATGAGAGAAAAGATGCATCTACATCATTAGCAAAGTCTTCATCAAACAACAACCACGTAGAGCCCATCACTGTGATATTAGACTCTGAATAACAAAAAGTAGCCTTTGCAGCTTTCAGGTCAACCTTTCAAGCTTAATTGGGAAGCACTTTAACTCCTGCCAACATCTGCCAACAAGACCTAGAAGAACGTTATCCAGATGTAGTAGAGGAAATGGATCTTTAGTGGCAAATGACAATGATTGCATATAGAGCCAAGCAGTACCTGAGAAGAAACACAAATTTGGGTGCAGCAAGTAAAACAACTAAAATTGGTGTTGATAAGTCAAAAGTGAGATGTTTCAAATGCAATCTCTATGGGCACTTCTCAAGAGAATGTAATCAACAATCAACTCCTGACATGAAACAAAATCAGCAACATCAGTCTCATCAACATCAATCTCATCAACATCAATCTCATCAACCAACAACATCTCAAAGATCTTTCAGACAACCTCAAGTAACCAACTCATCCCCACCAGCCACAAATGCATCAGCAGGGCCAAGTAATTCAAAAGAAACTGGTTTAATCATTTTACAAGATGGAACTTGTGATCGGAGCATGTATGTGAAGGAAGTGTTGGAAGAGAATCAAGATTTAATGGCCAACATGGAGAACAAAGTTCCACATATGGCTAGTGAGGTAAGAGATAAACTGTGTTCATCATTATGTGTGGAGGAAGTTGAAAGATATAAAGTCCATGCTTAATAACTAGCTGACAAAGTAAAAGAAACAATGATTTTAAATGAATCTCATGTAAGAGAACATAAACTATATCAACTTAAAATTAACTCTTTATAGAAAGATTTAGATAAACTTGTTTCAAAAAATTACAGTTTAAAAGCCCAAGTTGAGCATCTGACCACTTCCTTAACTAAATCCATGGCTGATCATGCATCAACTGAAGTGAAACTTCAGAAGTTTCAACTTTCATCGCAGCAATATGAGAAATTATTAAATTCTCATATTGAATCAAAGAACAGGTATGGGTTGGGATATAATGCTGTTGCACCCTCTTTGAATGATAACTATACAACTTTACCTGAAACAATGACAAACAGTTTGTCAAATCATTTTGTGCCATGCACCAAGTTTGAATCAAAATCTAATTAACCAGCAAATAACAATGAATCTGAGGTGAGTGAAATTGAGCCTTCTGAATCAGACAAAGTCAAACAAAATGACTCAAAATTTGACTTTAATGAATGTGATGACTTGGATGATTCTGATGAACATGATGATAAATGTGCGGATGAACTGGATATTGGTAAAAATGTTTCGTTTGAACCAATTATTCCTAAAGTCCTTGAAGAAACCAAGCTATCGTATCCTCCTAAGCAAAGCAACATGTTGAAAACTATTTGCAAGAGAATAGCTCAGTTGAATGAAGGACTTCAAGAACTTCACAAGCAACAAAAACCTTCAACTGAAGTTAATGAGAAGTGCACATCTACTAAAGAAGTACACACATCTTCCGTAGAAAAGGGAAAGTAGCCACAATCAGCAAAACTTCTCTGGAAGAAGAAACATTCTTCAGTATCAGAATTGCGGAAGAACAAATCTACCGAGTCCGTAGAAGTTCTGCGGAAGCCAAAAGCAACAATCAACAAGAAATCCAAACAAAAGGTGGTGAATCCGAAACAGCATCAGCGGATACTAAACAAGAATCCTTTGACATTATGTCAGGAAGGGGGAAGAATTCATCAACTACAAAGTTTGAAAAAGAGTTGAAGGTACAAAGGGGTCAAAAGAAGAAGAAAGTGGTTGACTCTAAAACTGAATCAGAGGAAATGTATTGCAAATGGTGTGATATAAAAAATCACAACTCTGAAGACTGTTACTTCAGCAGTTATTGCTCTATTTTCAATATGAACAATCACATGATTTCTGACTGCTACTTTAACAAACATTATGCAATTTGTAACAAAAATAACCATTACACTCAGGAATGTTATTTCAACATGAAGAACAAGACTTAGAGCACAAAGAAGCAACAATCTGAGAAAGCTGAATCAGACTCTCAATCAAGTGAAAGTCAAGAAGATTCAAAAGCAAAGAAGCAGCAACAAAAACAAAAGTTGCAAAAACCAAAGAAGAAAACATCTGCTGATGGTAAACCTTTGAAGAAAGAGAAACCACATAAGCAACTCAAAACACCTCACAAGAAAGTAGATTTGACAGATAAGAATGAAAATACCGATGATAAATTCTTTGATCATTTTGAAAAGGGTACACATATACCACAGTCAAAATCAAAGGATGGTGAAACTTTTTACAATCAAGGATCGTCATCAAACTCAAACCAATAGAAAACCAAAGAAAAGTTGAATGGAGAAAGGATTGAGAAACAAGAACAAAGTTCCAGAAGCTCATCTTCAACGGAATCATCCTCACCACAACCAACACATAATGAATCAATTGAATTTAAAATTAATACTAAAACATCAAGACTCATTCATGAGTGTTGGATCTAGAAAGGCTGGTGCAACCAAAACCAAATCACTTAGACTATTTGGGTGCAACTAATAAAGGACTTCCAAAGCTAAGTGTGGAACTTCTGAAGGAAAAGGAGCTCTTCCGAAGACAAAGTGTAAAGATCAACTTCCGAAGGAAAACTCCAACTTCCAAAGACAAAGTATTCACTTCCGAAGATCAAGACTTAGAGTAAAAGACCAGAAGTCAACTTCCGAAGTATGAAAGAAGTCCTCAAGCCTCGGAAGTATAGAAGCCTCTTCCGAAGTATAAGTGGCATTGGAAGAACTTGTTCTTCCGAAGCCAACTTACCTTCGGAAGACACTATTATTATCCAGTGGACATAAGTATGGTCTCTCTGACACTCCGCTGCAGACCTCTAAGATACAGCATGGTGTTTTCTCAAAAGCCATGTAGTTGACCATACTTTATTCCACTGTTTACCTTTATCAGTTAGTATAGTTGCCAACTTTAGTTGGTGACAAAAGGTAAGTCATGGACATGTCATGGTTACAATATCTTAGATAATACTTTATCTAAGATACCTTAACTTTAGCATTGTAGTATATGCTTTAGTCTTAGGTTTCTAGCTGGTATCAAAGTATACTCGGTTGTAGGATCTAGTATATATAGTTTCTTATTATAACTCTTGTTTCATGCTTGTAAGAGTCTTGTAATACTTTGAGTTGAGAAGTAATATATACAAGTGCCTTGAAAATTATTTCCTTGTGTTCTTTGCTACTTATTATATTATTATCAACTCTTAGAAGAGACTCTACTTTATCTGATCTGAGTGTAGTATAAGTGAGTTTGAGAGAAATCCAAGTGTTAAGTGACAAAACTCGATCCTGCAATTGGTATCAGAGCTTTTTAGGCTCTTGATTGTGAGATCTTACCATCCTAATCAACCTGTTTTTCACTCCTCTTTACACCACACTCAAAATGACCCTCAACAAGTCTGAAGTAGAGATGGGGACGATGACTAAAGCACCCATCATCACCCCTGAAAACTTCAGGTCATGGAGCAGATGCATTGAAGGCTTCATCAGATGTGGCAATCTATTGTCAATGGCCCGTGTAAGCCAAAGGTGGCAGGTGGAAACGGTGCCATGATAGAGAAAGCCGTTGAAGACTACTCTGATGAGGACTGGAAGAAGCTGGACATTGACAGCAATGCTATGACTGTTCTCATGACTACAATTCCCAACTCCGTCATGGTGGGGTTTGAGCATTGCAAGTCAGCCAAAGAACTATTTGATGCACTTGCTCACATGTACTCTAGCTCCAATGACTCCAAGAAAGACTCACTAAAGCAGCAGTTCAAGAACTTCACCTACATTAATGGAGAGACCCTCATCAGCAATACTTCAGGTACATGGATCTCATTTCTTCCCTTCAGTCTATGGGAATTGCTCTTGAACTTAGAGACCTCACAAGAAAGTTCATGAGTGCACTCCCCAATGAGTGGACGTTCTACTGTGTCTCCATCAAGAGAACAGAAAGTTTGAACACCCTCACCATGACCGAACTCTATGGCATCCTTGATGGATACCGTTTAGAAATGGAAAACAAGAGAGGCCATCAGACAAGCAGACCCTTGAGTCTTCCTGCTAGCAACGCTTTAATGGTTGCTGAAGGCTCAGGACCCTCCCAACCTCAACAGTACCTGACTTACACCCAGCAGCCATCCTGTTCTTCTGCGCCATACATCACATTTCCTGAGACTCCAAGGTCTCAACAAGCTCAGCAAAGTTTCTTTCAGGACAGCTGTGCTTTTGTCTCAGGAAGTGGACACTCTAGTGATTATCAGTATTGCTTTGATGATCTAGAGTGCTTCAGCCTAGATGACGTGGAATACGTGGACATTGTCCAACAAATGGCTCTCTTAACCTATAGAGCAAAAAAGTTCTTCAAGAGAACTGGAAGGCAATTTCCCCAGAACCCAATCAACAGCAAATTTGGGTTTGACAAAACCAAGGCCAAATGTTACAACTGTAACCAACTTGGTCATTTTGCAAGGGAATGCAAGGCTCCCAAGTCTAATCCGGGAACCCCACAGGCCTCCACATATCCCTCTACACCAAAGCCTACTGGAAAGTCAACAGAGACAGTTTCAATGGCTCAAGAAGTTGATTGGAGCTTCATGGTAAAGGATGTGACTCCTGCTCAAGCACTCATGGCCGGAACAGATGACGATAAGGTATATGAACAACTCTGTACTCCTGCCTGTATTGCTAAGGTTAAATTATATCAGGACTACAATATGGAGATTAAATCCGATATTGAGTCTTTAAATGTTTTAAAATCTGATTTTAAAAGGGCTGAATCTAACTATCAAAGAAAGATTGAGGAGTTGGAGAAAACTGTGTCCTTATTAAAACATGAACACACAAACTATAAGACTCAAATAAAGGTTTTAATATCCAAATTGTCTGAGGCTCAAGCCCAGCTTGTCACCGCTGAGGCTCAAGCCAGGAAGTGTGCTATTTCTGAGCAAAACTTCCAAGTCACTCTTGCATCATCCTCTCACTCAAAACTTTGTTACCAAAACAAAGGTAGGCTGGGAACCAATGAAATTGCTCCACCCCACTCTTATGAGTCTATAAGACAACCAAGGTGTGATACTGAAGAGCAAGAAGTTCCATCTGCTGACCCACCTTCTGTCACACCCCGGGCCCAGATAGGGTGGGACGTCACAGACTAGCAACAACATATGGCAGCGGAAACAAACCATTATAAGAGCTCAAAGGAGAGAATATCACATGGCATTAAAGTTTTAAAAAGGTAACGGGGCTAGATACACATCAAGCCCCCAATTAAGTTTTACAATCAACCATAAAAATGAAATTGTACTTGTTCAACACAAAAATATAAATTGTTCAAATGTTTCATGAAGGAAATTAGCCAATGCCATGTCACGGGGGTAAGTCTAGGTCTTCAAACTGCTAGGATCTCTTCAACATTACCTGAAACATGCTCAAAAGAAAATTGTGTCAACTATAAAGTTGGTGAATTCAAGTGCTTAAAGTTTAAAAACAAAAGGACTTAATAAATCCTTCTTTGATTAAAAGAAAAATAATCATTGTTTATCATCGTGGGAGAAATAAAATCATAATCAACCCTGCACTCAGTCCCGGTTAGCCTCTTCTAAAGTTGTGTTTTACCGGATATTCCCGAAGGAAGAAACTGAGCCCCATACCAGTGAACCCTACCTGCCCGGATGGTTCACCATAGAATCTTAACAAAACTTGTTACATGCCACAACGATCCCTCAGGATCTCAGTGGGGTAACCTTCCTGGAACGGAAGCCACTGTGTGTGGGGGATTTCCCAAATAGATCTATCCATATAAATCAAGCGGTTCACGAAAGAATTAATGATCATGATATAAGAATTAGCAGGTAACCACAATCCCACATAGTATCATCAAATAAAGCACAATCATAGTTCATAAAAGTAGAGCATGTTCCATCCCAAAACAGTAGTAAAAAGGGATCACTAGAACTCACCTTAGATATCAAGCAAAAAGAAATTCTTCGCGTGCCGGGAATGTCTCAAGTCTAGCACCCTAACATAAGTATATTAAGTGATTAGCTACTGCTCTAAACCTATTTAAGGAGCAACAATAGTGCCTAAGACTTAAATGGACGGGTTCGGCTTTGATTCAGTTAAGGTTTGTATAAAAGGTTCCTTTTATGGAAAGTCATGGTTTTTCATGAAATCAAAGGTTTCTACATTACTAAACCAAGAATATATAGTAATTATGCCATTTAAGGGGGCAAATGAACTTATGGGAGTCGGTTATGAAGTTTTGCAAAATTTACAGTTTTGCCCCTGAAGTTTCAAAATTGACATTTTCTACCCTTAAGATTAGTTTCTTGCATTAAGTGACCTCTATAAAAAAAATCAGGTTCAAGACCTTAATTCGACTTAGTTTTAAGAATTTATAACCAAAATTTCAGTTTATGGACTCGGTTTTGTAAATTACGCGTTTAGCGTTGCCGGTTACGGAAAAACCGAACGATTTAAAAGTGGTTATCTATGAGTTTTCGCCTTTTTGAGTCTAAAACCAGTAGATAACTTTTTAAAGTCATTTTAATAAGTTTCCAACCTTTTAAATCACAAATTTGCCCCTAGTAGTCGAAAGACCCGTTTTTACGTTTAAACCGTTAAAATGCGTTTTTAGTCGGGTTTGACCATTTTAAAAGCTTGTTTGACCAACCATTTTACTTTTGAGGTTATTTTTATCTTTTAACCTACTGGAAAATCATGATTTTTATAATTTGTAACATTTAACCCATTTATCGTATATTTTTTTTTCCTTAAAAACGCCTCTCGGTTTACACCCGGTTTCACTTAAAATCCATTTAAAATACTATTTGACCACTAAAAATTTCATTAGCTCCAGAACACTTTATTAATCCTTAATGAACCTGGAATTCTCTTTAAAAAGTTTATAGTTCAAGATTTCTTGTTTTTAAGTCATTTTAACACGTTTTCGGGTCCCGAAAGTGACCAAAATGGGCCCTAGACACATTATGCCTTTTGTTCCAGAGGTCAAACCATGTTATTAAACTTAATATGCACTAAAACTTACTGAAATAACAGTCCCAACACGTTGCCTAAAGGTTCTACACATACAAAGGTTTCAAGAGGTAAAAATAAGCCATAACCGACCATTACACATGTGTGATTCTTGGTAACTTAAGTTTATTCATTGCCAAAACTTCATCTAACTTAAAAATCAGATTATTGGGGTGTCTTAAAAGTCATTTTGAGCAGGTTACACGTTTTGTTTTGAAGGGTTACAAGATACACAAGTTTGATAGTGCCAAAAACACCAAAATAGGGTTTTCAAGGGGTAAATCGGGTTCTACCCCTTAGATTGACCATTATATCATGTGATATACCTTCAAGAACGTTGGGAACTCTTCAAGAACAAGGTGGGGGTGAGAGGTTTCTGTTACAACAAGAAAAAGTAAGGTTTTTAGGTGAACAATGAAGTTAAACTTGAGAAATGACCAAAACCGAACATAGTGAGCTTACACTTGATGTATCTCACGGTTTAGAAGGTGTGGATGGTCGTGAATGGATGAAATCTCCTTGGATGAGGCTGGAGAATCTCGAACAAAAGCTGGAACCTCAAGTATTGCACGTTCCAAGCCTCAAAACATCACCAAAATGTCACCTTTCTCGTGGTTTGTTGCTGGCCGATGTTGTTGTTGTTGTTGTTCACGATTTTGGAGCTGGAAAGGAGGCTGAAATGGAGAGAATTTTGAGAGGTAGAGATGGGTTCAGCTGATGGTTTTCGAAAATGAGAGAGAGAGAGAATGAGAGGAGTGTGTCTTGCAATTGCATGTAAGGGGAATGGATGATAGGAAGGTGGTGTGTAGTGGTGGACAAGTGTGGTGATTGGTGGCAAGGGGGGGCGATTTTGTCTTGATGTGTGGGTTTTCTTTTAAATTTTTATTGTAGAATAAATAATATTATGGGGTATTAATTTGAAATGTAGTGTATAATTATTAGTTAGTAGATGATGTTAGTTGATAACATGTGTAGGATCATTCTTGCATGATCCGAGATTTCCAAGTGTGTGGGTGTGTACACATATTTTTAATTGATTCAATTGATATTCTTAATTCTAGCTAGGGTGACTAATCAATATTCCCGGGCACGAATTTTCTAAAAAGTAGAAACCTAAATTGGTTAAAAATCAAAAGTAAAAATCACATGAAATCATAATTTACATCAAATAGCAAGAATCGATTCCAATTTCATATTAGGGTTGTATAGTTTCAATTATTAGTACTCATAGCATGGATAATGATGCAAGTATTCTAGGGTTAGGGTAACAACCTGGAGGTCGGTTGTCACATTCTCCCACCGTTTAGGAAATTTCGTCCCGAAATTTAACTCTGATTAGGGACTGAACAGGTGGGTTTGAAGAGGTGTGGATAGTTCTTCCTCATTTCATCTTCACGCTCCCAAGTAAATTCAGGTCCTCGCTTGGAGTTCCATCTAACTTTAACCTTGGGTATGCGGCTCCGCCGGAGTTGTTTGACCAAACAATCTGTGATCTCCACAGGTTCTTCCACAAAGTTCAGTTGGTCGCTTATCCTTGCTTCTTTTAATGGTAGTTCCAGGGTTTTGTCTACCATGCTCTTCTTCAAGTTTGACACATGAAAGGTGTCATGTATGTGACTCAATCCCGGGGGTAGTTTCAACTTATATGCTACTGGGCCAATTCTTGCCATTATCTCAAATGGTCCAATGTATCTTGGGCTTAGTTTTCCTTTTTTCCGAATCTCACTGTTCCTTTCCACGGTGCTACTTTTAGCATCACTCTGTCGCCCACTTGGAACTCTAGAGGTTTCCGCCTCCTGTCGGCGTACTTCTTCTGTCGGTCTCTAGCTGCTCTCAGTCGTTCCTTTATCTTATAGATCTTATCGGTGGTTTCCAACACTATGTCGGGTCCCATCACTTGGCTGTCACCAATCTCATTCCAACTCAAGGGTGATCGGCATTTCCTGCCATAAAGGACCTCGTACGGAGCGGCTTTGATACTCGCGTGGTAACTGTTGTTATAGGCGAATTCCACCAAAGGAAGATGGTTATCCCAGTTTCCGCCAAAGTCCATCACGCAAGCTCTCAACATGTCTTCCATCGTTTGAATAGTTCTTTCGCTCTGTCCGTCGGTCTGAGGGTGGTAAGCCGTGCTAAGATCTAAACGGGTTCCTAAAGCTTGCTGGAACGATTTCCAGAATCGAGAGGTGAAACGGCTATCACGGTCGGAGATGATTGACAGAGGCACTCCATGCCTTGTTACAATCTCGTCGACATAAAGTTGGGCCAGTTTCGTCATATCGTAGTTTTCTCTAATTGGCAAGAAGTGAGCTGATTTGGTTAATCTATCCACTATTACCCAAATAGCATCGTGACCTTTAAACGTTCTAGGCAGCTTGGTAACGAAATCCATCGTAACATTATCCAGTTTCCATTCGGGAATCTCAGGTTGCTGCAACGTTCCCGATGGTTTTTGGTTCTCAGCTTTTACCATGGCACAAGTTAAACATTTCCCCACATAAACAGCGATTGATCTCTTAATTCCTGGCCACCAGAAAAGTGTCTTTAAATCCTGGTACATCTTATCACTTCCAGGATGAATTGAGTACCTAGACTTGTGTGCTTCATCGAGGATTACTTCTCGAATTCCTCCATGTTTTGGCACCCAAGTCCTTCCACCATATCTATATGTACCATCGTCCCCTATCTCCAACTGCTTCTCCATTCCAGTCAATCCTTCTTCTTTCAATTTTTCTTCCTTTAATGCCTCACCTTGAGCTTCCTTCAATTTTGCTATAATGTTGGTATACACACTCATTCTTAAGGCTCGTACTCGAAGAGGTTTCTATCTTTCCTTTCGACTTAACGCATCCGCCACAACATTGGCCTTACCAGGGTGGTAGCGGATCTCGCACTCATAATCGTTCAATAGCTCAACCCATCTTCTCTGACGCATGTTGAGCATCTTTTGGTCAAGGATATGCTGCAAGCTTCTATGGTCAGTGTAGATAATGCACTTTGTGCCATAAAGGTAATGCCTCCACATCTTAAGGGCAAACACCACGGCACCCAACTCCAGATCGTGCGTCGTGTAGTTCTTCTCGTGTTCGTTTAGCAGTCTAGATGCATAGGCAATGACCTTGTTGCGTTGCATTAATACACATCCTAGTCCTTGACGCGAAGCGTCACATAGACCACGAAGTCTTCTACTCCTTCTGGAAGAGCAAGTATAGGCGCACTGCATAATTTCTCTTTAAGCGTTTCAAACGCCTCTTTCTGCTCTCGCTCCCATACAAAGGTTGTGTTTTTCTTGGTTAGTGTGGTCAAAGGTTGCACTATACGCGAGAAGTCTTTTATAAATCTTCGGTAATAGCCAGCCAGTCCTAAGAATTACCTTATCTCCGTAGGAGTCTCAGGAATCTTCAAATTCTTTATGGCCTCAATCTTGGAAGGGTCAACTTGAATCCCATCCTTATTCACCACATGACCTAAGAATTGGATCTGGCGCATCCAGAATTCACATTTCGAGAACTTGGCATATAGTTGCTCATTCTTGAGCAATTCAAGGATTAGCCTGAGATGCTTCTCGTGCTCGTCTTTAGTTTGAGAATAGATCAGTATGTCGTCGATAAACACGATCACCAACTTGTCGAGGTAAGGGCGGCAAACGCGATTCATGAGGTCCATGAATGCTGCTGGAGCATTAGTCAGTCCAAAGGGCATGACCAAATACTCATAGTGTCCATACCTAGTTCGGAAGGTAGTTTTGGGTATATCTTCTTCTCTTATCTTCAGCTGGTGGTATCCTGACCTCAAGTCTATTTTGGAGAAGTAACTTGCTCCCTGCAATTGATCAAATAAGTCGTCTATTCTCGGGAGAGGGTAACGGTTCTTTATGGTCAGTGTCACACCCCAACCTTGACGGCGGAAACGTAAGGAGTGAGAGTTAAGATCGTTCACAGCCACATAACGCTATTAATAATCCAAATATAATTTAAACATAAGTTTCAATTGTAACATTACAACATAAGTCTCAAAGAAATTAAAAGCATAACATAGAATGTAACAAATCATTCTTGTTTTATTTATTTATCTAGGTCCATTCCTAGATGTGCAAGCTTCAAAGAGTAGATCACACACATGAGGTATTCCTGAAACATGTTAAAAATAAAAAGGTCAACATAAAAATGTTGGTGAGCATTCCATAGTTTTATATACATAAGTATATAAAAGATGGCAATTCAAGTCATAAGTTAGTGAATAAAGTGATTAGGGATGTTATGAACAATGCAACAATCAAACCTCGACAAAAGTTATACAAGTCTCAAACGTTAAAAGTATATACGATCAACTAAGTGTACTTGGATCAACGAAGCAGGCTTGTCTTACCCATAGATCTATGACTTCGCTGGGCTAGCAATAGTTAATGATTGTACATATAACGCCATAACATGGTAACCATAAAAGTTCAACTAACCACAACTTTACAAGATGAATTGCCATAGGTTTACAAGTCTCAAATAAGTTTACAACTGCAATGATAATAAGTTAACATGTTTCACCCCAAAGTGTGAAAATAAGCAAAAAGGGGTATGGAAAAACTCACTTGGCCAATATATCAAGTTGAATGATTAATAAGAAAAATAATAAGCAATGTCCCAACGTATTCCTTCAAAAGGTACCTAAGTATATATATTTTTATAAGATTTAGGTTAATAATAAGATTAGTGATTTAACAAAAGTTAGGGTTTCAGTTGGAGTTTGGGGATCTTCGTAGTAATCTAAATATTGTAACAAGAAATGCACCATTTTTATGAGTTATTATAGAGAAACAATATTAAATCACCCATAATGGCTAATGAAATTTAAATATGAACTTGAATAAACATTTGAAGTGATCATAACTTTAACGATAATACTTTTAAAGAAATATTTGGATCAATACAAATTTTACTAACTTAATATTTAAAATCCATTTTGATAGAAGTAGTCTAAGAACAACCTTTTTAAAAAAATAATAATAATAATAATAAATAAAAATAAATAAATTATGTTTATTAGGATAACTAGTGATTAATATTTAGAAAAATTTCAGAAATTCATTTGGTGCTCCATATAAATTAGGTTTACAAAAATATTTTTTTATTGATTAAAAATTTTCCCATAATTAATTTAAGGCTAAAAGCCTTTAAAAATAATACATGAGGTTGCCCGGGTTCGAACCCGGGACCTCATGTGTAGGAGATAAGTGCTTTAACTAGTAAACCAAAGGCCTTGGCCGCGATGTGAATCAGTTTCAAATTCCTAAATACTAAAACTTAAACAAACCCCAATTCTCCAAGAACCCTAGTTTCAATTGATTCGAAATTGATCCACCAATTGATGTTGTTAATCAGATTAAGGTTAGGGCTTTCAATCCCCTCATGAAATCGAACATGAAAGTAGTTTTAATTACCCAAATATTGTTCGATTTCGATGGTTCGACTCGAAGAAATAACAGCGACCAAGTCGTGAATGGTTCGGATAGTAAATGCCGTTGATACTCGAATTCACTTTGCAGAAAGCTTCCAGTAACCTTGATGATGAAAAGCCCTCTAATAATTTCGCGTTTGGAAGCTTTGAAGATGGAGTTTAGTTGAGTTGCAGGTTCGATGTCAAGGTGATAATCGAATGGCTTGATTGCGTGCTTTGTTCGTGCGATTGATGGTTCAGAATGGTTTAGAGAATTGATTAGAAAGTTTCCCATCATTCAAACAGATGAAATTCAAACAGATACCAGACCAACGAGTTAAGGATTTGTGTTGATGACTTCGGTTTCAATCTCCTATGTTAATGGTCAAATAAACTCAATTAAACATGCTTTTAAGTTCGAAACAGATGTTTAAAAGTTAGAGTTCGGTTTAATCGCGTTTTAATTAAGCGTTTCAAAAGAGAAGTAGTCGCCGGAGTTAACGCCGGAGGTTGGCCGGAAAGATGGCAGCCGACGAGGGGGAAAGGGGGTTGGTTTGAGTGTTTTACACTTTCAGTCCCTGTATTTCTGTGCTTTGTTATTTTATACTCAAAGCTTTCTTTTGAAGTTTTAAAAATAGCAACCTTAACCCCTTAACTTATTTACTTTAAGTTTTAACTTTTACAAGTTTAATAGATTAGTATTATTAGCATTATTGTTATCATTAATTTTTGTTAATGTTATTATTATTAGTATTATTACATTAACATTAATATTATTATTAGTAATAGTAATAATAATATCTTTATATCTACTATTATAACAATTATTTTTAAGATTTTTATCCCTTGTTGATAAGCTTTATTTTATTAACCAATGTTTTAAACATAATAATATTATTTCTATTAATTTGTTAAACCCCAAATTAATTATCAAGCATATTAATTCTATAAAGTTTCAAAATTGACATAAAAGGTCCTTTTAAAACTTAACAAAGTTTACTTTCAATTTAACGAAAATAGGAGATGTCACAGTCTCCCCAACTTAAAAGAATTTCGTCCCGAAATTAAAATGAACCTAGAAGAACAAAAGATTTATAATGAAAGGTAAGTGTTCAACGAACGATTTTTGATGTTTGATTACAGATGGAACGCTTCCCTTTATAGAATCTTACAAGATTCTTAACATAATAAGCGCGAGACATTTTGAGATGGAACGTTGAAAAACGATGACAAGTTACCGTGGTTCCTTGGATTTATAAGTCACAACTTCTAGAATATAATTTCGTAGTGAAATGATGTCTAGAAATCAATAAAAGACCAACAATGATAAGAAAGGTTAACCGCCAGGATTTAAGAATCCCAAACATCACCATATGAAACGATCTTAACGCATATCTTGTGAATATGTATCTCTCCATTGACCAATCATTGGTCTAGGAATAATACGATGTGCGAAGATTTTAGAATAAGTTCACGACGATGGTTAGGAACATTATTAAAAGCAGAAAATGAATTGATCATCCAAATTAATGATCGATGTTTAACGACTTACCACGGTATACGACTATTTGAGATGGACACGAGCCAATTTCTCGACCCGTTAACCCACATGAGTCAATTTGAAATTAGTTAATCGATCTATAACGCACCAATTGTCATCATGACAGCTAAGATAAGAGACACTTAGTGAATGAAAAGTTAAACAGGAGATCCATAGGATCACGAATGTTAGGTCTTGTCATATGTGAAGATAAAACACTTGGATACATACCAAGTTACGTCTTTTCATTTATGCTAAACCCATGACTACAAATTACGAAGGTTTATGAACCTTTATATCCGCGTCACAATGTAAGTAATAACGAGTCTCGTTGATCGAAATCAAGATAGTGTTTTAAAGATCTCCAAGGTTAAGGGTTCAAAAGTGATTCAAGAAGTAACGCAAACAATAAGACATGCATTTGTAACCATGTTTTGCAAGGTAACGAATTTCCAAATATAAATTGCATACGTAATTCATCAAAACCCATAAGTACAGTCGAGGACATTCGTATGACTAGAAAGACATATCCACAAGTTGAAATGTCTTTATTTAGTAGAAAGATCGTTTAAGAAGGCTACCATCACACAAACATGTGTTGATGATATCTCAAAATGAAAGTTGATAAGTAAGGAATAAATGGTTCGATATAGCTAGATCATATCAAAACATAAGGATAAACGGAAAGAAATCAATTTAAGAATTCAAATGCTCCAAGCTCGAAATCAAAATCAACCTAGAGTGATCGAGTCTCCTTTCAAGTTCAGAAATCATGTTTTGGCTTGATAGGTCCAAACACTAACATTGGTTCACCCTTCAAGTTACTACATGTTCCTTGTCACTTGATTAAAACCTTGGTAAGTTGGAGATCAAGAAATGAGAATAGTCATCAAGATGTGGTTTTCACTCCTAACTTGATGGTGTATTCCCAAGGTATGACCACTAACTTACCAACCAAAAAGTTCGATCCCAACTCCTTGTTGAGGATCCACAAAAATAAGACGAGGTAACTCACCATTAAGGTAAGGGAAATCACTCCTATCTTAACGGTGAAGTTTTACAAAAACAAAATATAACAAGATGAACTTCTTCATCAAAATCCAGAATTCACTCCTACTTTGACGAAGTCGCCTCATTTGAACAAATACAATTCATAAAGATGATATTATCATCAAGGTATGGAATTCACGCCTATCTTGATGATAACAGCAAGAAAACAAATCGAAGATTGACATTTGTCACCAAAGTACGGGTTTCAATCCTATTTTGGTGAGATCATGTCATTTGTGAAGTGCCATTCCAAAGAAAATATTTGAAGTCAATCCTCGGGATAAGGAAATCACCCCGATCCAGAGGATGAGATTTTTATAAATCACAATTGGAAACCATTTATCGAAACGAATAGAGAATCATCAAAGTAAGGGAATCACCCATGTTTTGATGAGTTAGAATCATTTAGGAGATACGGGTGTTCTTAGTCATAGGTTGACTTTCAAACACTAGCATCTCTCACGGTGCAGACGGTGCGGAGTTTGACTTAACGACGAAAGGAAAATAATATCAATTAGAAATTCGGAAAATTTCAAGTTACATCAATGTAACAAAAGGAAAAATCATGCTTACAAGCTTAAGATCAAAGTTCAAGATAACAGAAGTTGTTGTGGTGTTCAAATCTTGGATGGTTTCAATCGGGAAGACGAAATTAAGGGCAGGAAATTATTCAACGCCACAACGAGATGTGAACGTTCGATTCACAATCGAAATGAATACACGGACTTCTCAAGATATGAGGTCAACCATAGTCTTATTGAAGACACACATACTTATAAGTGATCATTCATCTCAGGGGTTTTGAGTCAAGTAAATGGATTCAATGATCGAGTCAAATCACCATTTACACTTTGCCTAGACAAAGTATCTCGAGATGTAAGAATTCCACCTATAGCTTTGCATGTTCTTAGTTATGGGACACATCCTTGGGAAGACTTGAGAACCATAAGTAACGGTTTAAGGTTTTTAAAGACCAATCGTTTTAGATTCCCAATATCATTGAATATATTAAGAATCATGCACACGTTGGTCAAGGTATAGAAATAGATACATGAAACGCTCAATGTGTAACGGTGTTTAAACGTAAGAGTTGAATGTAGGATAGGTTCAATATTAACAGGAACATTATGTATGATAAGAATGAAGAGATACCAGTTCAGGGAATCAAAGATTTTTAAGATACAAAGAGGATGGTTCCATTTGGTAACGCATTACCATTTGGAATCGTTGACACGTCAAGGTAAATTGACCCATTTGCCATAGAGACTTGTGTATGTTGACCATAGTTTATCACTCATCCCAGAAATCCCCAGGTAAGCATAACTGGTCTCACAATGAGATTTATACGATATGCTTGCCTTAGCCCGAAGGCCTTTTGCCAGGAAATCCAGAATACAGGTGTCTATGTGTCACACAAATTTCTTTGGTTTATGAAATCAAAACCTTGATGAGATTTTCATAGATTAGACATAGAGTCTAAGGAATTGAACCCAGATAATAAGTGTAGATTCCACATGTCGTTGAGAATAAGTTTAGGAAGTTCATTTGTCGGGGAGGGTCAAAGAGTCAAAGTTAAGTTTAGGGAGACAAGTAACTAAGTTTAAGCATACATAAGGCACTCCTATGCTAAGGCATCAAGTTGCACAAAAGGCATAGCATTATGTAGCATGCAAACAACATGTAAGCACAAAGGTATAAGGATCTTTCTATGAGGTTCATGCAACTATAGTCTAGGTCACCATTTCTAATAACCTAAATCCCTATAGTTATGGGCTCTGATACCAATCTGTCACACCCCAACCTTGACGGCGGAAACGTCGAGGAGTGAGAGTTAAGATCGTTCACAGCCACATAACGCTATTAATAATCCAAATATAATTTAAACATAAGTTTCAATTGTAACATTACAACATAAGTCTCAAAGAAATTAAAAGCATAACATAGAATGTAACAAATTATTCTTGTTTTATTTATTTATCTAGGTCCATTCCTAGATGTGCAAGCTTCAAAGAGTAGATCACACACATGAGGTATTCCTGAAACATGTTAAAAATAAAAAGGTCAACATAAAAATGTTGGTGAGCATTCCATAGTTTTCTATACATAAGTATATAAAAGATGGCAATTCAAGTCATAAGTTAGTGAATAAAGTGATTAGGGATGTTATGAACAATGCAACAATCAAACCTCGACAAAAGTTTTACAAGTCTCAAACGTTAAAAGTATATACGATCAGCTAAGTGTACTTGGATCAACCAAGCAGGCTTGTCTTACCCATAGATCTATGACTTCGCTGGGCTAGCAATAGTTAATGATTGTACATATAACGCCATAACATAGTAACCACAAAAGTTCAACTAACCACAACTTTACAAGATGAATTGCCATAGGTTTACAAGTCTCAAATAAGTTTACAAGTGCAATGATAATAAGTTAACATGTTTCACCCCAAAATGTGAAAATAAGCAAAAAGGGGTATGGAAAAACTCACTTGGCCAATATATCAAGTTGAATGATTAATAAGAAAAATAATAAGCAATGTCCCAACGTATTCCTTCAAAAGGTACCTAAGTATATATATTTTTACAAGATTTAGGTTAATAATAAGATTAGTGATTTAACAAAAGTTAGGGTTTCAGTTGGAGTTTTGGGATCTTCGTAGTAATCTAAATATTGTAACAAGAAATGCACCATTTTCATGAGTTATTATAGAGAAACAATATTAAATCACCCATAATGGCTAATGAAATTTAAATATGAACTTGAATAAACATTTGAAGTGATCATAACTTTAACGATAATACTTTTAAAGAAATATTTGGATCAATACAAATTTTACTAACTTAATATTTAAAATCCATTTTGATAGAAGTAGTCTAAGAACAACCTTTTTAAAAAAATAATAATAATAATAATAAATAAAAAAAATAAATTATGTTTATTAGGATAACTAGTGATTAATATTTAGAAAAATTTCAGAAATTCATTTGGTGCTCCATATAAATTTTAAGGTTTACAAAAACATTTTTTTTATTGATTAAAAATTTTCCCATAATTAATTTAAGGCTAAAAGCCTTTAAAATAATACATGAGGTTGCCCGGGTTCGAACCCGGGACCTCATGTGTAGGAGATAAGTGCTTTTACCAGTAAACCAAAGGCCTTGGCCGCGATGTGAATCAGTTTCAAATTCCTAAATACTAAAACTTAAACAAACCCCAATTCTCCAAGAACCCTAGTTTCAATTGATTCGAAATTGATCCACCAATTGATGTTGTTAATCAGATTAAGGATAGGGCTTTCAATCCCCTCATGAAATCGAGCATGAAAGTAGTTTTAATTACCCAAATATTGTTCGATTTCGATGGTTCGACTCGAAGAAATAACAACGACCAAGTCGTGAATGGTTCGGATAGTAAATGCCGTTGATACTCGAATTCACTTTGCAGAAAGCTTCCAGTAACCTTGATGATGAAAAGCCCTCTAATAATTTCGCGTTTGGAAGCTTTGAAGATGGAGTTTAGTTGAGTTGCAGGTTCCATTTCAAGGTGATAATCGAATGGCTTGATTGCGTGCTTTGTTCGTGCGATTGATGGTTCAAAATGGTTTAGAGAACTGATTAGAAAGTTTCCCATCATTCAAACAGATGAAATTCAAACAGATACCAGACCAACGAGTTAAGGATTTGTGTTGATGACTTCGGTTTCAATTTACTATGTTAATGGTCAAATAAACTCAATTAAACATGCTTTTAAGTTCGAAACCGATGTTTAAAAGTTAGAGTTCGGTTTAATCGCGTTTTAATTAAGCGTTTCAAAAGAGAAGTAGTCGCCGGAGTTAACGCAGGAGGTTGGCCGGAAAGATGGCAGCCGACGAGGGGGAAAGGGGGTTGGTTTGGGTGTTTTACACTTTCAGTCCCTGTATTTCTGTGCTTTGTTATTTTATACTCAAAGCTTTCTTTTGAAGTTTTAAAAATAGCAACCTTAACCCCTTAACTTATTTACTTTAAGTTTTAACTTTTACAAGTTTAATAGATTAGTATTATTAGCATTATTGTTATCATTAATTTTTGTTAATGTTATTATTATTAGTATTATTACATTAACATTAATATTATTATTAGTAATAGTAATAATAATATCTTTATATCTACTATTATAACAATTATTTTTAAGATTTTTATCCCTTGTTGATAAGCTTTATTTTATTAACCAATGTTTTAAACATTATTAATATTATTTCTATTAATTTGTTAAACCCCAAATTAATTATCAAGCATATTAATTCTGTAAAGTTTAAAAATTGACATAAAAGGTCCTTTTAAAACTTAACAAAGTTTACTTTTAATTTAACGAAAATAGGAGATGTCACAGTCAGCTTGTTCAACTCCCTGTAATCAATACACATTCGCAGCGTTCCGTCCTTCTTTTTCACGAATAGCACCGGGGCACCCCATGGAGAGACACTCGGACGTATAAATCCCTTGTCCATTAGTTCTTGAATTTGTACCATTAGCTCCTTCATCTCAGGTGGGGCGAGCCGGTACGGTGCCTTGGCTACTGGTGCAGCACCAGGCATCAAGTCTATCTGGAATTCCACTTGTCGATTCGGAGGAAGTCCTGGTAGTTCTTCCGGAAACACCTCTGGGTATTCCGAAACTACGGGAATCTCTTCGATTTCTTCTCTTCTTTTGGGTTTCATCACATAGACTATAAAAGCTGGACATCCCCTCTTCAAGCTCTTGGTAGCTTTCAAGTGAGATATCATAGGGTATAGAGTGTTACTCCTTTCTCCTTCTACCACTAACACTTCTTCGACGCTCAATGGTATCTTGAGCAGTCGCTCATCGCATACGATTTCAACTTTATGCTTCGCTAACCAGTCCATACCCACGACCACATCAAATCCTCCTAACTTAATGGGGCATCAAGTCAATCTTAAACACATTCCCTTTTAGATTCAGGGGGCAATCCCTAATGATTTCGTTAGCTTCTAAAATATTACCGTCAGCTAGTTCTACGGTAAATGTATCAGTCAAGGTGCACGCGTCTAAGTCAATCAATTGCCTAAAGGTACTAGAGATAAAACTAGCAGTCGCTCCAGTATCAAACAGTACAGTAGCGGGATGATTATTTACAAGGAACGTACCGTTGACAACGTCGGGTTCCCTACGAGCTCCTGCTGGGTCCATAACGAAAGCTCTTCCCTTAGGCTTATGGGCTTGGCATCCTTGTCTCTACCCAGCTTAGGACACTTGTTCCTCATATGCCCTGGGTCTCCACACTCGTAGCATTGTTTCCCCGGTACATAAGTACAGTCTTTAATTAGATGGCCTGTTCTCTTGCACCTAAAACAGGGCATCGGGTTACATTCTCCTTGATGATGTAACTTGCACTTGCTGCAGAGTGGGCTTGTCCCCGTATACAATCTCCGGTTTTTGCTTCCTTGATCATCACGTCTCACTCCTTCAGAACTCCTTCTACTCGACCCACTGCTACTTCCAATCGCTCTTTTTGCTTCAAACCACTTCCTCTTGTCTCCAACAAACTTCTTCTTCTCATCAGCCCTTCCTTGATCGGTCCATCCAGCCCTAATAAGATCGTCAGTCAGACTGCTGGTAAGGTCGACAGCAGCTTGTAGGGTCACAGGCTGAGAGGCACGAACCATACCCCTAACTCTTGGGTGTAGTCCCCAGATGAACCGTGCTACACCTTTGGCTTCTGGCGTCACCAAATGTGGCACAAGTCGGGACAGGGCTAAGAAACGATTGATGTATTCGGTGTAGTTGGGTCCCTTCATCTCCAAGCTTAAAAATTCTGTCTCCAGCTTCTCGAGTTGATTGATGGGGCAATATTTGTTGGTCATTAACTCTCGGAATTCAGTCCAACCCATTCGATTTGCCACGTTTCTTCCACGGCTCTGGTAATGGACTTCCACCATTCAAGAGCTGATCCCTTGAGAGATTGTGATGCAAATCTCACCATGTGCTCCATCTTGCACTCGCTGATGTCTAAGACGGCTTCCATTTCGTCGATCCACCTGTAAGTCTCTATAGCACCCTCGGTGCCATAGAAGTCCTTGGGCTTGCAGGCCATAAAGGTCTTGTAAGAGCACCCATTCCTTAACTCCTCAGCTTCATCATCGTGGCTCTCATCGTTTATCGGCCGTTCATTCCCAGTAGTGTTATCCCGGTCTGCATTTATCTGTGCAATGATAGTCGGAATGGCGTTGGCCAGTTGCTGAGCTACGAGGTTAGCAATCCTTTCGTCACTCTCTTGATTAGTATTCTCCCCGTGGGGAGTCCCTGGTGGAGTAGGTTGGGTTCCAATAGGCCTTGCTCCCTCATGGCGGCCCCTGGTGGCTCCACGTCGACCAAAACGTGTTCCTCTGCGAGTCGGCATTCTGATAGTATCACAAATAGATTCGTTTAGCATCTCATAAATTTTGTTTCGGATAGCCTAGGCATCATTATCCTATCGCACCATGCCTCGGAAGAGGAATCATGGCATGCACATACATGTATTTACAACCCACTAAAGAACCTTAAATGTCCAATTCAAAACATGATATAATAGTTGGGCAACAATTTAGAAAAGGCACAGACAATCTCAAAGCACAACAAAACATATAGCAGTTTAATACAGACAGTTTAAAAATTTTAGCATCTCAAAAGCAGTCAACATAGTATCATCCAAACGAGTAGAATCAGAGTCATGCTCTTACAATTTGGAAGGTGCCATCACCCCCATAATATAAAAATAATAGTCTCAAACAAGAATTCAAATAGTTTCCTTCTACTGTCCACAAACAGATAAATCCCACTGAGTACTCCAGTTCTCACATCCACTTCCTCTTTAACCATCCAAACCACCCTGTACCCTTCTTCCTCTGCTCCTGCTCCAAACGCTTCACTCCCTGTGTAGCCATCATCGCCTGGAACTGGGGCCGACTGAGAAGTTCGAGTGGCGTGCTGAACAGTCAGCTCATGACGGCGAACAGTCCTCAAAATCTCATCTAGTGTCGCATCGGAGGGTCCTACATCACTCGCCCGGCGACTCGACTGGGAGTACCTATCACCAGCCAGTACAGTGGGGCCGTCATACATACTATGTCTCGGCGGCATCAGGCGCTCGTCGCGAGGGTCAAACAGTGGGGGTACCGATGTCGGAATCCTAACAGGCGGGGGAGGAGGAGGAGGCATCCTAAAGGATACGGAGGATCCTGGTCTAACGCTTTTGCGAGGTCGGGTGACAGTACGCGCACCCTATTCCCAATAGGTGGGATGGGTGAGAGGGTCGGAGCAGCTACTTGAGGAGAGTGGGATCGCGTTCGGCTTCGGGAAGGTGATGTGGAGGAAGAGTCCTCGGAAGCCTCAGTGTCTTCGGACGTGACGGATATCCACCCTGGATGTCCGCATCTCCGGAGGTACGCCTCATACTCCGTCTGGGGTTTCTCTCTCCTTAGGTGTCCGGTAGGAGCGGTCTCAGCGTCGGGGTGAACAGGCGCCTTTCCTTTATCAGCCATTGTCGTTATCCTGTAAGAAATACATCATGAGTAATTTGGTTTCTCATAGCTCATGATTTACATAATAGTACTAATAATAGTAGTGATGGCAATAGTATCTGTTATTCCAACATATAGCTGTCTGTTTTGCCCAGATCAATAGTTTCTTCAAGTAGTATCGGATAACATAGTTCATCATAAAAATCATTAAATCCCCCTTTTAAAATTAGTTCAAATCATCAATATAAACCAGAAAAAGTCCAACCATAACCTAAAGATCAGTGATGGAAATTACGCGTCGGTAAATTCATGATTACGTTGATCAAGTGTAATCATCAATTTACCCAACCCGATCATTCCAACACTTCCCACAAGGACAGTCCTAGGGTATCAGGGTTGTAGCCTAGGGTCTACTAAGGCATTCCCGACTTCTCTACAACCTTTGGCTCTGATACCAATCTGTCACACCCCGGCCCAGATAGGGTGGGACGTCACAGACTAGCAACAACATATGGCAGCGGGAACAAACCATTATAAGAGCTCAAAGGAGAGAGAATATCACATGGCATTAAAGTTTTAAAAAGGTAACGGGGCTAGATACACATCAAGCCCCCAATTAAGTTTACAATCAACCATAAAAATGAAATTGTACTTGTTCAACACAAAAATATAAATTGTTCAAATGTTTCATCAAGGAAATAAGCCAATGCCATGTCACGGGGGTAAGTCTAGGTCTTCAAACTGCTAGGATCTCTTCAACATTACCTGAAACATGCTCAAAAGAAAATTGTGTCAACTATAAAGTTGGTGAATTCAAGTGCTTAAAGTTTAAAAACAAAAGGACTTAATAAATCCTTCTTTGATTAAAAGAAAAATAATCATTGTTTATCATCGTGGGAGAAATAAAATCATAATCAACCCTGCACTCAGTCCCGGTTAGCCTCTTCTAAAGTTGTGTTTTACCCGATATTCCCGAAGGAAGAAACTGAGCCCCATACCAGTGAACCCTACCTGCCCAGATGGTTCACCATAGAATCTTAACAAAACTTGTTACATGCCACAACGATCCCTCAGGATCTCAGTGGGGTAACCTTCCTGGAACGGAAGCCACTGTGTGTGGGGGATTCCCAATAGATCTATCCATATAAATCAAGCGGTTCACGAAAGAATTAATGATCATGATATAAGAATTAGCAGGTAACCACAATCCCACATAGTATCATCAAATAAAGCACAATCATAGTTCATAAAAGTAGAGCATGTTCCATCCCAAAACAGTAGTAAAAAGGGATCACTAGAACTCACCTTAGATATCAAGCAAAAAGAAATTATTCGCGTGCCGGGAATGTCTCAAGTCTAGCACCCTAACATAAGTATATTAAGTGATTAGCTACTGCTCTAAACCTATTTAAGGAGCAACAATAGTGCCTAAGACTTAAATGGACGGGTTCGGCTTTGATTCAGTTAGGGTTTGTATAAAAGGTTCCTTTTATGGAAAGTCATGGTTTTTCATGAAATCAAAGGTTTCTACATTACTAAACCAAGAATATATAGTAATTATGCCATTTAAGGGGGCAAATGAACTTATGGGAGTCGGTTATGAAGTTTTGCAAAATTTACAGTTTTGCCCCTGAAGTTTCAAAATTGACATTTTCTACCCTTAAGATTAGTTTCTTGCATTAAGTGACCTCTATAAAAAAAATCAGGTTCAAGACCTTAATTCGACTTAGTTTTAAGATTTATAACCAAAATTTCAGTTTATGGACTCGGTTTTGTAAATTACGCGTTTAGCGTTGCCGGTTACGGAAAAACCGAACGATTTAAAAGTGGTTATCTATGAGTTTTCGCCTTTTTGAGTCTAAAACCAGTAGATAAATTTTTAAAGTCATTTTAATATGTTTCCAACCTTTTAAATCACAAATTTGCCCCTAGTAGTCGAAAGACCCGTTTTTACGTTTAAACCGTTAAAATGCGTTTTTAGTCGGGTTTTGACCATTTTAAAAGCTTGTTTGACCAACCATTTTACTTTGAGGTTATTTTTATCTTTTAACCTACTGGAAAATCATGATTTTATAATTTGTAACATTTAACCCATTTATCGTATATTTTTTTTCCTTAAAAACGCCTCTCGGTTTACACCCGGTTTCACTTAAAATCCATTTAAAATACTATTTGACCACTAAAAATTCTCATTAGCTCCAGAACACTTTATTAATCCTTAATGAACCTGGAATTCTCTTTAAAAAGTTTATAGTTCAAGATTTCTTGTTTTTAAGTCATTTTAACACGTTTTCGGGTCCCGAAAGTGACCAAAATGGGCCCTAGACACATTATGTCTTTTGTTCCAGAGGTCAAACCATGTTATTAAACTTAATATGCACTAAACTTACTGAAATAACAGTCCCAACACGTTGCCTAAAGGTTCTACACATACAAAGGTTTCAAGAGGTAAAAATAAGCCATAACCGACCATTACACATGTGTGATTCTTGGTAACTTAAGTTTATTCATTGCCAAAACTTCATCTAACTTAAAAATCAGATTATTGGGGTGTCTAAAAGTCATTTTGAGCAGGTTACACACGTTTTTTGAAGGGTTACAAGATACACAAGTTTGATAGTGCCAAAAACACCAAAATAGGGTTTTCAGGGGGGAAATCGGGTTCTACCCCCTTAGATGGACCATTTATATCATGTGATATACCTTCAAGACGTTGGGAAACTATTCAAGAAACAAGGTGGGGGTGAGACGTTTCTGTTACAACAAGAAAAAGTAAGGTTTTTAGGTGAACAATGAAGTTAAACTGAGAAATGACCAAAAACGAACATAGTGAGCTTACACTTGATGTATCTCACGGTTTAGAAGGTGTGGATGTCGTGAATGGATGAAATCTCCTTGGATGAGGCTGGAGAATCTCGAACAAAAGCTGGAACCTCAAGTATTGCACGTTCCAAGCCTCAAAACATCACCAAAAGGTCACCTTTCTCGTGGTTTGTTGCTGGCCGATGTTGTTGTTGTTGTTGTTCACGATTTTGGAGCTGGAAAGGAGGCTGAAACGGAGAGAACTTTGAGAGGTAGAGATGGGTTCAGCTGATGGTTTTCGAAAATGAGAGAGAGAGAGAATGAGAGGAGTGTGTCTGGCAATTGCATGTAAGGGGAATGGATGATAGGAAGGTGGTGTGTAGTGGTGGACAAGTGTGGTGATTGGTGGCAAGGGGGGGGGGGGGGGCGATTTTGTCTTGATGTGTGGGTTTTCTTTTAAATTTTTATTGTAGAATAAATAATATTATGGGGTATTAATTTGAAATGTAGTGTATAATTATTAGTTAGTAGATGATGTTAGTTGATAACATGTGTAGGATCATTCTTGCATGATCCGAGATTTCCAAGTGTGTGGGTGTGTACACATATTTTTAATTGATTCAATTGATATTCTTAATTCTAGCTAGGGTGACTAATCAATATTCCCGGGCACGAATTTTCTAAAAAGTAGAAACCTAAATTGGTTAAAAATGAAAAGTAAAAATCACATGAAATCATAATTTACATCAAATAGCAAGAATTGATTCCAATTTCATATTAGGGTTGTATAGTTTCAATTATTAGTACTCATAGCATGGATAATGATGCAAGTATTCTAGGGTTAGGGTAACAACCTGGAGGTCGGTTGTCACACCTTCACATGAGTCAAAGAGTGATGCAACCATGAAGACCATCACAGGGAAGAACCAGGTAATTTTACCCACTCCTACTGGTGATGATCAACCCCTGACCACCAAAGCCAGAAGAAGCAGAGCTAAGGCAGCTAGAAAAACTATCAAGAAAGTGGCTGAGTCTAAGCTAAAGAAAGACCCAAAGCAAAAGGTTGTATTCATCTCAGCTGGATTCCAGGTAGTAAGAAACTCTGATTCAGGAAAGGAGTGTAGTACCAGCACTCCTGTCCTACCAAATGATCAGAAGTTAAAGGGAAAGGTTGCTGATGAAGAGAAAAAGAACAAGAAACAACAATCCTCAAATTCCCAAAAGATTAACATTGCATGCATAATGTGTGGTCTGCAAAACCACAAGGCCAAAGATTGTTACTACAATCCTGCTAGCACACATTATGCAAATAATGTTAAAAAGGAAGGAGCCAGGGAAGGTTTCTCATTTGGACCATATCAAATGGTTCAAGTGATGAAAAAGGGAAAGCTTGTTTCCGAAGCAAGGTTGCTTTTGGAAGAAGGTCCTTCTTCCGAAGGGAAAATAGCTTTGGAAGCTAAAGCTGTCAAGACTCAAAAGAATAAAAGAGTCCCCTTGAAACCATCCCAGAAGAAGACTACTTCGGAAGAAAAGGTGGTGAAGGCTTCTTCCGAAAAGAAAGAAGCTTCGTAAGAATGCCATACTGCAAAAGCTTCAACAAGCTCATCCTCCATGATCAATCAGGGGATGGAATGGAAGATCAAGGAAGATGCTGCAGCCCAAACCTCTTCTTCAAAGACATCCATTGAACCCCCATGCATAAATTTTGGTTCAATTATGTCACTATCATTGGATGAACCCAAGACCAACAAGGCTTGGGTTTCCAATCAAAACTAATCATCTCATCTTATGTGCAGGGACATCCATATGACAAGTATATCAATGTTTGGATTGTGGATAGTGGATGCTCCAGGCACATGACAGGGAACAGATCTCTCCTTCAACAATTTCAACATTATGATGGAGGTCCTGTCCAGTTTGGAAATGAGGCCGGAGGATATATTTCTGGCAAAGGAAGTATATCCAATGGAAAATTAAAAGTTGAGAAAGTTCACTTTGTCAAACAGCTTGAACACAACCTATTAAGTGTTTCTTAGTTTTGTGATCCAAAGCATCAAATGCTTATCACAGAACATGAGTGCATTATCTTCAAACTCGGGATGATAATTCCTTAGGAATTGGTGCTTCTTAGATCTCCCAGGAAAGGGGATATGTACAAGCTGGATATGAACAATGCTTCCCCAATGGGTGAAGTATCATGCTTTCTTTCCAAAGCTGATGATGATGAGTCAACATTATGGCATAAATGAATGTGTCATGTAAATTTTAAGACAATGAATAAATTGGCTAAAAATAACTTGGTACATGGTTTGACTAAAAAGGAATTTTTCTGCAAAGATAAGTGTGGCATGCCTGAAAGGGAAGCAACACAGTGCATCTCATAAATCCAAAGTTGTTAACTCCATTACCACTCCATTACACTTATTGCACATGGATCTATTATGTCCTACAAGTATAATGAGCATTGGAAGGAAATCATATTTCCTTGTGGTTGTTGATATTTTACTAGATTTACAAGGATATTCTTTTTAAGAACCAAGGATGAAACCGCTGAAACTTTAAAATCTTTTATTCTTAAAATAGAAAATCAAATTGATCACAAGGTTAAAATAATTAGAAGTGATCAAGGGACTGAATTTAAGAACCACGTTGTTGACTCATTCTGTAACTCAAAATAGATTGCCAGACAATATAGTGCTCCTAGAACTCCTCAACAAAATGGTGTTGCTGAGAGGAGGAACAAGACACTTATTGAGGCTGCTCGGACCATGTTAGCTCATTCAAAGCTGCCTCTAACATTCTGGGCAGAGGTAGTCAGCACTACATGCTATGTGCAGAACAAAGTTCTTGTAGTTAAGCCACATGGAAAAACCCCTTATGAGCTATGGAAAAGAGGCCACCGTTCATTGGCTTTCTAAGGTCCTTTGGCAGAAGGTGTACCATACTTAACACAAAAGACCATTGGGCAAAATTTGTTGAAAAGTCGGATGATGCTATCTTTGTTGGATATTCCTCTAACTCTTAAGCTTATAGAGTTTATAACATTAAGAATAAACAATTTGAGGAATCTTTGAACATTGTAGTTAATGAGCACACTCCTTGTGTTAGGGGGAATGGCCCTGATCATATCTTTGATTTAGAATCGTTTCCAAACTATTCTAAACCATCTTGTGAGAATGTTTGAGCTGGAACAGGTGCTCAAAGTGATTCTGATAATGACCAACTGTTTGAGCTACCCACACCTATTCCAAGTTCTCCAAGAGCTGCAACAAATCAAGCTCCCACTATTGGCATATCTGATAGTATGACTATCTCAAGGGATAGTGGAGCTTCAACCAGTGGTTCACCTGTTGACCCTCAAACTTCATCAGGTGACACTGCACAACACCAAACTGATGGAAGCAACATCTTGAAGGAACATGCAACTGTTAATGGTGCTTCACAGCAAACAAATGATGATGATATTTCTCATTCATTCAATCAGTCCTCATTGAATGAGTTTGAAACAGCAGTTGGACCAAGGGTTCTAGCTCCTGAGCAAAATATGTCCAATCTGGATCTATATTTGCAACTGGAGGTAATTCCTAGACTTAGGATTCACAACACTCATCCAGCTAAAAACATCATAGGGGAAGTCTCTGAAGGTGTGAGAACAAGAGGACAAACTCACAATGTGAATGTCTGCTTGTCCTCATGCATCTTATCTCAAATGGAACCCAAGAAGGTAGAAGATGCCTTGAAAGATAGTAGCTGGGTTGAATCAATGCAAGAGGAGTTGCTTCAATTCAAAAGACAAAAGGTTTGAAACCTATGTCCGCTACCATCTGGTCAAGTACCTATAGGCACTAAATGGGGTTTCAGAAACAAGAGAGATGATAGAGGCTTGATCATCAAGAACAAAGCAAGACTGATGGTTCAAGGATACACTCAAGAGGAAGGAATCGATTATATTGATGTCTTTGGACCTGTTGCAAGACTTGAGGCAGTTAGGATCTTTCTTGCTTATGCTGCATCCAAGAATTTCACTGTCTACCAGCTTGATGTCAAATGTGCCTTTCTATATGGGGATATAGATAGGGAAGTCTATGTATGCCAACCACCAGGATTTGAAGACCCACAGCATCCCAACTATGTGTGCAAATTGGATAAAGCTCAATATGGGCTGCACCAAGCACCTAGGCTGTGGTATAAGACTTTGTCTCAGTTTCTCCTGAAGAATGGTTACACTAGAGGTACCATTGATAAGACTCTTTTCATAAGGAAGTCTGGGAAAGACATCTTGCTCATTCAAATCTACGTTGATGACATCATATTTGGTTCCTCAAATGACCAAATGTGTAAACACTTTGAGAGCATCATGAAGAAGAAGTTTGAGATGGGTTCCATGGGAAAAATGGACTTTTTCCTTGGAATTCAGGTGAAGCAAATGAAGGAAGGGTTTTTCATCAGTCAATCTAAGTATGTCAATGACATCTAAGAAAGATTTGACATGAAAGAATGTAAGGCAGCCAAAACACCTATACCCAGAAACCATAATCTCTACCCTGACTCTAAGGGGGAGGATACTGATCAACATCAGTATAGAGCAATTATTGGTTCTTTGATGTATCTAACAGCAAGTAGACCTGATATTATGTTTGCAACTTGTATTTGTGCAAGATATCTGGCTTCTCCAAAGGAGTCTTACCTAGTTGTTGCCAAGAGAATCCTCAGATACCTCGAAGGAGAACCTAATTAGGTCTCTGGTATCCAAGGAATAGTGATTTCAATCTCTATTGTTACTCTGACAGTGATTATGGTGGCTGAAATATCAACAAGAAATCAACATCCGGTGGATGTCAATTTCTTTGTGGAAGGATCATCTCATGGCAATGCAAGAAGCAATCTTGTGTCTCTACATCAAATGCTAAAGCTGAATACATCGCTGCTGCTATTTGCTGTGCTCAGCTGCTGTGGATTCAGAACCAGATGATAGACTACGGATTCAACTTCATGAGCACTCCTATCCATATTGACAATAACAGTGCTATCTCCATTACTGAAAATCCAGTGAAGCACTCCAAGACTAAGCACATTGATATCAGGTACCATTTCATTAGAGATATTCATGAGAACAATCTAATCAAGCTAATCAAAGTTGACTCAAATGAACAATATGCTGACTTGTTCACCAAAGCCTTTGATGAACAAAGATTCAAATATCTCATTATAGCTATTGGGATGATAAACCTTGATTATTCTATCTCATTTGAAAACCTTTTAATGTGTAAATTCTTGTGTCAAAACAATCTAAGCCCTGTTACAAAAAGTCCTTCTCTAAAATTTTCTCTAAGTATAAATGCTGCCGAAGAGGAATTAACCCTCGGAAGATATTTTACACATCTTCCGAAGCAAATTCTTCCCAGGATAATTTTCTTCTCGGAAGAGTTGTTAAGTCTCGGAAAAAGCGATTGATTTCATATCAGATCTACTTCTGAAGCTTATAACACTCTCCATTCGGAAAGCAACATATACTCTCGGAAGTAAAAACTTTATCTTCGGAAGTAAATTTGCCTTCGGAAGAACATTACCATCAGAAATGCTTTATACTCGGAAGAAAGACTTTACTGTGTAACGGAAATCTTTTGGGCCCCATTATGTAAAAAGTAAAGATTTTGTTAATGATGTCGGATTATTTAAATGGACTAAACCTTACCGCCCCTGTCACATCCTCCACTGAAACGTCCCATCATCTTATCCAAACCCCTTAAACCGCCATTTCACCTATTTAAATAACCCCGGCTAATCACTTTCATCTTTTTACCAAATTTACTGCCCTAAAAGCTTCCTTCATCCCCAATTCACCTAATTCCGAACTATCTTCCTGCAACTTTCTCAAATGGCACTTAACCCTTAGCACAACCAAGTCACACTCCTTTATTCTTCAAGGGATGCCGACTTCTCGGATATCATCTCCTTTCTTACCCAATCATCTTATTACACTCCTCTGACTGTTAACCCCACAGTTTACTCAAATTACATGGCTGAATTTTAGGCCAATGGTCAGATTGAAACCCTAAATGGGGTTAGGGTAATAAGATCAAGAATCTGTGGCCAGGAGTTGGTCATTTCTGAACAACTCATCAGGGATCATCTCGAGCTTCATGATGAGGGCGCTCCCACAGAGTTCCCCAGAACAGATTTGGACAACACCTATATCCAAATGGGATATGATGGAGATGTAAGCAGGTCAACCGTTTACAAGTTTAACTTCTCTTACAAGTGGAAGTTCCTGCTGCATGTTGTTCTTCATTGCTTGTCCAACAAATCTAGGGGATGGGATCAAATCCCATATGAACTAGGGTGTCTAGTTCATGGTTTGGTGAGAAGCCTCCGCTTTAACTACTCAAGATTTGTGCTGACCAATCTTATGGGAAACCTTCAACGGGACACATTTTTCATGTATACCAGGTTTCTTTAGCACATAATCAATTATGAGCTGGACCAGAGTAAGCTTGTCTGTGCAGCTGCTCTGATTGTTCCTCAAATAAGGCCAACCATCTTCAAGACTTTGAAGAGAGTGTCCACCAACTTCACCAGAAGATATACTGCACTTCTTCAAGGTATGACTGAGCCAATGGCTTCTGGTGACATCCCTGTTAACCCCACAGGTGATGAACCCACACCAGCAACTTCCCTCACACTGCCAAATCTTTCTTCTCACCCCATCACTATCACCTATCAAAGACTCCCCACACGAACCCTTGTTCAATCTTCTCTGATAGAAGAAGCTCCTCCTATTCAATCCAAAAAGACTAGAGCGGAACAATGGGCTCCCACTCAGTCTGAGGTCCAACCATCCTTCAAAATTGACCTCAATATGGGTATTGAGTCTCCTCAGTCTCAAACCCATGAGCCCGAAACCCAAGCTGAAAACCCTCAGGGAGAGTCTTTATACTCCCCTGAGCAGCCAAAAAGGGACATCCCTACCATAGGCTCAATGCCTTTAGACATTTATTAAAGTCACGGGTCATTAGGCTTAACCTCTATATCCTTTACTGACCTACTAATAGGATCTGATTAAGAGATTATGTCTCTTCAGGGCAATGAAGTTGATCCACAACACCCTCTCAAGGATCAACAGAGCCCAGAGAGACCTCTTACCTCTAGCCCTCATCAGCAAGCCTTTATTGAGGTGAGTCCCACTGGTGTGGACGGGACTCATGTAGATTCAGCTACCACTACTGAAGGAGCCTCAATGGACCTTCAGGACAGTGGTAACATTACTGAGACTGAATCTACGACAACCATGCCCTTTGATGACTCTGAAAGAGACATCATTGAGCAAGGGAAACCAGGGCGCCAATAAACCACATTTGGTGGTGAGGATGAACATACTAGGTATGTTACCTCATCTCCCCATGATTCTTAAAAAGAAGATGAGGGAAGAATGCATCTCACCATTGAAGACCTAATTTTTAAAGTCTCAAACCTTGAATCTAAGGTTAGGACTTTAAAGGACAGGTCTGCCACTCAGCAACTTGAGATTGAAAATCTCAAGAGCTAAGAAACAGATTGAGAGGTCTGTTAGGCATGTACCAATTCAGGTCTCATTGACCTCTTCTTCCAGCTCATCAAGCTCTCAAGATGATGCTACCAAAAAGGGGGAGAGTGTTCAGGGACAAAGCCAAAGACAAGAGGAACCACAAAGTCAAGCTTTCACTTCCTTAAGTTCAAGATACCCTATGCAACAAGCTTCAGTTTTTCTTGTGCCTCCTCCAGTTGTAATTCAAGTGGATCAAAGGATGCTCCAAGATCTCAACAGGTTCTTCAACAAGTTCCTGTTGGAATCTCACATTGAATAGCCAAGTTCTGACTTGTCTGTGATTTACTTCGGAGCTCAAGAGCTTCAGAGGTTAAATGCACCTTCTACCACTATTGAG
Source organism: Flaveria ramosissima (assembly GCA_025215565.1). Lineage (NCBI taxonomy): Eukaryota > Viridiplantae > Streptophyta > Magnoliopsida > Asterales > Asteraceae > Flaveria > Flaveria ramosissima. The sequence continues at coordinate 64,874,131 of CM046040.1, read as the reverse complement.
GAAGTTGGTCAACCTAAGGTCCAAGTGGAACCTGAGATTAATTTCGAAGGGGAAACAAGGACTGATGGCCCAGCAACTGAGACAGTTGGGATAGATAGTGCATTCTCACAGACTTCCGAAGCACAAGTCAAAGCCTCGGAAGAACAATTTCAATCTTCCGAAGCTAAGATTGCAGATGCGAAAGGACTATTCTCTTTATCCGATGATCTAATAGTCACAGATGCATTCCTAGAACTTGCATCTGAGCTTAATAGGGAGGATTTTCTCACCCAACCCCTAGCTCAAACATCAGTATTAACTCCAGCTCCCATTTCCACCACTCAACCTGAACCTTCCATCCAAGAACCCCCAAGGTCTAGCACTTCCGAAGATGTCAAAGGAAAGAGGAAGATGACTAAGGAAGAGCTTCAGGAGGAAGAAAGGTTAGAAAAGCTCAAAAGAAAAGGTAGACTTCCAACAGGAAAGCTGCTAGCTGCAAGTAGCAAAGCAGTTGCAGCAAACCAGGAGGCTGTCAACAATAAAAGAAGGGTGCAAATCATTGACAGACTTGTCAATCTACGAGCTGTGAGTGAAGATGTACTCCTGCTACCACTAGAGGAGTTAGTTGAGTTAGAAAAGGCAACTTTGGTGCAAAAACAGCAAAAAGAAGAAGTAGCAAGGTTGGCCTTAGAGGAAGAAAGGGAGAGGAAAGAAAGAGAAGCTGATTAGCAGCTTAGGAAGGAAAGGATAACTTTCCTAACTTCCAGGGGTTTCTCTCTAGAAGAACTATCTCCACACAACAATGAAACAATCTTATGGATCTTCAACAAAGAGCAAGATCAAATGGAGAAAGAGAGAAAGAAAGCTGCCAAGGAAAAGCTGATGTTGAAGAGGAAGAAGAAAGAGGAAGCAGGACTAGCTGCTGCCAAGAAGATAGGTGAAAAGGCCTGGATGAAAGACTATCTCCGGGCTCATGGCTTCTCTGGCAGGCAGGTGGGTCCTATGTCTGAGAAGACCCTCCAACGACATGTCAAGAACATAAAGGCTGACATTCGCTCGGGGAAGAGGAAGGAGATGTACAGAAGGGGACAGGGGATGATCTTCAAACCAACTACTCAACCCCAACCTCAAACCCAACCACAACCTAAACCAATTCCTTTTCCATTCCCCATCAAAACTGAACCAACCACTGAACCTTACACCCCTATACCTACACCATCATCCTTACCAACCTCCTCACCTCAACCACCTAAACTACCCATCCTCCAACCCAAAACACTCGCCAGAACCCAAACACCACAACCTACCTAACAACCTCTCAAATTATCCCCTCAACCTTCTAAACATCTCCCCTTAGAGGAGTTCAAGGCAATCAAGACAAAGCTCATCAACTGCATAACCCTGAGCGACATCTCCTGTGAGGAGGATTCAGTCAAACTGACTTATGTTGATGGATCCTCATGTTCCCTCACTAGAGATCAATTTCTTGATCTGCCTAGAAGAACATTGGACCAAGCTGCAAATCTCCTTGAACTCAATTCAGACACTTTGAATGAGGAAGAAAAGAAGCTAAGGAGAAGGCTGGTGACTCTGTTGGATACCAAGAAAGGTGACCGGGTGCCAAGACAACCCCTTTTGCATAGGAAAAAGATCATCCAGTGGAGGTTCAAAGACTCTTCTCATAACTTTGTTGTTGAGAGAGAGAGAGTGGAGAGCACAACAGGCTAAATGCCTCATCTCTGCTACACTTAAGCAGATTTGATATTGATGAGTTAGTAGAGAAGCCACTCTCCAACCCCTCCAACTCTGAAGTAGCTGCTCACATCTGAAATCACCTGGGGAGTCTTCATCTGGCCAAGCTAACTGCTAGGACCAATGTTGAAGAAGAGTTGAAACTGAGAGAGGAGGAGAAAAGGAAGGGATCAACAACCAAAGGCAAAGCCTTTCTACAAATGGTTGAGGGTCCTGCACTTGAATCCATAGTTAGATGGGAGTATGACTATAACTCCCGTCAACTAACTCTTTTCAGGGGGCACAACAAAGGGTACATGTCATTCAGAGTGATAGACTAGATCTCCTATCCACTAATGACTTGTACAAGCTTCTCAGCATCGCTTCAGGGAAGACCAAGGACACAGACAAATATCTTCTGTCCCTGGTGTTGAAAGCTTTGAGAAGCAAAACAAGTGAGGTTTTGGTAGCATCAGCCTAGGGGAGTTTGTTGGATCTAGAAAGGCTGATGAAACCAAAATCAAATCACTTAGACTATTTTGGTGCAACTAATAAAGGACTTCCAAAGCTAAGTGTGGAACTTCCTAAGGAAAAGAAGCTCTTTCGAAGACAAAGTGTAAAGATAAACTTTCGAAGGAAAACTCCAACTTCCAAAGACAAAGAATTCACTTTCAAAGATCAAGACTTAGAGTGAAAGATCAAAAGTCAATTTTTGAAGTGTGAAAGAAGTCTTCAAGCCTCGAAAGTATAGAAGCCTCTTCCGAAGTATAAGTGGCTTTGGAAGAACTTGTTCTTCTGAAGCCAACTTACCTTCGGAAGACACTACTATTATTCAGTGGACATAAGTATGGTCTCTCTGACACTCCGCTGCAGACCTCTGAGATACTGCATGGCGTTTTCTCAAAAGCCATGTAGTTGACCATACTTTATTCCACTGTTTACCTTTATTAGTTAGTATAGTTGCCAACCTTAGTTGGTGACAAAAGGTAAGTTATGGACATGTCATGACTACCATACCTTAGATAATACTTTATCTAAGATACCTTAACTTTAGCATTATAGTATATGCTTTAGTCTTTGGTTTGCAGCTGGTATCAAAGTATATCCGGCTATAGGACCTAGTATATATAGTTTCTCATTGTAACTCTTGTTTCATGCTTGTAAGAGTCTTGTAATACTTTAAGTTGAGAAGTAATATATACAAGTGCCTTGAAAATTATTTCCTTGTGTTCTTTGCTACTTATTATATTATTATCAACTATTAGAAGAGACTCTACTTCATCTTATCTGAGTGTGGTATAAGTGAGTTTGAGAGAAATCCAAGTGTTAAGTGACAAAAATCGATCTTGCAATGAGGGAGTTACATTTTTAGACACTGCTGGAAAACCCAAGATCATTAAGGCTTGGGTTCCCCATTCTAACGGATTTCTTTATGTGTGCAGGAACAAACATGGAGAGCTGACAACAAATGGTATGGTGACAGTGGTTGTTCCATGCATATGACAGGTAACTATTATCTTCTCCATGACTTTAAACATAAAAATGCTTCTTATCTGGCATTTGGTGGGGATAAGAAGGGAGGTAAAATTGTTGGTGAAGGAATGGTAACTACTGGTGTGCTCAAATTTGAGAAAGTAAATTATTATGAAAATTTACAATATAACTTACTGAGTGTGTCTCAAATTTGTGATCAAAATTATACCACATTATTTGATAACACTAATTGTTACATTCTTAAGCCAGGTTTTTCAATTCTAAAAGATTGGATCCTTCTTAAAGCATCAAGAAATGGAAACCCATATGTTTTGGATATGAAAAATAAAGCACTCACAAGCAGTGAAACATGCCTACAATCTAAGTCATCAAAAGATAAATCTCAGTTGTGGCATAGAAAGCTTGTTCATTCGAACATAAAGAACATGAATAAATTGGTGAAAAATGACTTAGTCATTGGATTGCCATAGAAAGAATTTTATTGTTCAAACCATTGTCCTTCATGTTATGTAGGAAAACAACATAAGGTGTCACATAAATCCAAAATTATCGATACAAACACTACACCACTCATATTGCTTCACATGGATCTTTTTGGTCCAACCAATGTAATGATGGAAAAAAGCAATATTGTTTAGTGGCTGTGGATGATTTCACTAGATTCACATGGGTCTTTTTCTTAAAACAAAAGAGTGAAACATCAAAAGCATTAATGGTGTTTTTAACCAAAATTGAAAATCAACTAGATTTAAAGGTTAAAATTTTTAGGAATGACAATGGGACTGAATTTGTTAATACTGTCGTAGACTCTTTTTGCAGGATTAAAGGCATTGCAAGGCAATTCAGTGCACCAAAAACTCCACAACAAAATGGAGTTGCTAAGAGAAGAAACATAACTCTCCTTGAAGCAGTAAGGACAATGCTTGCTGATTCACAAATGCTAATCACCTTTTGGGATGAAGCAGTGAACACATCATGCAATGTTCAAAACAGGACATTAATTGTCAAAGAACATAATGAAACACCTTATGAGCTTTTATTTAAAAGAAAACATTACAAAGGATATCTTAGAGCTTTTGGGTGTCATGTATCTGTTTTAAACACAAAAGAACAATTGGGAAAGTTTTTAGAGAAAGCCTATGATGGTTTCTTTATTGGATATTCTTCAACATCTAAATCATATAAGATTTACATCCCACAACAAAACATTATGGAAGAAACACCTAATGTGTCATTTGATGAATCCTTATTTCCAAATCTGTTAAAGGATCATCATGGTTGTTTAATATAGATGCACTCATAGATTCATTTAACTCTGGTTATTTGAATAATGCAGGTTCTGCGGATACATGCTATCCATTTTTTCCTCCAAACATGAATGAAGTGTCATTATTTTCCGATCCTACAAGAATACAAACTTCAAGTATCATGGAACAAAGAACTCCAAATAATGCCAATAATGCAGCACAAGACTAGCCTAATGGATCTACATCCTCAGATGAAAACACATCATCAACAGCTGCTAACTCTACATCCGCAGATGAGTGTTCGACATTCGGAGATATGGATATTGCATCAGCAGATGTTCCATCCACATCAGTAGATATTTCTAACATTGGATTGTAGGATTCTGTGTGCCCAAGACACTTAGAATATTGATGTGGTTAGTACGTTATACCCAATAACAAGCCTTGCAAACACCAATTAATATTCAATTGATGATATGATCATGCAATTAAATATTTACACCAATTTAGAAAATGGGTTTTCTAAACAAATTGCATATGGGATGGTACAATTTATTAGGATATTTTGTTCAATAATATTATTTGTAATGTTATTTAAATTAGTTAGATAACATTACAAATTAATTATGGGAGTGTATAGATTATACAATTAAAAGGTTAGTTGTATATATCTAGTAAGAAGACTAGTTAACAATACAATGTGTGATAAAAAAAAGGGGGAAGACTATTTCTTTTGAAATTTTCGGCCACCTCCCCGTTTTAATGTGGTTGGCTCACTTGTTTTGAAAAGAAAAACACATTAACTAGCCTTGCACTCTTCATTCAACCTCTCTTAACACATGCAACAAAAAAAACTCCTCTCTCTCTCTCCATTTTTGCTCTCGGCATAGCAGCAGCAGTTTTGGGGTTTTTGAGTGGTTTTTGGTGTGCTCTCCCTAGCAAGAGTGGTGTTTACTTCAAGGGCTTGGGGTATACAAGCTTGAGGACCTCTAATCTTGAAGTCTTGGTCAATTTTCAGCATCATACACCTCCTTTTCTGTTGATTTTTCAGCTGTTGGAGAAGGTATCTTGGCAGCCCTTTTGTGGTTGTCATATTGTGTTACTTGTTGCTTATACATAGCTTGCTTGTTCACATATTATGATCCTTTGTTTTTGGGTTTGTTTTAAACATATATATGTCACCATAAGAACATATTTTTCAGCTTATTAACATGTTATAAAGTTGTTATTCCGCTGCGTTTTTAAGAAAGTTTAAAAGGTTAAACTTGTTTTCTTGTGTTCTAACAAACCCATCAATGGCATCAAGAGCCGGTTATGTGGATAACTTGCTTGTTCTTGTTCTTTAAAATTGGTTTTAAAGGATTATTATACACCTTATTATAGGCTGATTTTGGGCTGCTATATATTTTGTATGAATGATTCCCCAAACTTTTAAGGTCATATCACACATGCTAGTGATTAGACCTTGAAAGATATATATTATGAAATGTTGATTGTTTGGACAATGTTTAAAACCCAAAATTTCAGTTTATGTTGGCTGAAATTTGGTGGTTTTAAGTGGGGTTTCATTATATGTTTGGATGATATGATCATTGGATGTTAGTGTGCATAACCTAGCCTTTGGCCTTTTGATTTGGATGATTGGAATGGTTGTTTTTTATTCATTCAATTGGGTTGTAATTTTTATGTTTATTATTTGGGTTGTAATTATTTATTCATTTGGTTATGTAATTAATAGATTAGCTGCATTTCGTTTATTAGAAAAATGTATTAGGATACAATTTTTGTAAAAGGAAGATGCACAAGATCAAGACCCAAAGATGGACATCAAAGACATGGAACTTGAAGCATATGGATGCAAGTTCAAGTGGGGGTCTATGATGACCTCAATTTTGTGTTGATTTCAACCCTTAGGAAAGACCAAATGACCACACTTGTGATGGCAAACAAGTGTGGTCACAATAGTAGCTAAGGTTATGCACATTATGGTTGTTTATGCTTATGCTTGTTTGAATGTTTGTTATTTGATTGTATGATTGAAATTTTGACATGCATTACAAACTAATTAACAAACTTAAGAAGTTATAAAAATGATGGTTCTTAATCATTAAAATGTAATAAAAGGTTATTAAATGATTTAATGATTTTATAATAAAATGGGTTTTATTAAAAGGACCATAGGGTATCTTGTATTTGAAAGCATGCAAATACAAGTACATAGAGTTTTCTAAAACTAGAATTATGAAATCTCTAAACTTTTGACAAACAAGTTTAACACCGTCCTTTTGCACAACACTTGAGTCATTTGGAAACTCTAAATGGGATAAAGGTCACCTAACCATTTAGAGGGAACTTGTGATTTAAGGTGGGGATACCACATTGGTGGGATAAAGGTCACCTAACCACTTATGTGGGTAAACTCACACGTGTGTGCAAGTAGGATAACTTGATTTGCAAACCATGTTAAATGGATCACCTAAATATGGTTTCCAAATGGTGTTGATGGATTAACATGCCGACTTTACATATGATGTTTAAAGTCGATCCCATACCTCTAGAAGTTGCAATGGTTGCAACCATCAATCGTTGACCACCTTATTAATTTAAATCGTGGGATAAAGGTCACCTAACCACAATTTAAATGTAATGTTGGGTTCTAGATTTTAATATAAAAATGACCTTAAAAGGCGTTAATTATTAAAAAATAGCAATATCGAAAATACTAAAATAGATCTTTGTTAAATTTTGTAGATGGCCACCAACAATGAAAATCACGATAACTCATCCGCGTCCAACCAATCATTACGAGCGATCCTCCAAAAGGAACGTCTAAATCATAACAACTTTATTGATTGGTATCGAAACTTGAGAATCGTTCTCAAGCAAGAGAGACGATCATATGTTTTAGACGACCCTATCCCCGATCAACCTACTGAGGATGATGAGGAGGCCTTCAACGATTGGTTGAAGTACACTGAGGACTCTGTCCAAGTGTCTTGTCTCATGCTAGCGAGCATGACTCCGGATCTCCAAAAGAAGTATGAACATCACGGAGCTTATGACATGATAACCCAGCTGAAGGAAACGTTCCAACAGCAAGCAAGGGTTGAGCGCTTCGAAACGGTTCGAGCACTCCATGCATGTCGTATGGACGACAACCAATCGGTTTCATCTTATGTACTTAAGATGAAAAGTCATATTGACCGCCTCGAGAGGCTTAATTGTCCCGTCTCGAAGGAATTGGCCACGGATTTGATCCTTAATGGCCTTACCAAGAAGTTCGAGACATTCGTGTTGAACTACAACATGAATGCTTGGGACAAAAGCATTGGTGAGCTTCACTCAATGCTGAAAACGGCCGAGGCGGCCATGGGTAAAAGGGTTTTACCCGTTCTCACCATCAATGAAGGTGGGAACAAGAAAAGGCCTCTTCCCGCACCCAAGGCAAAGGTTGCCAAGGGTAAAGGACCCGTTTGGGGAAAGGGGAAAGGGGTGGTAAGGGTACCACCCAAACCACAAGAGAAGAAGCAAAAGGTTGCTACCAATGACCCATGCTTCAAGTGTGGGGAGATTGGACATTGGGCAAGAAATTGTCCTGTCCATCTCCAAGAGTTGAAAGCAAAGAGGGATGCCGGGAAGACCTCAGGTACAACATACATGATTCATATTGATCTTAATGTTACATCTTTAAACACATGGGTATTAGATACCGGATGTGGAACTCATATTTGCAATTTGTTGCAGGGGTTCACAAGAAGTAGGGACTTCAATCAAGGGGATGTTAGTCTCTTCATGGGCAATGGAACCAAAGTCCAAGTTGAAGCTCGTGGGGACTACATCCTAAAACATCCAAGTGGCTTGGATGTTATTTTGAAGAATGTTTTGAATGCTCCTAGTCTGACTAGGAACATTATTTCTGTATCCCAATTAAGACTTTATGATTATGTATTATCTTTTATTGAAAATGATATTCATGTTTCTTTAAATGATATGTTCTATTTTAAAGCTATACCCATTAATGGAATTTATGAATTGGTTCATGAATATACTTTAAATAGTTCATTGTACCAAACTAGCACCAAGAAACTCAAGTTGGATTTGAGTGATACCTATATTTGGCATTGTCGTCTTGGTCATATAAACAAGAAAAGAATTCAAACACTACAAACGAATGGTCTTTTAAAAACAAGTGAATGTGCTTCATTTGATGTGTGTGAATCTTGTTTACAAGGAAAAATGACTAAGGCACCCTTTAGTGGGACTAACCAAAGGGCAAAAGATTTATTAGGAATCATACATTTGGATGTATGTGGTCCTTTTAAGCCAATGACTAGGAATGGTGAAAGATACTTCATTACCTTTACCGACGATTATAGTCGCTATGGGTATGTGTACTTATTAAGGCACAAAGATGAAGCTTTTGAAATGTTCAAAATCTTCAAGAATGAAGTAGAAAATCAACTCAACAAGTCGATTAAAGTTCTCCGTACCGATAGAGGAGGTGAATACCTAAGTGATGCTTTTCAAGATCATCTTAGGAGTTGTGGGATTGTCTCACAACTCACTCCACCTGGAACACCACAACATAATGGTGTGTCTGAAAGGAGGAATCGAACCTTATTGGATATGGTCCGATCTATGATGGCTAGAAGCACATTACCTCTATCATTTTGGGGTTTCGCTTTGCTTCCGCGGCCCGTATTTTAAATATGGCCCCAACCAAAAAGGTGGAAAGGACACCTTTTGAGATATGGCATGGAAGAGTTCCATCCCTATCATACTTAAGGGTCTGGGGTTGTGAGGCTTATGTTAAAACTCCCACCCCAAACAAATTGGAAGTCCGATCCACCAAGTGTATCTTTATTGGATATCCTAGAGATTCTATGGGATATTATTTCTATGATCCACTGGAACAAAAGGTGTTTGTTGCCAGAAAGGGTGAGTTCTTAGAAGCAAAGTTCCATATGGAAGGAGCTAGCAGTAGAACAGTGGATCTTGAGGAGGATCAAGAACCACAACCCGATGCACATTTGGTTGAAACTAGCACTCAACATGAGGATGTTGAAGATGATCAAATGGTTGATCAATACACACAAAACGTTCGCAGAAGTGGTAGAACTAGTAATCCACCTGAAAGATACGGATTTTTCATGGATGGATGCTATGTGGTAGACTCAGATGAACCAACCACATACCATGATGCAGTGTCCAATTTGGATTGTGACAAATGGCTTGAGGCCATGAACGTTGAGATGCAATCCATGTATGACAATCAAGTTTGGGAACTTGTTGTACCACCTCTTAATTCCAAGGTAGTTGGAAGTAAGTGGGTTTTCAAGAAGAAAACCGATATGCATGGAAACTTGGATACTTATAAAGCTAGACTTGTAGCAAAGGGTTTCACTCAAACTCAAGGGGTTGATTATGATGAAACCTTCTCACCTGTTGCGATGCTAAAGACTATAAGGATATTGTTTGCCATAGCTGCTCATTATGATTATGAGATTTGGCAAATGGATGTCAAAACGGCTTTCCTAAATGGATATCTTGAGGAAGATGTCTATATGGTTCAGCCTGAAGGTTTTGTCGATCCAAAACATCCTAATAAAGTATGCAAGTTAAAGAAATCAATCTATGGATTGAAACAAGCATCTAGAAGCTGGAATCATCGTTTTGATGAGGAGGTAAAGAAATTTGGCTTCATCAAAAACGCTGATGAGGCTTTTGTGTATAAGAAGGCTAGTGGGAGCACAATAACTATCCTAGTATTGTATGTTGATGACATACTACTATTTGGAAATGACATTCCAACCTTGGAAGGTGTAAAAACCTGGCTTGGAAGTTGTTTTTCCATCAAGGATCTTGGCGAAGCCGCCTATATTCTGGGAATAAAGATCTATAGGGATAGATCAAGGCGGTTGATTGGTTTAAATCAAAGTGCATACATTGATAAGATCTTGAAAAGGTTCAAGATGGAGAACTCTAAGAAAGGTACCATACCTATTCAAAGAGGAACGATATTGAGTACGACTCAATGTCCAAGCTCAAAGGATGAGCAAGATAAAATGAAGGCAATCCCATACGCATCTGCTATTGGATCCATCATGTATGCGATGATATGCACTCGACCGGACGTGTCATGCGCCTTAAGCATGACAAGCCGTTACTAGCAAAATCCTGGAAACAGTCATTGGATGGCTGTTAAGAACATACTTAAGTACCTAAGGAGGACAAGAGATATGTTCCTAATCTATGGATCCGGTGAAGAGGAACTCGTTGTAAAAGGTTACACGGATGCGAGTTTCCAAACCGATCGTGATGTTTCTCGGTCACAATCGGGATATATTTTCATTCTGAATGGAGGAGCGGTCTCTTGGAAGAGCTCCAAACAGGATGTGGTGGCTCTATCAACTACAGAATCAGAATACGTCGCCGCCTCATTGGCAGCTCAAGAAGCTGCATGGTTGAAGAAATTCATTGCCGATCTGGGGGTTGTCCCTTCCATTCAGGAACCCCTAGAGATCTTTTGTGATAACGAAGGTGCGATTGCTCAAATCAAGGAACCCCGTGCTCATCAAAAGACTAGGCACATTGAGCGGAGATTCAACTACATACGAGATGAAGTTGAAAAAGGAAAGATATGTATTCCCAAAGTTCACACGGATCAAAACATTGCGGATCCTCTCACGAAGCTCCTTGAAAAGGCAAAGCATGAAGGTCATACTTGTGCCATGGGACTTCGATATTCTAGTGATTGGATTTGATCTGTAAAATTTGTATTTGGATATGTGGAACTCTTTATTATTTAAATAAAATTATTTGGTTATAATGTTTCAATTAATGTTTCAATTTAGCATGTTTAATCCATGAGTAAATTGTTTACTCTAAATGTCCGTAGTCGTTCATACTTGTGGGAACAAGTGTGAGGGTAAGATTATTATGAACTTGGATTGGTTGATATTCATAAGGATGAATATAGAGCAATGGGTTGCTACCAAGGTTCATAGATATTTGTGGGATACAAATATTGGACTAACCCGTATCTCAAATTTTACTACATGGAATCTTATTGATTGATCATAAGTAAATTTGAGTAAAGGCGAATATCATTTGGTATCCTCCGACCTGAGATACATATTAGGTTTTGATATTCACCAAGTATTATACCTTGAGCTTATTCTTCACTGTCCTGAAATAGTGGACAGCACATAAGGATATGTTCAGGTATGACACGAGGTGTTTGTGAGAAACGTATGTCGTCAAGATGGAATTTGTTCCTCTTATTCGTTGAGAGTTAGATGTCTAAGGCCTGATTAAGTTAAATCAACAAGGAATGATCATTCTGTGTCCTCGGATTTAACATGACATCTGTAACAAAAGGATATATGATTGATTCACCTAAATCATTTCAAGTACGGTACTTGAAAGGGATGATGTTATTGAATGGCTAAAAGTCATGCGTATTAAGGGTAGTAAACCGTTGTTAGGCGATATTTACTGCTTGCATCAATCTTCTATGAATCTTGGGCAAGTGGGAGATTGTAGGATTCTGTGTGCCCAAGACACTTAGAATATTGATGTGGTTAGTACGTTATGATCCAAGTCGGGTTATACCCAATAACAAGCCTTGCAAACACCAATTAATATTCAATTGATGATATGATCATGCAATTAAATATTTACACCAATTTAGAAAATGGGTTTTCTAAACAAGTTGCATATGGGATGGTACAATTTATTAGGATATTTTGTTCAATAATATTATTTGTAATGTTATTTAAATTAGTTAGATAACATTACAAATTAATTATAAAAGTTTATAGATTATACAATTAAAAGGTTAGTTGTATATATCTAGTAAGAAGACTAGTTAACAATATAATGTGTGATAAAAAAAGGGGGAAGACTATTTCTTTTGAAATTTTCGGCCACCTCCCCCTTTTAATGTGGTTGGCTCACTTGTTTTGAAAAGAAAAACACATTAACTAGCCTTGCACTCTTCATTCAACCTCTCTTAACACATGCAACAAAAAAAACTCCTCTCTCTCTCTCCATTTTTGCTCTCGGCATAGCAGCAGCAGTTTTGGGGTTTTTGAGTGGTTTTTGGTGTGCTCTCCCTAGCAAGAGTGGTGTTTACTTCAAGGGCTTGGGGTATACAAGCTTGAGGACCTCTAATCTTGAAGTCTTGGTCAATTTTCAGCATCATACACCTCCTTTTCTGTCGATTTTTCAGCTGTTGGAGAAGGTATCTTGGCAGCCCTTTTGTGGTTGTCATATTATGTTACTTGTTGCTTATACATAGCTTGCTTGTTCACATATTATGATCCTTTGTTTTTGGGTTTGTTTTAAACATATATATGTCACCGTAAGAACATATTTTTCAGCTTATTAACATGTTATAAAGTTGTTATTCCGCTGTGTTTTTTAGAAAATTTTAAAAGGTTAAACTTGTTTTCTTGTGTTCTAACAAACCCATCATGGATATGATCAATTATATTCCAAAGAATTGTCAACAAATCAACAAATACCATCCGTAGATGTTATTGTAACTCCTACGGAAGTTCAAAACACATTCGTAGAAGTTCCTGCGGAAGGCATTCACAATGCAGCTAATGTACAAACTCATGAGGGAAATCATTCAGATTTCAATGATCAACATGATGAACAATTTGATTAATTCATAAGTTCCTCATCTCAGCTAGGTCCCTCTGCATAAATGAATATGACTAACTTGGAATCCTCTATTCCTGTTAAGTCTATTCCAACAACAAGAATTCATAAGACTCATCCAATAGACAACATTATTGGCAATCTTAATGAAAGAACCAAAAGAAGCCAAGGGGGAGCTGCAAACATCTATCTCTTCACTTGTTTTCTGTCACAAGTGGTTCCTGCAAACATCACAGCTGCACTAAAAGATAATAGCTGCATTGAAGCTATGCATGAAGAGCTTCAACAATTCAGAAAGCAAAAAGTCTGGAATCTAGTTGATCTACCTGAAGGTCAATATCCAATTGGCACAAGGTGACTCTTCAAAAATAAACTAGATGACAGAGGTATAATTGTTAGAAACAAAGCAAGGCTGATTGCACAAGGTTATATTCAAGAAGAAGGGATAGGTTATGATGAAGTTTTTGCACCAGTTGCAAGAATTGAAGCCATAAGAGTATTTTTAACCTATGCCTCATATAAGAAGTTCACTGTCTATCAAATGGATGTCAAGTGTGCCTTCTTGTATGGGAAAATTGATGAAGAAGTCCATGTAGTTCAACCTCCTGGTTTTGAAGATCATGATTACCCACAAAGGGTATACAAGCTTGACAAAGCTTTGTATGGTCTTCATCAAGCTCCAAGAAAGTGGTATGAAACATTATCATCTTTCTTGCTCAAGCATGGATATGAAAGGGAAACTATTGATCGGGCTCTATTTCTTAAACAAGAACATCAAGACCTGTTAGTTGTTCAAATTTATGTAGATGACATTATATTTGGATCAACAAACAAGAGACTGTGTGTAAGCTTTGAAGAGTTGATGAAATCTGAGTTTCAGATGAGTTCAATAGGAGAATTAACCTTCTTCCTTAATCTACAAGTTCATTAGAAAACTGATGGTATCTTCATCAATCAAGAGAATTATATTCATCAAATATTGAACTAGTATAATCTTGCTGATACATCTTCATGCAAAACACCTGCGTCAAAAATTGACAAGATTGTACCTGATCCTACAGGAAAATCTATTGATCAAAGATTGTTTAGATCAATGATAGGATCTCTTATGTATTTAACTGCCAGCAGACCTGACATAATGTTTGCTGTGTGTGTTTGTGCTAGGTATCAATCAGATCCAAAAGAGTCTCATCTGAATGCTGTTAAGAGGATCTTCAGATATGAAAGGGAAACCAGCCTTTGGCCTTTGGTATCCAAAGGATAGTGACTTCACTCTCTACTCATATTCAGATAGTGACTTTGGAGGATGCAACAACAATAGAAAATCCACAACTGGTGGGTGTCAATTCATAGGACCAAGACTTGTTTCATGGCAGTGCAAAAAGCAAACAAATGTATCTGTATCCACAGCTGAGACTGAGTACATAGCTGCTTCAGCTGGTTGCTCTCAAGTCCTTTGGTTGCAAAACCAATACTTGATTATGGTTACAATTTCCTTCATACTCCAATTCATATTGACAATTCAGCTTCTATGTTCATCACTTCTAATCCAGTGCAACATAGTAAAACAAAATATATTGAAATCTGATACCATTTTCAGAGAGATTGCTCAAAAAAGGTTTGATTAAGTTAGTCAAAGTGGATACAACAAATCAGCTTGCTTATTTTTTCACTAAAGCCTTTGATTCAGTTAGATTTAATTTTCTAATTGAGTCTTTGGGCATGATTTACTTAGATTAATCATCATTAACAAAGAAAAGCATGTGTCTGTCCTTGTAAATAGTAATAAATAAAACCCAAAATGTTGGACCCTAAAAGGATCATACATGCCAATTCAAGTGGTGGGTTGATGGTTGTTCTACTGGAAATCCCACAAGTCCAAGAACCAATATGGATGAAGAATCTGCATGAAGAAACAGAAGACAAGTGTCGGCTAACCGCATTTGCATATGTCGATGACATAGAACAAATGCTGACAAGTGTTTGTTCTTCCGCATTAACAAATGCGTATAGCCAAACAAAAATGCTGACAAGTACTTTGTACATCCGCATTTACTAATGTGGATGCTCACCAACAAATGCGCCAAGTGTTTGCTCATCCGCATTTGTCAATGCTGATGACCAAACACCAATGCTGAAGAAGAAAAAGAAATGATGATGAAGATCAACACATCCGTATTAGTTAATTCGGATGAAGAAAAGAAATGCTGATGAAGACTTTTGTACTTAGACTAGTTCTCTGATGTATAGGTCAGGGGTAGTTTAGTCTTTTTGTTAAAGGCAACTTGTCAGCCTATAAATAGAATAGAAAACATCGTTTGTGAGGTGACTGTTTATAGACATTATAGACAATCAGAATATTTTGTTTAGTCTCATGTTCTCAAGGTGTATTGTTACTGTTTAATGCTCAAACCCTAGCATTTATTGTAACTTATCACCTTCATTAATACAAAGAGCATTTATGAGTATTTCTTGCATTCAATGTTCCTTGATTGTTTGATTCTGCCATACAATCATTGACTCAATTATTAGATTCGGTCCTAGTGAGAATATCAATCTCACACCCAGTCAATTGGTATCAGAGCTTTGGCTGTTGGTTCTTCTTATGATCTGCCTAGATCTAAGCTGAACTCGATTGAACTGGTGATTGAGTTGCTGATTGAGTGTTCGACTAACTCTACTTAGCATACAAGTTAAAAAATTGCAGAAAACTCTTCAACAGTTACTGTTCATCCGTACTCATCTTCAAGAACAAAGCTGTGAACAGTTGATAAAACCCGAAAATTACAACAGAAACTCACAAAACATTAGTAGATCTGATTCCTTAAGCCTGTTTAGGAATATTGGGACTAATTGGACTTAAAAATCAATCTAATTATTATTCAAACAAGTTAAAAAACAGCTTATTAAAATGGATTCACATAATTTCTCTGAAGTTGTTCATGCTCCAAAACCTCCTATGCTTAAACATAAATCTGAGTTTAAGCAATGGAAAATCAGATTCATGAACTATATTACAGGTGTAGATCTGGACTATTGGATTTCAATATGTAAAGGGCCCCACATTCCTGTGACACTTTCTGCTGATCAGGCTGCACTGTAGAAAACCTCAAGAATACCCATGAGGATCTCATTCTTGATGATGATGACTACAAGAAGATAAAAGTTGATCTAAAAGCTTACTCTATACTCACTCAAGCACTGAAAATGGATGTACTAAAAAGACTTGAGAAGTATGGAACTACCAAAGCTGTATGGGATGTATTGCTGATAATGTGTGAAGGAAGAAGTGAAGTGGCTGAAATTAAAAAGGATAAGCTTGTTAATCAATATGAAAACTTTCATGACTCCAAGGGGGAGTCCATCTCTAAACAGCTGCATAGATTTGTGCAGCTGGTAAATGATTTAGAGATCATGGGAGTAACCTACAAAGTTAAAGAACTAAACAAGAAGATGCTTCACAGCCTTCCAGAAAGTCGGAAACAAAATGTTACAATGCTGAAAAACACTCTTGATCTGGAGGGTACCACCTTGGACATAATGATTGCCAAAATAGAAGCTCTTGAACTGGATGAAAGGAGCAAGAACCTTAGTGGACCTCGAGTTATTGAAGCTTACAAATTTCCATCAGACAATCACTCTGTGGAAAATGCATTCATCACTAAGGATGATGATTTTTTTTCCTTAAGAGATCAAGTGAAGACAACTGGTTTTTCATTGCAGCACCAACACCAAACAAGCCATCAACATCATCTCAACTAACAGGATTTATGTCCACTCCCTCAACTACTCATGAAGACCCAAGATTAGAAGAGCAAAAGGCAACTTACAATGCATTTGTTGCTAGTTTTGAAGCTTACCTGGGAGGCAGACTCACTTCTACTCATTTGATCCAAGAAGATTTGGAAGAAATGGATCCAGATGATGTGGAAAAAATGGATATGCAATGGCAAATGGCTATGATAGCAATGAGAGCTAAGAAGTTTTTCAGGAAAGGGAGAAAGCTTAGTCTAAATGAAAACACTAAACTTGGATATGACAAATCCAAGGTAAAGTGTTTTAACTGTGGTGTGACTGGTCACTTCTCTAGAGAGTGTAATGCTCCTAGAACAAACCACAACACTTTCCAAAGAAACTCTCAGGGTCAGTCATCTCCACAACCAAGCACAAGTTTTCACTCCAACAATCAACAACAGCAGTATCATCACCAACAACCACAACATCAGCAACCTTATCAGAGTCAGCCACAATTGACAAATCAAGCACATGGAAGCAGTCAAGCATCTTCAAATGCTCTTGTCATTAGACAAGATGGAGTGTGTGATTGGAGTTTGTATGTAGAGGAAGTAAAACCTCAGTTTAAGAATCATGCATTCATGGCTCACATCAATGATGGTCCAACGCCTATGCCATCTGAGGTAAAATCCAACCTTTGTAGTGATAAATGTATTTCTAAACTACAAGGTTATCGTGAGCATAATCATAAGTTGGCTGCTAAAATAAAAGAAGAAAAAGTCAAGTCAGAGATGCTTAAAAGAGAATTAAAGGCTTTGAAATAAAAATCAAATCTCTCATCTCTGACATTGAAAAATTGCATTGTGAAAAGTACACTCTTGCAGCTGAGAATGAGAAACTGATTGAAAAGTTAGCTCAATCAAAAGCTGAGAACTCACTTACTGAAATGAAACTTGAAAAGTTTCAAATATCTTCAGTCAAGCTGCAAGAGATGCTAGATTCACAAAAGGATCCCAAGGATATGACTTGGATCGGGTATAATTCTAGTCCTCCACCTTACAATGATAACTACACTGTCATGCCTGAATCTGTTACACTCTAACAGGAAAAAGAACCTTTCACTGTTGAATCAAAATCAATAGTAAAACAAGTCACTAATCCACAAAATAAGCCAGATATTTATATTGAAACAAATAAGGAGAAAATTAAACAGGTCACCCAATTAAAATCAAGGAGTGTTCAGACAAGACAGTGAATGTCATCAAACCAACAAGCCCAATCAAAGCCATTGTCCCATTGTGAAATTTATACCTGCAATTTCAAAAGAAAAGAAGAAACCCGTTGCTTCAATGAAACCTTCTACTGAAAGTAGTTCTGATCACAAGATTAAATCTCCAAAAATTTCAGGCAAATTAGACAAAGTTTCACTGACAAAGAAAAACAAGATTTCTATGGTGTCAAAAACAAAAATCAATTCAGATCCCCAATCTTCAAAATCAAAACAAGGAGTTGGTTTTGACATTTGTAACAAAGACCATGTGAATCAATTAGAAACAGAAGTAAGAAGAAGGGTAAGGAAGCAAAAACAATCCAGAAAAGACAAACCTAGTAGTGTTGTGAAACAAACTACTAAAAGGGATGATTTTGCTTCCTCACCAAAGATAAAGGTTGAGACTCAGTCGAAAACAGGTAAACCCACTGAGTCCTCAACATCAAGGTCAGCTTCAAGAGACAAACACTTGTATTGTGATGTTTGTGAAATGTCTAATCACAGTACAGATAAGTGCTATTTCAATCAATACTGCTCTATCTGTGATATGAACAATCATTCAACCAAAAACTGATATTTTAATAAATATTGTATAGTCTGTGATGTGACCAACCACAATACATCTGATTGTTTCTTTAAGCTAAAAGGGTTGAGAATTCCCCAAACCAAACCCATCTCACCAATATCACCTGTGAAACCCAAAATCAGAAGTCATTTTCATAATAATCAATCAACTAGTGAAAGATCACCATGGTATACATTTGTAACCGACTAGTGAAAAGATCATGATCCTCATTATCCCTCTGTTTTTGTATAAACAAAGACCTGGGTTAAAGGCACCTCTATTTTACAGAAGTAAAGACCTGGTGACCTGATGATGATCATATCTTAGCTCTCAAAAGATTCCTCTTTGATCAATTGTATATTAACTTTAGGGCTATTACATCAATGCATTAATGAGATGTCAAATGCATCTCAAGATAGAACTTATAACTTAAAGTACATAGTTTCTAAGTGTGAAAAAGTGATGATTTGACTCATAAAGGGAGGACAAACTCTAAGTGATTTGAATGTGGAGCCCATAACAATTACTCACTAATAAACATCAAAACATGATAAACAGCATGCCTAGTTGATATAATACTCTTATTTGGATTTAAGTGTACAAACATACTTGCAATCAGAACTAAAATTAGGTATCATTTCATCAAAGAAATCAAATAGGAAGATGCTTAGTGTTATAGTATGATCCCATTCTATGTTTATATTTGCTTGTATATAGTACTTAATTCAATTTTTGTTATTTCTTTCTAAGTACTTTTGGACAGTCATGTGTCTTTCATGATAATATTCTACATAAATTCCTGATAAACGCATCAGTTTAACAATAATCACAAATTTAGAGGGAGTAGATAATTCATGAAAGTTTAATGCCAGAATTGTCAAATCAATTGTCAAATGAAGGAATTGAAGCTTGAGCACTAACTTGGCTGGAGGATACATGAAGTTTTTCAATTTATAAATGTTCTTGTGCACCAATTGTCATGAAAACAAAGTCAACAAGGTCCAATAGCAAAAAATGGTTCTTTCAGTTAAATAGAACCATACAATCAAAGAAGTTTCAAACTTTACATTTCAACATCAACAGAAGCTACAGTGCACTTCAGCATCAGAAGAAGCTACAGTGCGAAACTTAATTCAGCTAAAAATATGACAATCTGTAGATTGGTAACCTACGAATGAGTTAATATTTTAAAAGTATAATCTATTTCCATGGATTGGTAACCTATGGAAAATCTAGTTATACTTCAATGAAAATTCAGCTCTTTTAAGTTAGGCATTCGCAGATGTCCTACGGAAGAACTGAAATCTGCGGAATAAATAAATTCCACGGAAGAGTAATAAGGAAAGTGGACCCACTTCATTAAATAAATGAAATTAATGTGTCCTAGGGAGTATAAATGATGTTTTTGACTTGGTATTCATTATTCACTTTTACAGAGCCTTTTTGACCTAGAATTCCGTTAGTCAAAACCTCATCCCTCCTTCATCCGATTTCAAAATTACTCAAACCTTAAACATCAAACAAAGTTTAAACTTGATTTCAGATATTAATTTCAAGGTAAATCATATCATAAACATCAATAATGAATTGATTGATTCATCATTTTTGCTTAAACTGTTCGTATTCTCAGATGTGATATTGTTGATCTAACATAATCTCTTATTTCTTATGAGCAGATGGTTAATCGTTTTGCAAGAGAGCACAATGTATATGCATTCTTAAATCCCGACGATCCTGTATCGAAAGGGTGTCGAGACATCATTCGCTATCTAAGAAGATCCGGGCTGTTTTACGCCTTGTCAGCAGAGCCTCTAATCTACCAACAGCATATCATCGACTTCTGGAACTCTGCTGAGATCCAAGAAAAAGGAGAAAGTGAAGTAATCATTTCTGAGGTAAGGAATGAGAGATTGAGAATAGACGGACAAATTATAAGGAGAGTGTTAGAGCTGGGAGAGCAAGAGATAGGTCACCTTGATGTATTTGAGAATGAATACATAGAAAAGATCTTCTATATGATGGGATATGATGGAAATTTCAACAAGGGTGAGATCAAGAAAGGAAGATTATGCAAGCCATATCGATTCTTATGTCACACCTACCTGTAGTGCATTTTAAATAGGAAGTCTGGGCTAGATAGATTCTCATGGCACATTTAATCAGGCATTATTGTAATTTTTGAGGGAAGGACATACAACTACTCAAAATACATTTTTAGGTGTCTGTGTGACCTAATAAGAGTGGAAAAAGCTGATAAGATGTATATGTTTCCAAGGATCTTACAACTAATCATCAATGTTGATCTGCCTAGAATAACTAGAGAGGGCGATGTGTTTGTTCAAGCACATCTAGGAAGATCTGTCCTGAATAATATTAGTGGAAGGTATGAAGGTGAAGATTTGCCAATGCCAACATTCCACCAGAGTTGGTGTGGGATGACTAGCAAGAAAGTACATCTGCTGATACTGAGCAAGACTCCCATTCACATTCCCCTTCTCAATCTCCCATACACCATCATCATCAATCACCTATTCATCATGAACCATCCCCCCAACCTCAATCACCAGCCAGTCAAAATAGCCAACAAATTCCTCCAATTCAAAACCAATTACAAATTTATCAACAACCTCCAACTCCTGAAAACCAATCAACTAAGAGTATTTACACTGGTGAGACTGAGTTAGCCTCTCAAGCAAGTACTGTTCAACTATCTTTAACCAAATGTCAAACCCATGTTCACTCAAATGATGTTAAGCCTGTCTCTCCAATCACTGATCTTCAGTACAAAAGAACAACAACCATATCAAGAGCAGGCAGATCAAGCAGTTGAGTCTAGCTCAAGCTCTGTTAGTATAGCTCCTACTGAAGTTAGTGATGATGAGATTGCTGATCAACATCAAGAAGGTGAAGAAGAAGCAAACTATGTTGATGTCATTGCATATCATGAAGATGAACTTAGTGATGAAGACATCCATATGAGCAAAAGTTACTTTGGTGGCTGATAAAATCAAACAAGAGGCTAGAGAGAATAAGGGAGTTGAAGGGAATGATGAGGGAAAAAGAGGATAAGTTGATAAATCAAGAAGCTTCTCTGAAAAAGATTAAGAGAAAATGTTCAAGAAAACAATAAAGTAATTGATGCTCTACATTAGTTAGTCAAAGAACTCAAAAAGACTATTGAACATGAGAAGGCTGAAAGAGAGAAGCTTGTGTTGGAGAACAATAAAGCTAAGAAGGCTCTGAATGAACTATCTATTCAGCTGAAAAGCAAAGATGCAGAGATTGATGAGCTGAAAAAGAAGACAAGTGACCTTGAATCTAGTGCTCATGCAACAAAACAAACAAAAGAATCTGCTGAGATATCAAAGCAAATCATTCAATACCCAAGAAATAGGAAGTACTTGGGGTCTGTAAAGAAAGAAGTGATTGATGTTGAAGAGTCACCAAAAAGGTCAAAACCTACATCTCCAGAGCACACTCTTTTAGTGGATGTTTCAACCTTAAAGCCTATATCTTATGATGAAACTGAGAGTGATGTTGAGTGGAATGAGCTTACTAAGAATGAGTCTCCAAAGAACACAAATAATCAAAGGCTGATGATCTACTAACAACCAAGGACATATTGGAAGAAAGGCCTGAATCTACAATGTTTATAACACTAATCAATCATGGCTTTCCATGTGATATGGTAGAAAGGATGAGCATGAATGAAATGAAGAATATGCTGAAAGAGTTTGAGCTTGCAAGATTTATGATTCCCAACTACAAAGAAGGAGTTAGGTCATTGTGATAATACAAAGCTGAGCAGATACGTTATGACTTGTTGGTTACAAGGTCATAACCACAAATTGCATGAACTGAAGGGAAGATCTATTGCTGAGTTGAGAAGAATGATGGAGCATGTGATGAATGTAGAGTTAGAAACTGGAGTAAGATTCAGGACTAAAGCGCCAAATCCAGCTTTTGAGCAACAAAACAAACTCCCTACTGAGCATGTGACAGTTGAAAGTAAAGACCAGCACAAAGGGAAAGAGAAGCTTATCAGAGAGCCACGTGAAGTTATACTTGGAAAAGTATGGCCACTAGGGACCACAATGAGAGAAATAAATGAACAAAAATCAACTCTAATAGAGCTTTTTGATCATATCACAACTCCCAGTTCTGTGGAAGAAAACATGATTATGGTCTGGAAATATGATCCAGACTGGGATTGTGCAATTACTAAGAGAACAAGTGGAAGAATACACTACTTTCATAATATGGAAACACTGTTGAGTCTCCCTGAACATGATATCAAGGATCTGCAAAGCCTTATCATCTCTAATTACCCAATTCATCCAAGAGGAAGAGACTTCTCTGTCTTAGTGGGTAAACTAAAGACCAAATTCAGAGATGATGTGCTCAAAGAAGCTAGAAGAGAGGATGTTGAGCACAAAATGAGAATGCAAAGGGTGAAAAGATCAAAATCCAACTCCTATACATTAGTAGATGATGAATTTTTAAAGAGGGTTGGATACCAAAACAGGAATGCAGTAGCTATTAAAAGCTTTGATGGAAATCAATACACATATCCCATAACAGAATAAGGATATGTTGAGAAAAGAAAAGAGTTGGTGCTGATGTGGAATACAGAGAAGAAGAAAGCTAACCAGATCAGGGTCTTTGATCCAGTGGAAATCAAGTTGCTCCACCCTAGCTACACTTCATATTTGCATGACAAATTCTTCCCAAAGCTGGCTGATGAAAGAGCTCAAAATGATCTATGCCTATATGTGCAGGATCGGGTTTGTCACTTAAACACATGGATTTCTTTCAGACTCACTTATATAACACTCAAATCAAATGAAGTAGAGTCTCTTATAAGAGTTGATAATAATATAATAAGTAGCAAAGAACACACATAAATAATTTTCAAGGCACTTGTATGTATTACTTCTCAACTCAAAGTATTACAAGACTCTTACAAACATGGAACATGAGTTACAATGAGAAACAATATATACTAGATCCTACAGCCGGATATACTTTGATACGAGCTGGAAACCTAAGACTAAAGCATATACTACAATGCTAAAGTTAAGGTATCTTAGATAAAGTATTATCTAAGATATTGTAGTCATGACATGTCCATGACTTACCTTTTGTCACCAACTAAAGTTGGCAACTGTACTAACTTATAAAGCTAAACAGTGGAATAAAGTATGGTCAACTACATGGCTTTTGAGAAAACGCCATGCAGTATCTCAGAGGTCTGCAGCGGAGTGTCAGGGAGACCATACTTATGTCCACTGGATAATAGTAGTGTCTTCCGAATGTAAGTTGGCTTCGGAAGAACAAGTTCTTCCAAAGCCACTTATACTTCGGAAGAGGCTTCTATACTTCCGAGGCTTGAGGACTTCTTTCATACTTCGAAAGTTGACTTCTGATCATTCACTTTAAGTCTTGATCTT
This sequence comes from Flaveria ramosissima, assembly GCA_025215565.1. NCBI lineage: Eukaryota > Viridiplantae > Streptophyta > Magnoliopsida > Asterales > Asteraceae > Flaveria > Flaveria ramosissima. The sequence goes on along the minus strand of CM046040.1, from coordinate 64,849,990 downwards.
CGGAAGTAAATACTTTTGTCTTCGGAAGTTGGAGTTTTCCTTCGGAAGTTAGTTTTACACTTTGTCTTCGGTAGAGCTCCTTTTTCCTTTGGAAGTTCCACACTTAGCTTCGGAAGTCCTTTATTAGTTGTACCAAAATAGTCTAAGTGATTCGGTTTTGGTTGCACCAGCCTTTCTAGATCCAACAAACTCCCCCTAGGCTGATGCTACGAAAACCTCACTTATTTCTGCTTCTCAAAGCTTTCAACACCAAGGACAGAAGATATTTGTCTGTTTCCTTGTTCTTCCCGGAAGTGGTGCTGAGAAGCTTGTACAAGTCATTGGTGGATAGGAGATCCAGTCTATCAATCTGAATGACATGTACCCTCTGTTGCGGCCCCCTGAAAAGAGTTAGTTGACGGGAGTTATAGTCATACTCCCATCTAACTATGGATTCAAGTTCAGGACCTTCAACCATTTGTAGAAAGGCTTTGCCTTTGGTTGTTGACCCCTTCCTTTTCACCTCCTCTCTCAGTTTTAACTCTTCTTCAACCTTGGTCCTAGCAGTTAGCTCGGCCATATCTAATATGACCAGCTACATCAGAATTTGAGGGGTTGGAGAATGGCTTCTCTGCTAACTCAACAATATCAAATCTGCTTAAGTGTAGCAGAGATGAGGCTCTTAGCTTGTTGAGCTCTCCATTCTCTCTTTCAATAAAAAAGTTGTGAGAAGAGTCTTCGAACCTCCATTGGATGATCTTCTTCCTAGGTGCAAGAGGTTGTCTTGGCACCCGGTCACCTTTCTTGGTATCCAGCAGAGTCACCAGCCTTCTCCTTAACTTCTTTTCTTCCTCATTCAATATATCTGAATTGAGGCCAAGGAGATTTGCATCTTGGTCCAATGTTCCTCTGGGCAGATCAAGAAATTGATCTCTAGTGAGGGAACATGAGGATCCATCAACATAAGTCAATTTGACTGAATCCTCCTCGCAGGAGATGTCGCTCAAGGTTATGCAATTGATGAGCTTTGTCTTGATTGCCTTGAACTCCTCTTAGGGGAGTTGTTTAGAAGGCTGAGGGGATGGTTTGAGAGGTTGTTGGGTAGGTTGGGGTGTTTGGGTTCTGGCTAGTGTTTTGGATTGGAGGATGGGTAGTTTAGGGTTTGAGGTGAAGAGGTTGGTAAGGGTGATGGTGTAGGTTCAGGGGAGTATGGTTCAGTGGTTGGTTCAGTTTTGATGGGGTGTGGAAAGGGAATTGGGTCAGGTTGTGGTTGGGTTTGAAGTTGGGGTTGAGTAGTTTATTTGAAGATCATACCTTGTCCCCTTCTGTACATCTCCTTCCTCTTCCCCGAGCGAATGTCAGCCTTTATGTCACTGACATGTCGCTGGAGGGTCTTTTCAGACATAGGACCCACCTGCCTGCCAGAGAAGCCATGAGCTCGGAGATAGCTCTTCATCCAGGCCTTCTCACCTATCTTCTTGGTAGCACCTAGTCCCGCTTCTTCTTCCTTCTTCTTCTTCCTTCTTCCTCTTCAGCATTAGCTTTTCCCTGGCAGCTTTCTTTCTCTCTTTCTCCATTTGATCTTGCTCTTTGTTGAAGAGCCATAAGATCGTATCATTGTTGTGTGGAGATAATTCTTCTAGAGAGAAACCTCTGGAGGTTAGGAAAGTTATCCTTTCCTTCCTAGCTGCTGATCAGCTTCTCTTTCTTTCCTATCCCTTTCTTCCTCTAAGGGCAACCTTACTGCCTCATCTCTTTGATGTTTTTGCAGCAAAGTTGCCTTTTCCAGCTCAACTAACTCCTCAAGTGGTAGCAGGAGTACATCTTCACTCGCAACTCCTAGACTGACAAGTCTATTAATGATCTCTACTCTTCTTCTATTGTTGACTGCCTCCTGGTTGGCTACAGTTGCATTACTACTGGCAGCTAGCAGTTTTCCAGTTGGAAGTCTACCTTTTCTTTTGAGTTTTTCTAACCTTTCTTCCTCCTGGAGCTCTTCCTTAGTCATCTTCCTCTTTCATTTGATGTCTTCAGAAGTGCTAGACTTTGGGGGCTCTTGAATGGAAGGTTCAGGTTGAGTGAGAAAATCCTCCCTATTAACCTCAGATGCAAGTTATAGGATTGCATCTGTGACGATTAGATCATCAGATAAGGAGAATAGTCCTTCCGCAGCTGCAATCTCAGCTTCGGAAGATTGAAATTGTTCTTCCGAGGCTTTGACTTGTGCTTCGGAAGTCTGTGAGAATGCACTATCTATCCCAACTGTCTCAGTTGTTGGGCCATCAGTCCTTGTTTCCCCTTCGAAGTTAATCTCAGGTTCCATTTGGACCTTAGGTTGACTAACTTCCTCAATAGTGGTAGAAGGTGCATTTAACCTCTGAAGCTCTTGAGCTCCGAACTAAATCATAGACATATCAGGACTTGGATGTTCAATAAGAGATTCCATCAGGAACTTGTTGAAGAACCTGTTGAGATCTTGGAGCATCTTTTGATCCATTTGAATTACAACTGGAGGAGGCTCAGGAAAAACTAAAGCTTGTTGCATAGGGTATTTTGAGCTTAGGGAAGTAAGAGCTTGACTTTGTGGCTCCTCTTGTCTTTGGCTTTGTCCCTGAACACTCTCCCCCTTTTTAGTAGCATCATCTTGAGAGCTTGATAAGCTAGAGGAAGAGGTCAAAGAGACCTGAATTAGTACGTGCCTAACAGACCTCTCAATCTGTTTCTCAGCTAGTTTGGCCTTGAGATTTTCAATCTCAAGTTGTTAAGTGGCAGACCTATCCTCTAAAGTCCTAACCTTAGATTCAAGATTTGAGACTTTAGAAAGTAGGTCTTCAATGGTGAGTTGCAGTGTTCCCTCATCTTCTTTTGAAGAATCACGGGGAGATGAGGTAACATACCTTGTATGTTCATCCTCACCACCAGATGTGGTTTCTTAGCGCCCTGGTTTCCCTTGCTCAATGATGTCTCTTTTAGAGTCATTAAAGGGCATGGTTGCCGTAGATCAAGTCTCAGTAATGTTACCACTGTTCTGAGGATCCCTTGAGGCTCCTTCAGTAGTGGCAGCTGAATCTGAATGAGTCCCCTCCACATCAGTGGGACTCACCTCAGTAAAGGCTTGCTGATGGGGGCTAGAGATAAGAGATCTCTCTGGGCTCTGTTGATCCTTGAGAGGGTGTTGTGGATCAACTTCATTGCCTTGAAGAGACATAATCTCTTCATCTTCTCCGATTAGTAGGTCAGTAAAGAATATGGAAGTAAAACCTAGTGACGCGGGACATTGATCAATGTCTACAGGCATTGAGCCTGTGATGGGGCTGTCCCTTTTTGGCTGCTCAGGGGAGTATAAAGACTCTCCCTGAGTGTTTTCAGCTTGGGTTTCGGGCTCATGGGTCTAAGACTGAGGAGACTCAAGACCCATATTGAGGTCAATTGTGAAGGATGGTTGGACCTCAGGCTGAGTGGGAGCCCATTGTTCCACTCTAGCCTTTTTGGGTAGAATAGGAGAGGCTTGTTCAATCAAAGAAGATTGAACAAGGGTTCGTTTGGGGCATCTTTGATAAGTTATGGTAATGGGGGGAGAAGGTAGATTTGGCAAAATGAGAGTAGTTGCTGGTGTGGGTTCATCACCTGTGGGGTTAACAGAGATGTTACTAGGAGCCATTGGCTCAATCATATCTGGAAGAAGTGCAGTATCTCTTCCAGTGAAGTTGGTGGACACTCTCTTCAAAGTTTTGAAGATGGTCGGCCTCAGTTGAGGAACAATCAAAGAAACTGCATAGACAAGCTTGCTCGGGTCCAGCTCACAATTGATTATGTGCTGGAGAAACCTAGGATACATGAAGAATGTGTCCCGTTGAAGGTTTCCCTTGAGATTGGTCAGCAAAAATCTTGAGTAGTTGAATCGGAGGCTTCTCACCAAACCATGAACTAGGCACACAAGTTCATATGGGATTTGATCCCATCCCCTAGATTTGTTGGACAAGCAATGAAGAACTACATGCAGCAGGAACTTCTAGTTGTAAGAGAAGTTGAACATGTAAACGGTTGAAATGCTAACATCTCCACCATATCCCATTTGGATATAAGTGTTGTCCAAATCTGCTTTGGGGAATTCTGTATGAGCGCCCTCGTCATGAAGCTCTAGATGCTCCCTGATGATTTGTTCAGAAATGACCAAACTCCTGGCCACAGATGCTCGATCTTATGACACGAACCCCATTTAGGGTTTTAATCTGACCGTTTGCCCAAAATTCAGACATATGATTTGAGTAAACCGTGGGGTTAACAGTCAGGGCAGTGTAGTAAGAGGATTGAGATAGAAAGGAGATGATATTTGAGAAGTCGGCATGCCTTGAAGAATCAAGGAGTGCGAATTGGTTTTGCTGAGGGTTTAGTGCCATTTGAGAAAGTTGCTGGAAGATAGTTCGGAATTGGGTGAAATGAAGATGAAGAAAGCTTTTAGGGCAGTAATTTTTGATTAAAAGGATGAAAGTGATTAGCCGGAGGTATTTAAATAGGTGGAATGGCGGTTTAAAGGGGGTTTGGATAAGATGATGGGAGGTTTCAGTGGATGATGTGACAGGGGCTGTAAGGTTAGTGCATTTAAATAATCCGACATCATTAACTAAATCTTTACTTTTTACAGAGTGGGGCCCAAAAGATTTCCGTTACACAGTAAAATCTTTCTTCCGAGTATAAAGCATTACCGAAGGTAATGTTCTTTTGAAGGCAAATTTACTTCCGAAGGTAAAGTTTTTTACTTCCGAGAGTATATGTTGCTTTCCGAATGGAGAGTGTTACAAGCTTCGAAAGTAGATCTGATATGAAATCAATCACTTCTTCCGAGACTTAACTACTCTTCCGAGAAGAAAATTATCCTGGGAGGAATTTCCTTCGGAAGATATGAAAAATATCTTCCAAGGGTTAATTCCTCTTCAGAATAATTCATACTTAGATGAAATTTTAGAGAAAGACCTTTTGTAACAGGGCTTAGATTGTTTTGACATAAAACTTTACACATTAAAAAGTTTTCAAATGAGATAGACTAATCAAGGTTTATCATCCCAATAGCTGTAATTAGATATTTGAATCTTTGTTCATCAAAGGCTTTGGTGAACAAGTCAGCATATTGTTCATTTGAATCAACTTTGATTAGCTTGACAAGGTTTTTCTCATGAATATCTCTAATGAAATGATACCTGATATCGATGTGTTTAGTTTTGGAGTGCTTCACTGGATTTTCAGTAATAGAGATAGCACTGTTGTTTTCAATAAGGATAGGAGTGCTCATGAAGTTGAATCCGTAATCTATCATATGGTTCTAAATCCAAGCAGCTGGGCACAACAACTAGCAGCAGCAATGTATTCAGCTTCAGTAGTTGATGTAGAGACACATGATTGCTTCTTCCATTGCCATGAGATGATCCTTCCACCAAGAAATTAACATCCACCAGATGTTGATTTCTTGTTGATATTGCAGCCACCATAATCACTATCAGAGTAACCATAGAGATTGAAATCACTATTTCTTGGATACCAGAGACCTAGTTTAGGTGCTCCTTTAGGGTATCTGAGGATTCTCTTGGCAGCAACTAGGTGAGACACCTTTGGAGCAGCCTGATATCTTGCACAAATACAAGTTGCAAACATGATATCGGGTCTACTTGCTGTGAGATACATCAGAGAACCAATAATGGCTCTATACTGATGTTGATCAGTATCCTCCCCCTCAGAGTCAGGGCAGAGATTGTGGTTTCTGGGTATAGGTGTTTTTGCTGCCTTACAATCTTTCATATCAAATCTTTCTAAGATGTCATTGACATACTTAGATTGACTGATGAAAAACCCTTCCTTCATTTGCTTCACCTGAATTCCAAGGAAAAAGTCCATTTTTCCCATGGAACTCATCTCAAACTTCTTCTTCATGATGCTCTGAAAGTCTTTACAAATTTGGTATTTGAGGAACCAAATATGATGTCATCAACATAGACTTGAACGAGCAAGATGTCTTTCCCAGACTTCCTTATGAAAAGAGTCTTATCAATAGTACCTTTAGTGTAACCATTCTTTAGGAGAAACTGAGACAATGTCTCATACCACAGCCTAGGTGCTTGGTGCAGCCCATATAGAGCTTTATCCAATTTGCACAAATAGTTGGGATGTTGTGGATCTTCAAATCCCGGAGCTTGGCACACACAGACTTCCCTATCTATATCCCTATATAGAAAGGCACACTTAACATCAAGCTGGTAGAAAGTGAAATTCTTGGATGCAGCATAAGCAAGGAAGATCCTAACTGCCTCAAGGTGCAAAGACATCAGTATAATCGATTCCCTCCTCTTGAGTGTATCCTTGAACCACCAGTCTTGCTTTGTTCTTGATAATCAAGCCTCTATCATCTCTCTTGTTTTTGAAAACCCATTTAGTGCCTATAGGTACTTGACCAGATGGTAGCGGACATAGGTTCCGAACCTTTTGTCTTTTGAATTAAAGCAGCTCCTCTTGCAATAATTCAACCCAGCTACTATCTTTCAAGGCATCTTCCACCTTCTTGGGTTCCATTTGGGATAAAAAGCATGAGTACAAGTAGACATTCCCATTGTGAGTTTGTCCTCTTGTTCTCATGCCTTTAGAGACTTCCCCTATGATGTTCTCAGCTGGATGAGTGTTGTGAATCCTAAGTCTAGGAATTACGCCAGTTGCAAAGATAAATCCAAATTGGACATGTATTGCTCATAAGCTTGAACACTTGGTTCAGCTGCTGTTTCAAACTCATTCAATGAGGACTAATTGAATGAAAAAGAAACATCATCATTTGTTTGCTGTGAAGCAGCATTAACAGTTGCCTGTTCTTTCAAGATGTTGCTTCCATCAACTTGGTGTTGTGCAGGGTCACCTGAAGGGGTTTGAGAGTCAACAGGTGAACCGATTGTTGAAGCTTCACTATCTCTTGAGATGGTTATACTCTCAGATCTGCCAATAGTGGGAACTTGATTTGTTGCAGCTCTTGGAGAACTTGGAATAGGTCTGGGGAGCTCAAACAGTTGATCATCATCAGAATCACTTTGAGCACCCGTTCCAGCTGAAACATTCTCACAAGATGGTTTAGAATAGTTTAGAAACAATTCTAAATCAAATATATGATCAGGGCCATTTCCCCTAACACAAGGAGTGTGCTCATTAACGACAATGTTAAAAGATTCCTCAAATTGTTGATTTTTAATGTTATAAACTCTATAAGCTTTAGAGTTAGAGGAATATCCAACAAAGATGACATCATCCGACTTTTCAGCAAATTTTGCCAAATTGTCTTTTGTGTTAAGTATGGTACACCTACTGCCAAAGGACCTTAGAAAGCAAATGAACGGTGGCCTCTTGTTCTATAGCTCATAAGAGGTTTTTCCATGTGGCTTAACTACAAGGACCCTGTTCTGCACAGAACATGCAATGCTGACTGCCTCTGCCCAGAATGTCAGAGGTAGCTTTGAATCAGCTAACATAGTCCGAGCAGCCTCAATAAGTGTCATGTTCCTCCTCTCAGCAACACCATTTTGTTGAGGAGTTCTAGGAGCACTATATTGTCTGGCAATCCCTTTTGAGTTACAGAATTAGTCAAGAACGTGGTTCTTAAACTCAGTCCCTTGATCACTTCTAATTATTTTAACCTTGTGATCAATTTGATTTTCTATTTTAAGAATAAAAGATTTCAAAGTTTCAACAGTTTCATCTTTGGTTTTTAAAAAGAATACCCATGTAAATCTAGTAAAATCATCAACAATCACAAGGCAATATGATTTCCTTCCAATGCTCATTATACTTGTGGGACCAAATAGATCCCTGTGCAATAAGTGTAATGGAGTGGTGATGGAGTTAACAACTTTGGATTTATGAGATGCCCTGTGTTGCTTCCCTTCCAGGCATGCAACATATTTATCTTTGCGGAAAAATTCCTTTTTAGGCAAACCATGTACCAAGTTATTTTTAGCCACTTTATTTATTGTCTTAAAATTTACATGACACATTCGTTTATGCCATAGTGTTGACTCATCACCATCAGCTTTGGAAAGAAAGCATGATACTTCTCCCATTGGGGAAGCATTGTTCATATCCAGCTTGTACATATCCCTTTTCCTGGGAGATCTAAGAAGCACCAATTCCTGAGGAATTGTCATCCCAGGTTTGAGGATTATGCACTCATGTTCTGTAAAGAGTATTTGATGCTTTTGATCACAGAACTGAGAAACACTTAACAAGTTGTGTTCAAGCTGTTTGACAAAGTTAACTTTGTCAACCTATAATTTTTTGTTGGATATACTTCATCTGCCAGAAATATATCCTCCGGCCTCACCTCCAAACTGGACAGGAACTCCATCATAATGTTGAAATTATTGAAGGAGAGATCTGTTCCTTGTCATGTGCTTGGAGCATCCACTATCCACAATCAAAACATTGTTATTCTTGTCATATGGATGTCCCCGCACATAAGATGAGATGATTAGTTTTGATTTGAAACCCAAGCATTGTTGGTCTTGGGTTCTTCCAATGATAGTGACATAATTGAACCAAAATTTATGCATGGGGGTTCAATGGATGTCTTTGAAGAAGAGGTTTAGGCTACAACATCTTCCTTGATCTTCCATTCCATCCCTTGGTTGATCATGGAGGATGAGCTTGTTGAAGTTTTTGCAGCTTGGCATTCTTCCGAAGCTTCTTTCTTTTTCGGAAGAAGCCTTCACCACCTTTTCTTCCGAAGCAGTCTTCTTCTGGGATGGTCTCAAGGGACTCTTTTATTCTTTTGAGTCTTGATAGCTTTAGCTTCCGAAGCCTTTTTCCTTTCGGAAGAAGGACCTTCTTCCGAAAGCAACCTTTCTTCGGAAACAAGCTTTCCCTTTTTCATCACTTGAACCATTTGATATGGTCCAAATGAGAAACCTTCCCTGACTCCTTACTTTTTAACATTATTTGCATAATGTGTGCTAGCAGGATTGTAGTAACAATCTTTGGCCATGTGGCTTTGCAAACCACACATTATGCATACAATGTTAATCTTTTGGGAATTTGAGAATTGTTGTTTCTTGTTCTTTGACTCAGCCACTTTCTTGGCAGTTTTTCTCACTGCCTTAGCTCTACTTCTTCTGGCTTTGGTGGTTAGGGTTTGATCATCACCGGTAGGAGAGGGTATAATTACCTGGTTCTTCCATGTGATGGTCTCCATGGTCAGCAGATGGAACCTCTTGCTTTTCAGTACCACACCTTGGTTGTCTTATAGACTCATAGGAGTGTGGTGGAGCAATTTCATTGGTTCCTAACCCACCTTTGTTTTGGTAACAAAGTTTTGAGTGAGAGGATGATGCAAGAATGGCTTGGAAGTTTTGCTCAGAAATAGCATACTTCCTAGATTGAGCCTCAGCTGTGACAAGCTGGGCTTGAGCCTCAGTCAATTTGGATATTAAATCCTTTATTTGAGTCTTATAGTTTGTGTGTTCGTGTTTAAATATGGACACAACTTTCTCTAACTCCTCAATTTTTCTTTGATATTTAGATTCAGCCCTTTTAAAATCAGATTTTAAAACATTTAAAGACTCAATATCGGATTTAATCTCCATATTATAGTCCTGATACAATTTAATATTAGCAATACAGAAAGAAGTACAAAGATGTTCATATACCTTATTTTCATCTGTTCCGGCCATGAGTGCTTGAGCAGGAGTCACATCCTGTACCATAAAGCTCCAGTCAACTTCTTGAGCCATTACAGCTGTTTCTGTTGACTTTCCAGTGGGCTTTGGTGTAGAGGGATGTGTGGAGGCCTGTGGGGTTCCCGGATTAGACTTGAGAGCCTTGCATTCCCTTGCAAAGTGACCAAGTTGGTTACAGTTGTAACATTTGGCCTTGGTTTTGTCAAACCCAAATTTGCTGTTGATTGGGTTCTAGGGAAATTGCCTTCCAGTTCTCTTGAAGAACTTCTTTGCTCTGTAGGTTAATAGAGCCATTTGTTGGACTATGTCTACGTATTCCACGTCATCTGGGCTGAAGCACTCTAGATCATCAAAGAAATATTGATAACCATTAGAGTGTCCACATCCTGAGAAAAAAGCACAACTGTCCTAAAAAGAGCTTTGCTGAGCTTGTTGAGACCTTGGAGTCTCAGGAAATGTGATGTATGTCCCAGAAGAACAAGATGGCTGTTGGGTGTAAGTCAGGTATTATTGAGGCTGGGAGGGTCCTGAGCCTTCAGCAACCATTAAAGTGTTGCTAGTAGGAAGACTCAAGGGTCTGCTTATCTGATGACCTCTCTTATTCTCCATTTACAAACGGTATCCATCAAGGATGCCATAGAGTTCGGTCAAGGTGAGTGTATTTAAGTTCTCTGTTCTCTTGATAGAGACACAGTAAAATGTCCACTTATTGGGTAATGCACTCATGAACTTTCTTGTAAGATCTCTAAGTTCATGAGCAATTCCCACAGACTGAAGGAAAGAAATGAGATCCATGTACCTAAAGTATTGTTGGTTGAGTGTCTCTCCAGCAACGTAGATGAAGTTCTCGAACTGCTACTTCACTGAGTCCTTCTTGGAGTCTTTTTGAGCTAGAATACATTTGAGCAAGCGCATCAAACAGTTCTTTGGCTGACTTGCAATGTTCAAACCCCACCATGATGGAGTTGGGAATTGCAGTCAGGAGAACAGTCATAGCATTGCTATAAATGTCCAGCTTCTTCCGGTCCTCATCAGAATAATCTTCAACAACTTTCTCAATCATGGCACCGTTTCCACCAGCTACCTTTGGCTTATACGGGCCATTTACAATAGATTGCCACATCTTGCTGTCTTGATACCTGATGAAGCCTTCCATTCGTCTGCTCCATGACCTAAGTTTTCAGGGGTGATGATGGGTGCTTTGGTCATCGTCCCCATCTCTACTTCAGATTTGTTGAGGGCCATTTTGAGTGTGGTGTAAGGAAGAGCGAAAAACATGTTGATTAGGATGGTAAGATCTCACAATCAAGAGCCTAAATAGCTCTGATACCAATTGCAGGATCGGGTTTGTCACATAAACACTTGGATTTCTCTCAAACGCACTTATATAACACTCAAATCAGATGAAGTAGAGTCTCTTATAAGAGTTGATAATAATATAATAAGTAGCAAAGAACACACAGAAATAATTTTCAAGGCACTTGTATATATTACTTCTCAACTCAAAGTATTACAAAACTCTTACAAGCATAGAACATGAGTTACAATAAGAAACTATATATACTAGATCCTACAGCCGGATATACTTTGATACTAGCTGGAAACCTAAGACTAAAGCATATACTACAATGCTAAAGTTAAGGTATCTTAGATAAAGTATTATCTAAGATATGGTAGTCATGACATGTCCATGACTTACCTTTTGTTGCCAACTCCTTTTGTCACCAACTAAAGTTGGCAACTATACTAACTTATAAAGGTAAACAGTGGAGTAAAGTATGGTCAACTACATGGCTTTTGAGAAAACGCCATGCAGTATCTCAGAGGTCTGCAACGGAGTGTCAGGGAGACCATACTTATGTCCACTGGATAATAGTAGTGTCTTCTGAGGGTAAGTTGGCTTTAGAAGAACAAGTTCTTCCAAAGCCACTTATACTTCGGAAGAGGCTTCTGTACTTTCAAGGCTTGAGGACTTCTTTCATACTTCGAAAGTTGACTTCTGATCTTTCACTTTAAGTCTTGATCTTCGGAAGTAAATACTTTTGTCTTCGGAAGTTGGAGTTTTCCTTCGGAAGTTAGTTTTACACTTTGTCTTCGGAAGAGCTCCTTTTTCCTTCGGAAGTTCCACACTTAGCTTTCGGAATTCCTTTATTAGTTGTACCAAAATAGTCTAAATGATTCGGTTTTGGTTGCACCAGCCTTTTGAGATCCAACAATATGTACACATAGTTTCAAGTGATTGAAAAACTGCATGCAACGGCATACAAGAGAAGAAGATATGAGGCTGGGCAGTTGTAGGAACTAACAACATCAAGAAGTATCTGAACTGAGGATCCAGAACAAGATGAGCTAGAAATAATGCATATCAAGTGTTGTGGACCACTTACTACTAAAGAAGATATTTTAGGTCTAATTTTTGAAACTCTAAAGATGATCAGCAAGATGGAGATCAATACAAGTATGATAATCAGAAGATTGTTGTTTCTTTTACTTCTACAACAAACATAATCAAGAGTCAAAGAGCTGTCAAGCCGGAAGAGCTGAATTGAAAGTTGCTAAGCCTAAGGGGGAGTATTGTTAGATCTAGAAACAATAAGTCTAGATCCTTTTGTATAGGCTTAGAACTTTAATCAATGCTTGTAATGAACTTTGTAATTCATTATTTTGATGTATGCATTATGTTATAGGATAAACCATATATGTGTTGATATGTATGTATGATTGCAGGATCAAATATTAGACTTAGTGAAATTGACTAAGTGTAAGAAACATCTACAAATGTACAAATTCGTTCTTCCGTAGATAATCTTCTAACTGGAAATACATCCGAGGATCTCCTACGGAAGAACACCGGTGCGTCAAGTCAAGGGAGTATTGAGATCACTCCCACGGATGAATACTTGTACAATGAAGAAGAACAAGTAAAGACTCCTACGAAAAGGAAGACTCCTGCGATAGACAAACTTCTACGCAAGACCAAGACTTGAGTGTACTTCATCAAGTATATCAAATTCAACAAGACAATCACTGAGTGATGTCATAAAGTTAACAAGACCTCATGTATCCTACAGCCAAGTTAGTGCTCAAGCTCCAATTCCTTCATATTCCTTATTGACAATTGATTTGACAATTCTGATATTAAACTCTCACGAATTATCTACTCCCCATAAATTTGTGATTAATATTAAACTGATGCATTTATCATAAATTTATATAGAATATTATAATGAAAGACACATGACTGTCCAAATGTATTGAAAAGAAATAAGTTAAAAGAAACAAAAATTGAGTTAAGTACTATATACAAGCATATATAAACATAGAATAGGATCATACTATAACACTAAGCATCTTCCTTTTTGATTTGTTTGATGAAAATATACCTTGTTTTTAGTTTTGATTGCAAGTATGTTTTTCCTCTTAAATTCAAACAAGAGTATTATATCAACTAGGCATGATGTTTATCATGTTTTGATGTTTATTAGTGAGTAACTGTTATGGGTTCCACATTCAAATCACTTAGATTTTGTCCTCCCTTTGTGAGTCAAATCATCACTTACTCACACTTAGAAACTATGTACTTTAAGTTATAAGTTCTATCTTGAGATGCATTTGACATCTCATTAATGCATTGATGTAATAGCTCTAAGTTAATATACAGTTGATCATAAAGGATTCTTTTAAGAGCTAAGATGTGATCATTATCAGGTCACCAAGTTTTTACTTCTGTAAAACAGAGGTGCCTTTAACCCAGATCTTTGTTTACACAAAATAGGGGATGATGAGGATCACAATTTGTTCACCAGTCGGTTATAAATGTATACCATGGTGATCATACACCCAGGTTTTTGTTTACACAAAACAGAGGGAATATGATGTCAAACCCTGGACCCAGTAGGGTGGGACATCACAGACTAGCAAGACATATGGCAGTGGAAACAAACCATCATAAGAGCACAAAAGGAGAGAACATCACATGGCATTAAAGTTTAAAAGAAACCAGGGCTAGAAATAGGTCTAGCCCCCAACTGTATCATACATCCAACATTAAGACAAAATGTATTCATCAAAAATAATTGTAAATTGTTCAAAATGTTTTAAAATCAAACAAGCCAATGCCATGGTCATGGTGCTAGGTCTAGGTCTTCAACAACCGCTAGAGTCCCTTCATGGATTACCTGAAACATGCTCAAAAGAAAATTTGTGTCAACTAAAAAGTTGGTGAATTCAAGTGCTTAAAGTTTAAAAACAAAAGGATAAATAGAATCCACATTTGATTTAAAAGAATCATAGATTCACTGTTGTGGGGGATCACAATCAACCCTGCACTCAGTCCCGGCTAGCCTCTTCAAAAGTTATGTTATGCCGGTTAATCCCGAAGGAAGAACTGAGCCTCAAAACAATGGACCAGACATGCCGAATGGTTCACCTAGTATCTTATAAAAACTTGTCACATGCCACGAACGACCCCGCAGGATCTCAGTGTGGTACCCTTCCCGTTTATCATGGAAGGCACTATGTGTGGGGGATTCCCCAAGTAGATCTACCCATATTCAGATAAGAATTAATGATCGTGATACAATTAAAAGCAGGTCCCAACATTCTAGTATCATACAATAGCTCATAAAAGATTTCAATTCAAGCATAGCATGTTTCATCCCAAAAACAGTAGTAAAAAGGGACACTAGAACTCACCTTAAGATTCAAGCAAAGGATTCTTTGTGTACCGGGAAAGAGTCTCAAGTCTAGCACCCTACCATCAAGATTTAAGTGTTAAGCCACTAATTCTAGGGCTATGGAAGATACACTAGGTGTGTGATGATGTTTAATGTCTTACTAGCTCTTGAATTGCTAAATCTTATATAAAAAGTTTCCTTTTATAGAAAGTTAGGGTTTCTTAGGAAGGAATACATGATTCACCATGTTGGATCATCTATACTAGTTAGTTTAAGTTTTCTAAATGATTATTAGTCCAAGGGGCCGGTTTATAGAGGTTTGGTAAAATTTACAGTTTAGTCCTCCAAGTTCCAAAATTTAGAATTTCTACCCCAAAGTTTAATTTATTGCATTTAATGACTTTTATGGCCAAATATTAGGTTTTTGAAGTTTAGTAACTTATTTTAAGTAAGTTTACTCCAAGGTTTCAGAATTTAGGTCCGGGTTTAATATTCTTATGTTTTACGTTACCGGTTACGATAAAACCGAAGGTTTTTAACGGTTAAGTATTGATACCCATATTTTGAGTCTTAGACCTTTTAAATATTATTTAATGAAATTTTATTTAGTGTCTAATCTGTTAAAATGTATTTCAATCCTCTTTTAGTTGAAAGCCTCGTTTTTATGTTAAACCCATTAAAACGCGTTTTTACAAGTAAATGACCGTTTAAAAGCTTGTTTGACCAATTTTTCAACACCTTTAATTCTTATAGCACTTAACTTACTGAAATAACATGGTTTCCATGGATTTTGATTTTATACAATTATTTCTAGGATTTTTCTCAAAACATCACCCGGTTAATACCCGTTTTTAGTTAAAAGTTCCTTTTAACTTGTCTTTTGACCATTAATCAACAAATCCGGTCCAAAAAATTTTAAACTCTTTTAATGCTTGGAATTCTTTTTAATATGGTTAAAATCCAAGTTTTCTTATTTTTAAGTTGCTTGACCACCTTTCGGGTCCCCAAATGTGTCCAAAAATGCTTACAAGTCTGTAACTTTATTATTTTCAGCCATCAACATCTCATCATACACTCAATATCATCCAAAACTTACTGAAATACTAAGCCTAACTCATGGTTTCAACATACAACTCAAGAACAAGATGGAAACATAGTGATTACACCATTTTTACCCATCACACATGTGTAAAACGTTATAACTCGTGATTAAACATTACCAAAACTTTTTATAACTTAAAAAACAGGTTATTAGGAGGTTAGAAAACTGATTTTGAGCAGGTTACAAACTTAGCTTCGGAAGATTACAAGATCTGCAAGCTAGATGGTGCAATAACACCCAAAATAAGGGTTTTCTAGGTGTAAATCGGGTTATACCCATGGAATGACTTATATAACGAGTGAGATACCTTCAAGAACGTTAAAAGCCTCTCAAGAACAAGGTTGTAGCAGTATGTTTCTGATGGATACAAGAATGGTAAGATTTCTGAATGAAAAATGAAGAAAAGACAAGATATGTCCGAATCGGGTGAGATGAAGCCTACACTTGGTGTAGTTCACGGTTTGGAGAGTGTAAGGGTCACAATGACCTGGAAATCTTCAAACAAGGGCTGGAGATGTCGAACTTGATGAATTCGTGCACCAAAAGCTCACAAAGCTTCTCCTTCTTGCGGTTTTGAGCTTGGCCGATGGTAGTTTTGGTGTTGCTCTTCGAAAATATGGCTGGAATTTTGCTAGAACCGTGAGTGTGTGTGTGTGTTTTCTGGAGAAAGAATCCGAGAGAGGAGAGGAAGAGAAATGAAAGTGTAGTGTGTGTGTAAAATGGAGAAGATTGCATGTAAAGATAGTAGAGAAGAGGATGGTGTGAGGTGAATGGTGGAGGGGTGGTGAAAGGGGGGCGGCCGATTTGTCTTGTAGTGGAGGGGTATTTTAATTTGAAATTTAAATGGTAAGTATTGTTGTGTGTGTATTATTTTGTAGTGTAGTAATTTAGGTGGTATAATTTAGTTAGTTGCTAAGTATTTTGCATGGGCATGCATGCATTAATCTGAAAATTTTGAGTTCATGCACACCTTAATTGTTTCAAATTATGATTAAATTTTCGCATGGGTGACTAATTGACTCTCCCGGAACATTATGTTTCCCTTAGCTAAAGCTTGAACTAGCTAAATCATCACAAAATCACATGAAATAAGAAAAATGGTAACAACAATCAACAATAATAAATCCTAATAGTAATATTGGCAATGATATCAACATTAATATTAATTGAATGGGTAATATGCAGATTGATAAGCGTTAGAATTATGACCTAGAGGTCGGTTATCACATATGATTTGCAAAGATAGATGTTATAAAGTGTTGGTACATAGTGTGCTTAGATGAGTGATTTTGTCACATCAGAATAAAACTCACTTGTTGTATCCTCAAAATAGAGTTTCCCACATACAATCACTTTTGCATTATGCTAGACATGCTCTTAGTGTAGTTTCCACTCAAGATGAACCTACTCACATATCAAGAATCTTTGATCAGATTTAAATGATATTTAATAACTCAGGAAGTAAGCAAAGACATAGTGTACTATCATTTCCCATACATATGTCATGCTGAAGCAAAAGACACAATAAATAAAGACAATATTTTTGTATTTTTGTATGTTTTTCTGAATATTTTTGGGTTTTATTTATTACTACTTACAAAGACAGACAAATGCTTTTCTCTGTTATTGATGATTAATCTAAGTTAATCATGCCTAAAGACTCAATTAGAAAATTAAATCTAACTGAATCAAAGGCTTTAGTGAATAAACCAACAAGTTGATTTGTTGTATCCACTTTGACTAACTTGATTAAACCTTTTTCTGAGCAATCTCTTAGAAAATGGTATATGATTTCAATATGTTTTGTCTTACTAGGTTGCACTGGATTAGCAGTGATGAACATAGCAGCTGAAGTGTCAATATAATTTGGAGTTTGAAGGAAATTGTAACCGTAATCAAGTAATTGGTTTTGCAACCAAAGGACTTGATAACAACCAGCTGAAGCAGCTTGAAAGGATCGGGATCTAGTTTGATCAATTAGATTAAGATTTGCAGCGGAATAGAACAAGAATTAGACGAATTTTAAGCAAGAATAATATGAATATTCAATCAAACAGTGACGATTATAGAGAGAAAGTTTTCTACAAAGAGAATATTTTCATTCACGCATAAGCTTCTCTACCGAAGCAATTAGGTCAACATTCCTTTTATAAAGGAATGTGACGTCAGCTGATGCCACTTGATAGTGACATCTAACTGATTTATACAAACAACTGAAAGTAGACTAAACTACTAAAGATGTCCACAACAACTGAGGACATCTTCACAAAAAGCTAAGTACAAGCTAAAATTACAACTACTGAAGTTATAACATCTGAAGTGTAAGAACTTCAGATGTTTTACATAAAATAAAACTACTGATTACAAACTATTGAAAAGTAAACCATCACAACTACTGAAAAGAACTACTTCAGCTGTTGTGACAACTTCTGAGAACTTGGTCTTCACACTTTGTCTTCAGCAGTTGTCTTCAGACTTTGTCTTCAGACTTTGTCTTCACCTGTTGTCTTCAGACTTTGTCTTCAGACTTTGTCTTCAGCTGTTGTAGACCACTTCAGTTGTTATGATGTCTGTGGGACTTAAAGGTTTTTCTGATCTGGCTCATTGGTTCTTTTGGTCCAACAAACTCCCCCTGAACCAATGCAGCCAAAACCTTTAAAATTATTGAAGTCCCACTTATTGGCAGAAACATTTTCTGGATCAGCTCAGAAATCACCAAATTAAGCTCAGGCCAGGGAAGAGGTTTCAAAAAGTTTGATTGGCAAAGGATGAATGGGAACTCTGTCTTGGGGAATTGGACTCAGAGCTCTTACCCCATTCATGAGACCTACTTCCCAATGATGAGTCTGTAAGACTCTCTAACATAGGCCTCAAGTAATACAACTTTTTCTTCCATTGTGAGTTCTTCAGCTTCACTTTCAAAGAAGAACTCAGGCCCATAGTACTCTGATAAGTATTTAACATTCTTTCCATTCTTTAGCTCCATAGTAGTTATTTCTCTGTATGCAAACTCATCAGGATGAGTACCTTCAAGTAACAACTGGAGCTCATTTCTTCTTATTTCTTCAAGCTTCTTGTAGATCAACCCCTTCTTCACCATTTTGTTTTCTAGTAAAGTTTGTGGAGTCATCTTAGACTTGTAAGCTCTCTTGAAGTCATCAAGGATTTCCCAGGGTGACACTACAATGGCCAGCATTATCACAGCATCTACAGTCTTCTTTACTTGGCCATTGTATCGACTTGGAATATTCTTTTTATGAATTCTGTCACTTACTCTGGGGTCAGGCCAAATTCTCACTTTCTCTTTCTGATATTGAAATGTGAATCTGAGAGCATACAACCTCTGAGCATGTTTCTTCATAGCTTGTATGGATGAAGACTTAGGAAACTCTTTATCAACCATCCTTAACAGCTGCTCATCATGTTGTTTGTGCTGTTCTTCTTCTTTAAGTTTCACTTTTACCATTTGCCTTTGGATGTCAGGTGTGATTGTTGTTGGTTGACTCCTAGGCTCAGGCATCTTTGTTTTAAGAATAGCAAAGATTGGCAGACTATCATCCTCATCATCTTCTTCTTCTTCTTCCATCCCTAACACCCTTCTCTTCCTCTTGGGTGCATCATTGGTAGTTGTTTGAGTGGGTTTCTTGGGTAAAGGAGTTGGTTTTGAGGGTTGTGAAGTTGGTTGTTTTGGTGTAGGAGATTGTGCAGGCTGCTCTAGAATCTTGGTTGTGAGTGAGGCTTTGGATAACTTTGCCATATCAGACCTTTTCCCAGCACCAGCTTCATCAAGAGCTTCTATGATCAATCCTTTGTTGAATACTTCAGAAGAACAGATTCTGGTGGTTATCTCCAAAATACTGTCTCTGGACCATGACTTCACTTCAATGATTGATCTTCCCAAATGCTTTGATATGAATCTTATCATAGCTTCCAGCCTTTCCCTTTCTTTCTCATTACAACTTGCCCATCTATGCTCAATCTCTTGAATCTCTAGCCTTCTAATTTCAGAGTCAAGTTTGGCTGTGTCAAAACCTTGTCTGAAGAGTTGATCAATGATCTTATCCATAGATCTGCTATGTTGCTCATCAGCTTCTTTGATTAGTTCTTCTAACTTTTTCTCATCTTCAGTCTGTTCAGCACTCTTCTTTCTCTTGTATGTGATCATCTCCTTTTCTTTCTTCTCTTTTTCTTCTTCCTCTTCAACTCTCTTTCTTTTGTCTGCTTTCACTGACTTAGACTCCCCCTTTTTGGTTGCATTGGGTTCAGGGGTTTGAATGTCAGAAAGTCTCTTAGAAACAGCATCATCAACTAAGGTTTGAAAATTTGAGGAAAGCCTCTCATCAATAGCTTGATGCATAATGTTAGTGATGATGGAAGTGATGAGAGGTAAGGAGGATTGAAAGGCAGCAACCATTTGCTCAGAGGGGTTCTGTCCCTGAGAAATGGTGCCTGAATCAGAGGCTGGTGGCACAGTTGTTGGGAGTGGCTCAGTGTTTGGGAGAGCTTCAGAAGAAGCTGCCATCTGTGGGTGAATTTGGGCAGATGGACTTGATTCTTGAGACAATTTGGCAAGCAGTTCTTGTAGTCTGCATACCTCAGCCTCAAGAATGGTGTTGTGGGCTAGAACATCAAAGAAAAAGCCCAGGTCATCATCAGTCTTTGCTGAATCATCTGACCTCCTGATTAAATCAGGATGAACATGTGTTGAGTGTAGATCAGTATTCACATGTGCCCCTATTTCTTGGAACTGGGGACTTCCTGCCTCAGGATTATGTCCTTCATTGGCAGTTGCCTCTGGTGAGGTCTTAGAGATGATACCACCTTCATCCTGTTCATGTGCTGAAACAGGAGAAGAGACAGCCTCACCAGATGTTCGAATCTCCTCCTCTACACAGGGAGATTGAACTTTGTAATCCCTGTGCTGTGGGTTATCAGCCATATTATAATCCACTCCCTCAACTGTTGAGGTTTTCCCAGTGGTAATAGGTTTCTGGGGAGGGGTAGAGGAATGTAGTTGAGTCAGCACTTGTGCAATAACCGTAGTTAGGCTTGTAGGGGTGGTTTCAGTGGGAGATAAGTGTGAAGAGGATTGCACATGGGGTGAATGGTGCTCTTCAATGGCAATCTTCTCAAGTAAGAGAGATTCCAGTAATGTGGTTTCCCATTTTTGGTTGCATCAGGATCCTGTTGAGAGGATACCTGAGCGGTTTCAGCTGGTAGAGTCTTGGAAACTACAAGGGGATTACTACCAGTAGTTTCATCCTGCCTTTGTGTTACAGGGGCATCATCAGGGGACTCAACTCCCTGAGTAGCCTTTTTGGTTTGTTTGGATTGTGGTTTTGAAGGGACTTTGGATCTGGAGGATGAGGCTGTGGGTTCCCTTTGCTTGGGTTTTAGCAGTTTGGCAGCCTCTTTGAGTTGTTAGTTAGAGTTGTGCCTGGAGTATACCTCAGGCAAAACTACCATAGCAGGGACTCCAAGGCCAACAAGGCCGTCAGATTTTAATTGATTGATGATTACGGCCATAAGAAACCTTGGATATAATATCCATCTGTTAGCCACAGGTTTCATTGCCAGATCTTTTAATTCCAAAAATATAATTTCAGAAAAATTTAAGCTTTGGCGTTCAAGGATAGAATACAATACCTGCTGCCACCTGGATGACATTTGATCCCATGAAGAGGTTTTGGGGGCAAGGCAGACATTGATCATATGAAAGATTAGGCGTTCAGCATCATGGAAGTGCTTCTTCATAATGGTGGTAGCACTTAGGTCGCCCTCATACCCATGGTTGATGAATGATAGATCAGTGGTGCCTTTCGGGTATTTGGTGACAAAGGTGGTATCAATCAGATCTAGGGTTTGGCGAATGATAGCAGGAGTGATGACCACCTTCTTCTGGTTTACAAACGACTGGAGTGTGATCGCGACATCATTCTCACCAGTATGGACAGTGACATTTTTCCAGAATTGGCGAAGGGTATCGGGATAGATGGTTGGATTCAGAAGAAAAGCAGTTTGATTCGGGGAATCAACCATCAGATTAACGGCAGCATCAAACTTAGTCCAAAAGGCCAATTTTTTGAGGTAGGCAACA
This sequence comes from Flaveria ramosissima, assembly GCA_025215565.1. Taxonomy (NCBI): domain Eukaryota; kingdom Viridiplantae; phylum Streptophyta; class Magnoliopsida; order Asterales; family Asteraceae; genus Flaveria; species Flaveria ramosissima. Next base: position 64,828,438 of record CM046040.1, on the reverse strand, counting down.
TAGTTGTGTCGTGGTTTGATTTGCATGGTCGCCATTAATGGAAGATGAAAGTTCGGAAAACGACTTATGAAAAGTTTGAAGTTAGGTTTAGGTATTTATAGGTTATGAAGGTAGGTTTAGGTATTTATAGGTTATAAAAAGGCTGAAAGAAAACAACTGAAAGTTTTGGTGTTAGTCATCAGTTGTTAGAAAACGACTAAAGACATGGTTTTAACTTTCAGATGTTGTAAACAACTGAAGACTTGGTGTTAGTCATCAGTAGTTTGAAACTACTGAAGACTTGGTTTTGGCTTCAGTTGTTTTGAAATGAAACATCACTTGTTTAAAACAATTGAAGAGTAAAATTTCTCATCAGTTGTTGTCATCAATTCACAGATCTCAGTTGTTTCATTGACCTTAACACTTACTCAGTAGATTATCTGATTTTCAGATGTTTCATCAGTCATCAGTACTTATCTGTTAAAACAAACATCAGTAGGTGAAACCACATCAATAGTTGTAACTACATCAGTACTTTTCAACAAATAAAGTACTTCAGTACTTTTAAGTAATTTAGTCTTCAGTAGTTATGAAAACTACTAAAGATAAAATAACTTATCAGTACTTATTTTTGACAGTTGTATACTAATGCTCAGCAGTACTTGTGAACTGAGAGCATCAATAGTTGTCAAATCATTCTAGCTGCAGCATACCAAGCCTTAGCACTAGATTTTGGAAAGTTGCACTATCCAAAGGCTTAGTAAATATATCTGCAAGCTCATGAGCACTAGGAATAAACTTTGGATCAATCAGACCTTTTTCATAACAATCCCTGATAAAATGATGTCTGATCTCTATGCTGGACTGCATTCTTAACAATACAAAGAGCTGAAGCACTGTCCATCAGTAGAGGAGTCTTAGTCTCTGTAATGTCATAATCCAGTAATTTATTCTGAAGCCAGAGTACCTGGGATGTACAACTTGCAGCAGCAATGTACTCTGCTTCAGCAGTGGATGTAGCAAGTGAAGTTTGTTTCTTACTCTGCCAAGAAACTAAACAACTGCCTAAAAATTGGCATCCACCAGAGGTTGATTTTCTGGTTAATTTACACCCTGCATAGTCACTATCAGAGAAAGCAACTAATTTGCAAGAGTGCCTAGTGGAATATCAAAGTCCTAGAGATTGAGTTCCTTGCAAGTATCTAAAGATCCTTTTGACTGCAATCATATGGGATACTTTAGGTGCAGCCTGAAATCAAGCACGGACACAACTTGCAAACATAATGTCTGGCCTAGAAGCTGTAAGGTACATCAAGGAACCAATCATACATCTGTACAGAGTTTCATCAACTGCTTTACCTTTCTGATCAGCATCCAGTTGTGTGGTGCTGCACATGGGAGTAGAACAGGGCTTACAATTTTGTAAATCAAACTTTTTCAACAAATCCTTTGTATATTTTGACTGATGAATGAATGTTCCATCAGCCATTTGTTTGATTTGCAAACCCAGAAAGAACTGTAATTCTCCCATGGCACTCATTTCAAACTTTTGTTGCATCAACTTAGTAAAGGCATCACACAACTGTGGATCAGAAGATGCAATAATAATATCATCTACATAAATTTGAACAAGGAGCTTATGCATGCCTACTTTCTTAATGAACAAAGTTTTATCTATGGAGCCTCTAGTGAAATTATTTTGAAGAAGAAAGTTAGACAGTGTATCATACCAGGCTCTGGGAGCTTGTTTTAACCCATAAAGAGCCTTATCAAGCTTATACACCCAATCTGGATGTTTATGATCTTCAAAACCTGGTGGTTGACACACATAAACTTCTTCTTTTATTTTACCATATAAGAATGCACTTTTGACATCCATTTGAAAAACTTTAAGATTATGGAAAGCAGCATAAGCTAAGAACAATCTGATTGCCTCCAGTCTGGCTACAGGGGCAAAGGTTTCATCATAATCAATACCTTCTTCTTGTGAAATCCCCTGTACAACCAGTCTGGCCTTGTTCTTAACAATTTGACCTTTTTCATTAGTTTTATTCCTAAACACCCATTTAGTGCCTATTGCACACTTACCTTGGGGTAGAGGAACCAGTTTCCACACTTGCTGCTTTTGAAACTGAAGAAGCTCAAGTTGCATGGCTTCAACCTATCCATTGTCTCTTAATGCAATATGATAGTTCTTTGGCTCTTGCTGACTGATGAAGAGAGTATACAAGCAGAAATTGGACAATTGACGTCTAGTTGAAACACCAACATTGATGTCACCAATGATCTGAGACATGGGGTGATTCTTTAGCTCTTGGTACTCAATGAGATCTGTGCAAGTGTTTGTAGGAGATTCAGCAGCAACAGATGTTGATTCAGACTCTTGAAACCTAGAATGAGATGGCACTTCAAATGAAGTAGAGGATTCAGAGATCTCATCAGCATTTGTTGTGGATGGAACTGCTGAAGCTACACGAACATCAAGTTTAGTAGACTCAGGCAGGTGATCACTAAAACTTGCATTTATACCACCAGATAGATGACTAGTTGTAGGACATGATGGATCCCCAGAATCTGCAACAGCTGGAGACTGATAAGGAACATATTGCAGTATGTCCAAATCAAATAACTCCACAGGGTTTTGTGGGATTTTGTCCTTTGGAGATTCATTAAACTTTACATGCAAGGTTTCTTCAACTATCTTTGTTCTGCAATTAAAAACTCTGTATGCCTTGCAAGTAGATGAATACCCAACAAAGTACCCTGCATCCACCTTTGATTCAAACTTCTGAAGTGGATTCTTTGTGTTAAGAATGTAACAGGGACACCCAAATGCTCTAAAAAAGGAAATCAGAGGGGCCAAATGGTGTAACAACTCATAAGGAGTTTTCATCAACCTCTGATTTACTAACACTCTATTTTACTCATAGCAAGCTGTGTTGACAGCTTCAGCCCAAAAAGTTAGTGGCAAACCAGAATCAGCCAACATTGTCCTTGCGGCTTCAAAAAGGTTCCTGTTCTTTCTCTCCACCACTCCATTTTGTTCAGGAGTTCTTTGAATGCTATACTGCCTCTTGATTCCCTTAGACAAATAGAATTCATCAAGTGTGTGGTTTCTAAATTCTGTGCCATTATCACTCCTCACACACTTGACTGGAAGGGAGTACTGCTTTTCCACATACAACACAAAGTAGATGATGATTTGAGCAGCCTCATCTTTTGAATGTAAGAAGAAGGTCCATACAAATCTGGAATAATCATCCATAATTACCAGACAGTATTTTTTCTTTGCCATGCTCATCACTCTTACTGGACCAAAAAGATCCATATGCAGTAATTGCAAGCAGGCAGTAGACTTTGGTTCTTCTATTGGAGGGAATGATACTTTGTGTTGCTTTCCTTTTAAACAAGCAGAACAGTTGTCATCACATTTGAACTCCTTTAATGGCAGACCTCTCACTAAACCATGATGGATAAGCTGGTTCATGTTTTTAAGATTCACATGACCAAGCCTTCTGTGCCATAGTTCAGATTCCTTAGGAGAGGCCTTGGAGAACAGACATGGATGGCCTTTTATATTAATTTTCTTAGATAAGTCTAAGGCATATACTCTTCCAATCCTGTTGGCCTTCAGGAGTATATTCATCTAATATCTTGTCAATCATTCTCAGAACATTGGAAGACAGAATCCGACAGTTCTGGCTGGTGAAAAGTGCAACATGCCCTTTATCACACATTTGACTGACACTCAACAAGTTGTACTTGAGATTCTCCATATGGTTAACATCATCAAATCTTATCTCACCATTTGACACAAAGCCTTTGCCGATGATGTAACCCTTAGTATCATTACCAAAAGATACAAATCCCTTCTTTCCTTGAGAGTAGTCATGAAGAAGAGAACTGCTCCCTGTCATATGCATAGATCCTCCACTGTCCACATACCAGATGCTTCTATGGCATGCTGAAGAACCCTGCATTTGTCACAAGAAACTAGTTAGATTTTGAGACCCAAACCATTTTGGTTTTGGGTCTGTTCTCATCAACAGATTTTATACTAACTGATTTGTTATGATTAACAGCCTTTGAAGGTGGAGATGGTGCTGAAAAGGATTCCTTTAATTTTGACTTAGTTTTCCTTTTCAGTGGTTTAATCAAATGTACATCTATTTGGTTAACTCTCCCCAACAGATGTTGAACCATCATAACAAGTTGTGTCTGATTTGATGTTAAAGCCTTCAGTTCAGCAGACACATCATTACTTGTTTTTGATTTGTTCCTGTGACTCACCATGTCCTCCTTTTTGAAAGACACAGACTTAGTCTGGTGTTTTAATATTCCATGAGGAATACTTTCAGCTGTTTTATGATAAACCCCTTCCTTCTTTTTAGATTTTTGTAAGAACTTTGGGATTTCAGATTGAGATGTTTGTGGTACAAACTTGGTTTTAAATTCATCTTTCATTTTATTAATTTTCTTTTTAATGATTTTATCTTTGTTGAATTTGGAACCCTTTTTGTACCAACATTCATAAGTGAGATGATTGAATAGACCACATATTTCACATGGCTTTTTCTTCATCTTCTGTTAATCAACAGCTGAAGAAGATGAAACTACTGAAGGTGTGATGTTCAGTACTTTCTTCCTTTCAGTACTTATGTTAAGTACCAAAGGATTTGTAACAACTGAAGATTTGTTCTTCAGAAGTTTTCTATCAGTACTTTTGGATTTCCTGATAGACTCTTCAGCAGTTGTCAAACCATGTTTGTTTTCATTTAGTTTGAAATGCTCTTCAGGTGTTATTACTTGCCCTTCAGTACTTTGAATACTTTGTGGGACAACACCTGAAGTGCTCAGTTTTTCTTTGATCATGTGTTTATCAGCAGTGAGACCATCAGCAGATTGATTAGCTAAGGTACTAATACTGACTTCATCCTCTAATTTTGGATTATCACTTGAGGATGAGACACATGATGATGTGGTTTGAGAATTGCTCTCACCTTCAGATTTTACTTCTATTTTGGGAGTAAAATCTGTAGCAGGTACAGTGTGATTATACCCAATCCCAAACTTCACATTTGAAGTTGTTTGCTTGCTGAGAAGCATTTCAAACCCCTTGCATGATGTTACCCAGTGTTCACAATTTACTTGAGTAGCTGCAAGTGTTTCTTTGAGATTCTTATGATTATCTAAAATGACCTCTACCTTTGCCTTTTCATCAGTGATTTGGCATTTTAATTTGTAAATCTCATCATCTTTTTCCCTTAAGACAGACTTAAACTCAGCTTTTCTTTTGGAATTCACTTTCTCTAGGTCAAGATTTTGATTAATTAAAGCTACATTTGCTTCTCTAATTGAGACAAAAGCAGCTATGCATGACTCAGAACACAACTTGGCCTTAGCCTCAGAAGATACCAGTGGTACCTGTGATGATGAAGCATTTGAGCATGAACCATCAGTAGACTCCAGAGCCATAAGAGCAAGATTTCCAAAAGGATTTTCACCACCATGTTGACCAGCACCAGAAAACAATTGTTCAGGATAACCAGAAAGATCATCTGGTAAGCTACTCCAGTTAACAACCTCAGGTGTGAAAAAGCTTTGATGTGATTGAGATTGAGATTGTTGATTTGATTAAGATGGTTGAGGATCAGGTAGGGCATGTGGTTGTTGAGCTATGGGTACTGGAACCTGACTAGACTGAGGCATGTAAAAACAGGGATAAGGATATGGCATTTGACCTTGAGGGACAAAAAATGCAGGAGATGATTGAATTTGTGAATGATGATCAGAACTGGTATAATATTGCCCTTTGTTTTGTGAGCTATTGCTTGGAAAGGTCACAAAGGGTGCAGAAGAGTTAGATCCAGATGATCTACACTCTCTTGCAAAATGTCCAAGTCTATGGCACTTATGACACCTCAACTTGCTCTTGTCAAATCCAACTTTGATTTTTCCAGAGAGACCAGGAAATTTTCTACCTGTCCTTTTGTAAAATTTTTGAGATCTGATATTGATTAATGCCATTTGGCTCAAAATATCCATCTCTTCCAGATCATCATCAATAATTCCTTTCAAGTCATCCATTAAAAAGCACAAATTATCACTACTACACCCTGAATTACTATCAACACCAACAAAAGCATGATCTCCACTGTTTGAAGAGAAATCTATATGCTCATCATAAGAACTTACTGATGCAGCATATTCTGACTCATGACCAACCAGAGCAGTATTCCCTGGTACAAAATCATCAGTGAGCTTTCCAGATGAAGCCAGTTTCCTTTTCTGTTCTATCTCTCTTTCAAATGTTAACAGTTTCCCATGAAGTTGGGTGAGAGATAGATTGTCCAGATTTGCACTGGAGCGTAGGACAATAGTATATGTGCCCCATCTCTCAGGCAGGGATCTGAGGAATCTGTTCTTCATCTGACTATTTGTATATTCATGTTTAACCATTTTCAGCTCAGATGTCAAATAGGAAAATCGCTCAAACTGTTGAGTCAGTGACTCACCCTTTCTATGAGAGAATGTCTCATATTGCTGGGCAAGGATCTCTCTATTGTTTGCCAAGACCTCATCAGTTCCTCCAAATTGTTCTTTTAGAGCAACCCAGAGATCATGAGCAGTTTCATGATGCATAAGTCCAGAATAGATTTCATTAGGCAGTGCCATGGCCAGAATTCCATGGGCTTTAGCATCAATTTCAAACAGTTTCAGATCTTCATCTGAGTATTGTTCTTTCTTCTTCGGAACCATCTCATTGATTTCCGGATTACTCACCATAGGCTTATATGGTCCATGAACCACAGATTTCCAACAACCTGAACTGTTGACAGACAGGTGATGGAGCATTCGGCGTTGCCATATGTTATACTCACTCCTAACAAGCATCGGAGGCTTTGTTGAGGAGCCAGTATTGTGAGGATCATTGATTGATGTAGCCATTTTCACCGAATCAAACAGGTTCAATGAAATTTTAACAAATCTAGCTCAAAAACTCAACAACTCAGTTTGAAACAAGATGAATCTCAAATTAATTCACCAGAAGCAACAGAAAATCAAACTCTATAACCAATTCTTGCAAATTTGCTAATTCGATCAAACTTAGATATCAAAAGAGCAGTTTCAATGATAAATTGTTAAATCGATCAATGATTAACCAGCTCTGATACCATTTGAAAGGATCGGGATCTAGTTTGATCAATTAGATTAAGATTTGCAGCGGAATAGAACAAGAACTAGACGAAATTTAAGCAAGAATAATATGAATATTCAATCAAACAGTGACGATTATAGAGAGAGAGTTTTCTGCAAAGAGAATATTTTCATTCACGCATAAGCTTCTCTACCGAAGCAATTAGGTCAACATTCCTTTTATGAAGGAATGTGAAGTCAGCTGATGTCACTTGATAGTGACATCTAACTGATTTATACAAACAACTGAAAGTAGACTAAACTACTGAAGATGTCCACAACAACTGAGGTCACCTTCACAAAAAGCTAAGTACAAGCTAAAATTACAACTACTGAAGTTATAACATCTGAAGTGTAAGAACTTCAGATGTTTACATAAAATAAAACTACTGATTACAAACTACTGAAAAGTAAACCATCACAACTATTGAAAAGAACTACTTCAGCTGTTGTGACAACTTCTGAGAACTTGGTCTTCAGACTTTGTCTTCAGCAGTTGTCTTCAGGCTTTGTCTTTAGACTTTGTCTTCAGACTTTGTCTTCAGGTGTTGTAGACCACTTCAGTTGTTATGATGTCTGTGGGACTTCAAGGTTTTTCTGATCTGGCTCATTAGTTCTTTTGGTCCAACACAGCTATGTACTCAGCCTCAGCTGTGGATACAGATACATTTGTTTGCTTTTTGCACTGCCATGAAACAAGTCTTGGTCCTATGAATTGACACCCAATAGTTGTGGATTTTCTGCTGTTGTTGCATCCTCCAAGGTCACTATATGAATATGAGTAGAGAGTGAAGTCATCATACTTTGGATACCCAAGGCCAAGGGTTGGTTTCCCTTTCAGACATCTGAAGATCCTCTTAACAGCATTCAGTTGAGACTCTTTTGGATCTGATTGGTACCTAGCGCACACACACACAACAAACATTATGTCAGGTCTGCTGCCAGTTAAATTCATAAGAGATCATATCATTGATCTATAAAATCTTTGATCAATAGATTTTCCTGTAGGATCAGGTACAATCTTGTCAATTGTTGAAGCAGGTGTTTTGCATGAAGATGTATCAGCAAGATTGTACTTCTTCAATATTTGATGAATATACTTCTCTTGATTAATGAAGATGCCATCTATTTTCTGATGAACTTGGACCAAGGAAGAAGGTTAATTCTCCCACTGGACTCATCTGAAACTCAGATTTCATCAACTCTTCAAAGCTTACACACAGCCTCTTATTTGTTGATTCAAATATAATGTCATCTACATAAATTTGAACAACTAACAGGTCTTGATGTTCTTGTTTGAGAAAGAGAGTTTGATCAATAGTTCCCCTTTTATATCCATGCTTGAGCAAGAAAGATGATAATGTTTCATACCACTTTCTTGGAGCTTGATGAAGACCATACAAAGCTTTGTCAAGCTTGTATATCCTATGTGGGTAATCTGGATCTTCAAAACCAGGAGGTTGAGCTACATAGACTTCTTCATCAATTTTCTCATATAAGAAAGAACACTTGACATCCATTTGATAAACAGTGAACTTCTTATATGAGGCATAGGATAGGAATACTCTTATGGCTTCAATTCTTGCAACTGGAGCAAAAACTTCATCATAATCTATCCTTTCTTCTTGAGTATAACCTTGTGCAATCAGCCTTGCTTTGTTTCTCACAATTATACCTCTGTCATCTAGTTTATTTTTCAAGAGCCACCTTGTGCCAATTGAATGTTGACCTTCAGGTAGATCAACTAGATTCCAGACTTTCCGCTTTCTGAATTGTTGAAGCTCTTCCTGCATAGCTTCAATCCAGCTATTATCTTTTAGTGTAGTTGTGATGTTTGGAGGAACCACTTATGAAAAAAACAAGTGAAAAGACAGATGTTCACAACTTCCCCTTGGCTTCTTGTGGTTCTTTCATTAAGATCACCAATACTGTTGTCTATTGGATAAGTCTTATGAATTCTTGTTGTTGGAATAGACTCAACTAGAATAGATGATCCCAAGTTAGTCACATTCATTGATGTAGAGGGACCCAGCTGAGATGAGGAATTTATGAAGTAATCAAATTGATTATCATGTTGATCATTGGAAGCTGAATGATTTCCCTCCACATGAGTTTGTACCTCAAGTGTATTGTGAATGCCTTCCGCATGAACTTCTACGGATGTGTTTTGAACTTCCGCTGGAGTTACAGGTACATCTACGGATGGTATTTGTTGACTTGCTGACATTAATTCTTTGGAATGTAATGGATCATCTCTAGTCTGTGGAATATCTACTGATGTGGATAGAACATCTGCTGATGCACTATCCATATCTCCGGATGTAGAACACTCATATGCGGATAAAGAGTTAGCATCTGCTGATGAACTGTTTTCATCTGAGGATGTAGATCCATTAGGCTGGTCTTGTGGTGCATAATTGGCATTATTTGGAGTTCCTTGTTCCATGACACTTGAAGTTTGTATTCTTGGAGGATCAGTAGATAATGACACTTTATTCATGTGTGGAGGAACAAATGGATAGCATGTATCCGCAGAACTTGCATTATTCAAATAACCAAAGTTAAATGAATCTGTGAGTGCATCTATATCAAACAACAATGATGATCCTTTAACAGATTTTGGAAATAAGGATTCATCAAATGACACATTAGGTGTTTCTTCCATAATGTTTTGTTGTGGGATGTAAATCCTATATGATTTAGATGTTGAAGAATATCTAACAAAAAAACCATCATAGGCTTTCTCTAAAAAGTTTCCCAATTGTACTTTTGTGTTTAAAACAAATACATGCCCAAAAGCTCTAAAATATCCTATGTAAGGTTTTCTTTTAAATAAAAGTTCTTAAGGTGTTTTGTTATGTTCTTTGACAATTAATGTACTGTTTTGAACATTGCATGATGTGTTCACTGATTCAGTTGGCAGTTGTGAATCTGCTAGCATTGTTCTTGCTGCTTCTATAAGAGTTCTGTTTCTTCTCTCAGTAACTCCATTTTGTTGTGGAGTTCTTGGTGCAGTGAATTGCCTTGCAATGCTTTTAATCCTGCAAAAAGAATCTAAGACAGTATTAACAAATTCAGTCCCATTGTTACTCCTGAAAATTTTAACTTTTAGATCAAGTTGATTTTCAATCTTGGTGACAAACTCCATTAATGTTTCTGATGTTTCATACTTTTGTTTTAAGAAAAAGACCCATGTGAATCTACTGAAATCATCCACAACCACTAAACAATATTTCCTTTTTTCCAGTGCTCATCACATTGGTTGGACCAAAAAAATCCATGTGAAGCAATTTGAGTGGTGTAGTGTTTATATTGATAATTTTGGATTTATATGACACCCTATGTTGTTTTCCTTTATAACATGAAGGACAATGGTTTGAACAATAAAATTCTTTCTTTGGCAATCCAATTACTAAGTCATTTTTCACCAATTTATTCATGTTCTTCATGTTGGAATGAACAAGCCTTCTATGCCACAACTGAGATTCATCTTCTGATGACTTAGATAGAAGGCATGTTTCATTGCTTGTGAGTGCTATATTCTTCATATCCAAAACAAATGTGTTTCCTTTTCTTGATTCTTTAAGAAGGATCCAATCTTCCGGAATTGAAAAAACTGGCTTAAGAATGTAACAATTAGTGTTATCAAATAATGTGGAATAATTTTTATCATAAATTTGAGACACACTCGATAAATTATATTGTAGAATTTTACAATAATTTACTTTCTCAAATTTGAGCACACCATTAGTTACCATTCCTTCACCATCAATTTTACCTCCCTTCTTATCCCCATGAAATGCCACATAAAAAGCATTTTTATGTTTAAAGTCATGGAGAAGAGAACAGTTTCTTGTCATATGCCTGGAACAACCACTGTCAACATACCACTTGTTGTCAGCTCTCCATGTTTGTTCCTACACACATAAAGAAATCAGTTAGAATGGGGAACCCAAGCCTTAATGATCTTGGGTTTTCCAGCAGTGTCTAAAATTGTAACTCCCTCATGAATGAGTCTTGATGTTTCTGTATTAATTTTAGACTCAATTGATTAATTATGTGTTGGTTGTGGTGTGGATGATTCTGTTGAAGGTGAGCTTGTGGAACTTTGTTCTTGTTTCTTAATCCATTCTTCATTCACCTTTTCTTTGGTTGTCTACTGCTTTGATTTTGATGATGAACTTTGATTGTTGAAAGTTTCACCATCCTTTGATTTTGACTGTGGTATATGTGTACCCTTTTCATAGTGATCAAAGAATTTATCATCAGTATTTTCATTCTTATCTATCAAATCCACCTTATTATGAGGTGTTTTAAGTTGCTTATGTGGTTTCTCTTTCTTCAGAGGTTTATCATCAGCATATATTTTCTTCTTTGGTTTTTGCAACTTTTGTTTTTATTACTGCTTCTTTCCTTTTCAATCTTCTTGACTTTCACTGGATTGAGAGTCTGATTCAGCCTTCTCAGATTGTTACTTCTTTGTGCTCTTTGTCTTGTTCTTCTTGTTGAAATAACATTCATGTGTGGAATGGTTATTTTTGTTAGAAAATGCACAATGTTTGTTGAAGTAGCAGTCAGAAGTCATGTGATTGTTCATATTGCAAATAGAGCAATAACTGCTGAAGTAACAGTCTTCAGTGTTGTGATTTTTCATATCACACCATTTGCAATACATTTCCTCTGATTCATTTTCAGAGTCAACCACTTTCTTCTTCTTTTGATCCCTTTGTGCCTTCAACTCCTTTTCAAACTTTGTAGTTGATGAATGCTTCCCCCTGCCTGACATAATGTCAAAGGATTCTTGTTTAGTATCCGCTGATTTCTACTGCTTAGGATTCACCACCTTTTGTTCGGATTTCTTGTTGATTGTTGCTTTTGGCTTCCGCAGATCTTCTATGGATTTGTTCTTCCGCAGTTTTGCTACTGAAGAATGTTTCTTCTTCTGGGGAAGTTCTGCTGATAATGGCTGCTTTCCCTTTTCTATGGAAGATGTGTGTACTTCTTCGGTAGATGTACACTTCTTAATGACTTCAGCTAAAGGTTTTTGATGCTTGTGAAGTTCTTGAAGTTTTTCATTTAACTTAGCTATTCTCTTGCAAATAATATTCAACATGTTTCTTTGCTTAGGAGGATATGGTAGCTTGGTTTCTTCAAGAACTTTGGGAATGATTGGTTCAAATGAAACATTCTTACCAATATCCATTTCATCCGCACATTTATGATGTTCATCTGAATCATCCAAGTCATCACATTCATCAAAGTCAAATTCTGAGTCATTTTGTTTGACTTGTTCTGATTCAGAATACTCAGTTTCACTCACCTCAGATTCATTATTATTAACTTGTTCATTAGATTTTGATTCAAACTTGGTGCATGGCACAAAATGATTTGACAAGCTGTTTGTCATTGTTTCAGGTAAATTGTATAGTTATCATTTAGAGGGGGTGCAATAGCATTATATCCCAACCCATATCTGTTCTTTGATTCAATATAAGAATTTAATAATTTTTCATTTTGTGGAGATGAAAGTTGAAACTTCTGAAGTTTCACTTCAATTGATGCATTATCAGCCATGGATTTTGTTAAGGAAGTGGTCAGATGCTTAACTTGGGCTTTTAAGCAGTAATTTTCTGAAACAAGTTTATCTAAATCTTTCTGTAAAGATTTAATTTTGATTTGATATAATTTATGTTCTCTACATGAGATTCATTCAAAATCATTGTTTCTTTTACTTTATCAACGAGTTGTTGAGCATGGACTCTATATCTTTCAACTTTCTCAACACATACTGATGAACACAATCTATCTCTTACCTATCTAGCCATGGGTGGAACTTTGTTCTCCATGTGGGCCATTAAAGTTTGATTCTCTTCCAAATATTCCTTCTCATACATGCTCCAGTCACAGGTTCCATCTTGAAGTATGATCAGCCTAGTTTCTTTAGAATTACTAGACCCTGCTAATGCATTTGTGGCTGGTGGGGATGAGTTGGTTAGCTATGGTTGTCTGAAAGATCTTTGAGATGTTGTTGGTTGATGAGATTGATGCTGATGAGACTGATGTTGCTGATGTTGTCTCATGTCAGGAGTTGATTGTTGATTACATTCTCTTGAGAAGTTCCCATAGAGATTGCATTTGAAACATCTTACCTTTGACTCATCAATACTATTCTTTGATGTTTTACTTGCTGCAGCCAAATTTTTATTTCTCCTCAGATACTGCTTGGCTCTATAAGCAATCATTGCCATTTGCCATTGAAGATCCATCTCTTTTACTACATCTGGATGAAGTTCAACCAAGTCTTGTTGGTAGATGTTGGCAGGTGTTAAAGTGCTTCCCAGGTAAGCTTGAAAACTTGAACTGAAAGCTGCAAAGGCTGATTTTTGTTCTTCAGAGTCCAGAATCATAGTGATGGGCTCTACTAGGTTGTTGTTTGATGAAGACTTTGCTGATGATGTAGATGCATCTTTTCTCTCATCAGATCTTCCCTTTTCCTTTCCTGATTTACTTTGAGAAGATTTCTTTGAAGGCTTTGAGGCATAAAAACTCACTTCTTCTTCTTCTTCATCTTCACTCAAAGTACAAGAGTTGTCACTATCATTGTTAGAAATAAAAGCACTTCCAGCACTTTTGGTTTCTTTCAAAATGATAAGGTGTGACATGTGTTCTCACACTTTTGTTTCTTGACTCTTCATCCATTTCAAGAGCTTCAACTTTAGCTACCAATTTATCTAAACCAGTTGCTTTGAGATCAATGGTGTTCTTGAACATGGACATAGTTTGCTTCCAACTTTCAAGCAAAGTATGGAGCATCTTTTTGTTTAATTCCTCATTTGTATACTTTAACTCCATGATGTTCATCTCGGTTACCAATTGCATAAACCTATGAAGTTGTTGAGGAATTGATTCACTCTCTATATGATGAAATGTTTCATATTGTGAGTAGAGAGTATCCTTCCTTATGCTTCTGATTTCATCACTCCCTTTACAGAGTGTACGAAATATCTTCCACAAGGAATTAGTTGTTTTATAATTCTCACACCTGATTAATATTTCTTCAGGTAAAGCCATACTAAGCAGACTGTATGCTCTAATATCGACTTTAACCTTTTTAACATCATCATGTGACAGATCTTTTGTACTTATGGGTTGATTATTGTCATTATAATCTGGCCCAAGAGTATGTGGAATATAAGGACCTTTAGTTATTGATACCCATAAGTTAGAATCAGTGCAATTCACATGATTCCTGAACTTGATTTTTCAGGATTTAAAATCCGCTTTTGTTTCCAACTTTGGAGGTTGATATGATGATCCACCAACAAAGTTACTCATTTTAGTTGAAGTATTAGAATTCAACTAAAACAGAGTTTCTTTTGAGTAATGAACTAATTAATGACAATACTTAATTAATGAATAACTAAGTCATTAAGGTCATAAATTAGTCAATCCTTTTAATGATAATTAATATCAAATCAAGGATTTTGTTAATGTATTTGTTCAATTGATTTGAACAATTGACGAATATCAATCAATAACACAGATGTATGATTCAATTAATGTGAATATAGATCTATGTTAATCGAGCAATGAAACAGTACTCACTGAAAGACAAATCACTGTATTATTGTTTTAAAAATTGATTCACACCAAAACAATTTCGCTCAAAAACAATAGATCTAATCTGAAAACTAATAAGTCTAATGAAATAAGCAATCAATTAAACAATTCTAACACCGATAGATCAATCGATCTAAATCAATGAGCAATTGGCTTTGATACCACCTGTGAATCCAAGGATCGCAATCAGGAATTATCGGTGTTAGATTGGGATCAATTTAATGATTGCGGAATGATCATTAATCGTTGATTAATTCATTAATTATTAAAAATCAAAGAAAATGAATATTGATAATAAAGAACAGAATGATTTCAACACAATTAATGAAAGAACAAGATTTGATTCAAAAGTTTTTCATTAAAACTAATTAATGATTACAAAAGAACAAATAATGATTACTAATAACAATGTTCGCTTCGAACGTGTTGATATTTTGATGTATTGATGCGACGGCAACTAGGTTTTTTGTGTTTGATTGATTGTGCGAATCGATGTGATGTTTGGTGTTTGCCGTCTAGTCGCCTGTCCATGATGTGTAACCTAGGACTTGTATTTATAGGCATTTATGTTACTGTTAAGGAAACACCGAATCTTTTGTAGTCCGTGTTTGACTTGTTGACTTGACTTGCTTGATGTTGCAAGTACAAGTGTTTGGTCTTTCGCAGTATTGTTGTCTTTCGTAGGAGTCTTCCTTTCTGTAGGAGTCTTCACTTGTTCCTATTCATTATACAAGTTATTCATCCATGGAATGATCTTAGTACTCCCTTGACTTGTTTGCACTGGTGTTCTTCTGTAGGAGATCCTCAGATGTATTTCCAGTTAGAAGATTATCTATGGAAGAACAAATCTGTTCATCCGTAGATGTTTCTTACACTTAGTCAATTTCTAAAATTGACTAAGACTAATGTTTGATCCTGCAATCATACATATAAATCAACACATATATGGGTTAACCTATATACATAATGCATACATCAAAATAATGAATTACAAAAGTTCATTACAAGCATTGATTAAAGTTCTAAGCCTATACAAAATGATCTAGACCTATTGTTCCTAGATCTAACATAAAGGCATTGCAAGGCAATTCAGTGCACCAAGAATTCCACAACAAAATGGAGTTGCTGAGAGAAGAAACAGAACTCTCATTGAAGCAGTAAGGACAATGCTAGCTGATTCACAATTGCCAATCACCTTTTGGGCTGAAGCAGTGAACACGTCATGTAATGTTCAAAACAGGATATTGATTGTCAAAGAACATAACAAAACACCATATGAGATTTTATTTAAAAGAAAACCTTACATAGGATATCTTAAAGCTTTTGGGTGCCATGTGTCTATTTTAAACACAAAAGGTCAATTGGGGAAGTTTTCAGAGAAAGCCTATGATGCTTTCTTTGTTGGATTCTTCAAAATCCAAATCATATAAGATTTACATTTTACAACAAAACATTATGGAAGAAACACCTAATGTGTCATTTGATGAATCCTTATTTCCAAAATAAGTTAAAGGATCATCATGGTTGTTTGATATAGATGCATTAACAGACTCATTTAACTCTGGTTATTTGAATACTGCAGGTTCTGCGGATACATGCTATCCATTTGTTCCTCCAAACATGAATGAAGTGTCATTATCTACTGATCCTCCAAGAATTCAAACTTCAAGTGTTATTGAAAAAGGAACTACAAATCATGATAATAATGCAGCACAAGACCAGCCAAATGGATCTACATCCTTAGATGAAAACACTACATCAGCAGCTACTGACTCTGCATCCACAGATGAGTGTTCTACATCCGGAGATATGGATACTGCATCTGCAAATGTTCTATCTACATCAGTAGATAATCCACACATGGGAGATGGCCAATTACATTCCAAAGAATTAATGTCAGCAGATCAACAAACACCATCCGTAGATGTTCCTGACTCCTACGTAAGTTCAAAACACATACGTAGATGTTTCTGCGGAAGGCGTTCATAATGCAGCTGATGAACAAAATGAGGAGGGATATCATTCAACTTCAATTGATCCACATGATGAACAATATGATTATTTCATGAATTCCTCATCTCAGGTGGGTCCCTCTTCATCAATGAATATGACTAACTTGGGATCACCTATTCCAGTTAAGTATATTCCAACAACAAGAATTAATAAGACTCATCCAATGGATAACATTATTGGTGATCTTCATGAAAGAACTACAAGAAGCCAAGGAGGAGCTGCAAACATTTGTCTCTTCATTTTTCTTTCATAAGTGTGCAGGACCGGTGAAGGGTATGCACTTACAATACAACAACACAATGAGGAGAGTTGCTTAGAACACTTAACAAATCAAATAGGGAACTGATTAACTTGTTAACAAAAGATGCTAAGAACACAAGTATATATGAGACAGAACAAGATTGCAAATAACACAAGTATTTGGTTTTCAAGAATGCTGTATATGGCTTCTCAAGTTCTATTACAAGTTACAAAGCATCGATAAAAAGTTACAAGTACTTGAGCTACTTTATACCACATCCTATAGCCGGCCATACTTTGAAGGCCAGCTGGATACAATTGACTAGACAACTACAAAATCAAATGTAGAGTCAAAAAATAGATCTGCCTTTTGACCTGTGACTATGACATGCCATAGCTCACATCCAAATATATTACAAAAAGGATAAAAGTACATAAAGTAGAAAGCATGGACTCAAGACCTCAGTGTACAGTTACCAAAAGCATGGACCTTTCACCAACTCATGTAAGTTGGTGACTTTACAGAGTAGCAGCGAAAAGGTGGTCCAGCTTTATGGTAAAGTACATCAGATAAAGGCATATCTCTAAAAGTCTTCGGAAGAAATCTGTCTTCACTCTTTGGGTTCGGAAGACTTTGTCTTTGAAGCTTCGGAAGACTTCACTTTTGGCTTCGGAAGATGTTGGTCTTGGCTTCGGAAGATTTTACACTTAGAATATTTCTAGTGCATGGTGTAAAACTTCCGAAGCATTTCTACTTTTGTCTGCATTAGACTTATAGGAATCCTACAAAGTGGTTCCTCCAAATATCATAGCTGCACTAAAAGATAATAGCTGGATTGAAGCTATGCAGGAAGAGCTTCAACAATTCAGAAAGCAGAAAGTCTGGAATCTAGTTGATCTACCTGAAGGTCAACATCCAATTGGCACAAGGCGGCTCTTCAAAAATAAACTAGATGATAGAGGTATAATTGTGAGAAATAAAGCAAGGCTGATTGCACAAAGTTATACTCAAGAAGAAGGGATAGATTATGATGAAGTTTTTGCACCAGTTGCAAGGATTGAAGCCATTAGAGTATTCCTAGCCTATGCCTCGTATAAGAAGTTCACATTCTATCAAATGGATGTCAAGTGTGCTTTCTTGTATGGGAAAATTGATGAAGAGGTCTATGTAGCTCAACCTCCTGGTTTTGAAGATCCTGATTACTCATATAGGGTATACAAGCTTGACAAAGCTTTGTATGGTCTTCATCAAGCTCCAAGAAAGTGGTATGAAACATTATCATATTTCTTGTTGAAGCATGGATATAAAAGGGGAACAATTGATCAGACTCTCTTTCTTAAGCAAGAACATCCAGACCTCTTGGTTGTTCAAATTTATGTAGTTGACATTATATTTGGATCAACAAACAAGAGACTGTGTGTAAGCTTTAAAGAGTTGATGAAATCTGAATTTCAGATGAGTTCAATGGAAGAATTAACCTTCTTCCTTGGTCTACAAGTTCATCAAAAACTAGATGGCATCTTTATTAATCAAGAGAAGTATATTCATCAAATCTTGAAGAAATACAATCTTGCTGATAACCCTTCATGAAAAACACCTGCTTCAATAATTGACACGATTGTATCTGATCCTACAAGAAAATCTATTGATCAAAGATTGTATAGATCAATGATAGGATCTCTCATGTATTTAACTGCTAGCAAACCTAACATAATGTTTGTTGTGTGTGTTTGTGCTAGGTACCAATCAGATCGAAAAGAGTCTCATCTGAATGCTGTTAAGAGGATCTTCAGATTTGTCAAAGGTAAACCTGCCCTTAGCCTTTGGTATCCAAAAGATGTTCATTTCACTCCCTACTCAAATTTAGATAGTGACTTTGGAGGATGCAATAACAACAGAAAATCCACAACTGGTGGGTGTCATTCATAGGACCAAGACTTGTTTCATGGCAGTGCAAAAAGCAAACAAATGTATCTGCATCCATAGCTGAGGCTGATTACATAGCTGCTTTAGCTGGTTGCTCTCAATTACTTTGGTTGTAAAACCAATTACTTGATTACAGTAACAACTTCCTTCAAACTCCAATTCATATTGACAATTCAGCAGCTATGTTCATCACTGCTAATCTAGTGCAACATAGTAAAACTATAAGGATTCCTATATGTCTGATGCAGCCAAAACATCCAAAGTCTTTCTGCATGCATGCACTGAAGAACAGAAGTAGAAATGCTTCGGAAGTTTTACACCTTGCACTAGAAATATTCTAAGTGTAAAATCTTTCAAAGCCAAGACCAACATCTTCCGAAGCCAAGACCAACATCTTCCGAAGCCAAAAGTGAAGTCTTCCGAAGCTTCAAAGACAAAGTCTTTCGAAGCGAAAGAGTGAAGGCATATTTCTTCCGAAGACTTTTAGATACATGCTTTTATCTGATGTACTTTACCATAAAGTTGGACCAAATTTCCGCTGCAACTCTGTTCCGTCACCAACTTGCATGAGTTAGTGAAAAGGTCCATGCTTTTGGTAACTATACATTGAGTTCTTAAGTGTGAGCTTTCTACTTTATGTACTTCTATCCTTTTTGTAATATATTAGGATGTGAGCTATGGCATGTCATAGTCACTAGTCAAAAGGCAATCTACCTTTTGACTTTACATTTGATTTTGTTGTTGTCTAGTCTTATGTATCCAGCCGGCCTTCAAAGTATGGCCGATTGTAGGATGTAGTATAAAGTATCTCAAGTACTTGTAACATAAATCTATGCTTTGTAACATTTGTAAAAGAACTTGAGAAGCAATATACAGCATTCTTGAAAACCAAATACTTGTGTTGTTAGCTATCTTGTTTTGTCTCTCATTTTACTTGTGTCCTTAGCGTCTTTCACTTAAGTTACCAGTTCCCTATTTGATCTGTTAAGTGTTCTAAGGAACTCTCCTCATTGTGTTTTTGTGTTGTAATTGCATACCCTTCACCGGTCCGGCATTTGGTATCAGAGCTTTTCAGGCTCTTGATATAAGATCTCATCATCTTAAGATCCCTCACACACACAAAATACTTAACAATTCAAATGGCAGCTATTACCAAAGCTGATATGGAAACTGGGACTATGACAAAGTCTCCACTAATCACTCCTGAAGACTTTGATACTTGGTGTCAAAGAATGGAAGGCTTCATCAAGTCTCAAGACTCCAGGATGTGGGACTCTGTTGTTGAAGGACCTTACATACCAAGCACCACTTCTGCTACTGGTGGTGGTATGATTCCAAAGGTTGTGGCTGATTACTCTGAAGAAGACCGGAAAAGAATAGAGATTGATCAGAAACCCATGACAGCTCTTCAAACTCTTCTTCCAAACTCCATCTACAGAGGCTTCAAGAAGTGCAAAACTGCCAAGCAACTATGGGAAGCACTGAAGTTGATGTATGAGGGGTCAATGAAGCAAAGGAGAACAAGAAGGATCTCTTGAAGCAGTAGTTTGAAAACTTCACCTTTAAGGTAGGTGAAACCATGACTCAACAATACTTCAGGTATGTTAAGATTGTGGATACTCTAATGGATGTTGGAGTAACTCTTGAGAACAGGGACATTGTAAGGAAGTTTATGTCCTCTCTTTATAGACAATGGACACATTATTGTGTTGTTATCAGGAGGACTGAGAACCTTAAGACTCTTACTCTCATAGAGCTGTATGGCATTCTTAGTGGCTACCGGATGGAGATGAATATGCAAAACTCATCTGGTAACTCCAGCAATCAACTGAGTTCAGCTCTCCATGTGGTTGAAAGGGAAAGCATTGAACCACAACATCATCTTATATGCTACCCTAAAAACTCACAAAAGGGCCCTTTCATCACCTTCCCATAGACTCCAAGAGAAAGCTACACTTAAGGAAGTCCTTTCCAAGAGACAAGTTCTTCTCATGCCTTTGTCTCTACTGATGAAACCACAGACAACTTTCTCTTCACCCTTAAAGATTTGGACTGTATCAATCTAGATGATCTGGAGTACATGGAGATAGTCCAGCAGATGGCTCTTCTCACTCATAAAGCCAAGAAGTTCTACAAGAGGACAGGGAGGAAGTTTCCAAGCAATGCAGCAAGTAGAAAGTTTGGGCTGGATAAAAGCAAAGTAAAGTGTTACAACTGTAATCAGATGGGACACTTTGCAAGGGAGTGTAAGGCACCAAGGACAAAAAGTGGCCAAACACAAGCCAGACCAAAATACACTGAGAGAGCTCCCCAGAATGAGAAGCCAAAGCAGCACGCTACAGTTGTTGTTGAAGAAGGAGGCTTTGACTGGAGCTTTCAGGTGAAAGAGGCATCTCCAAACCTGTAAGGCCCCGTTCTCGGGAAGCCTCACAGTTGGTTAATCATAGCATAAAATCAGTTTAATAATAAAACATTGCAGCGGAAATAATTTGACATTCATCTAAAACTTGGAGACCATGTTGTACTCATACATTTGTCCTTTAATTTCAAACAAAACATGCTAATTGTTCTTAAATTACAATAAATATTTCATAAATAGGAATGCCATCCATAGCTCCCCAAGTAGCTCTGTGTGCCATCCTCAGCATCAGCTCTTACCTGCCAACTATTATGCATAAAAGTCAGCTTCGCTGAGTGAGTTCTAGTTTTAAGCAATATAAGAAAATATAAACTTTATCCTTCATATAATGACCATGCATACAACATAGTACATAACATTACTTGCATCATAATAAGCATGTTCATTATCATTCATTCTTTCATTATCTTTCACTTTCATCATAAATGAGATTGCACAAAGCAAGAGCTCCATGTTGATCGACAACAAATGTCAATCCCTGTCGGTACACATGAATACGGTAGCTAACCCCCGACAGTTGATCCACACTGCAAGGCACATAGCCCGCTCATGAATACAGATCCATCATCATACATCAGACTCACATAAGTGAAGTCTATCATAGTGCTTGCAAGACTTTTCATCATCAAACGGGCCCGGGGGTAACATTCATTAAGTTTCTCTTTTCATTAATATCATCTTCCACTTTAGTATATAATACTTAATTTATTAAGTACACAACATACCAAGTACTAATCATCATAAAACATAACCGATCCGCCGCGAGACAGCGGGGGTTCGGGGGCGGCAGCCCCTGACAGCGGGGTCCTAGGGGCAGCAGCCCCTAGTGGGGTCCAAGGGGCAACGCCCCTGAAACTACTTCTGGGTCTGCCCTGGCCTCCTCGCGAGTTATGTTGAATGCCCTCGCCTTCGCCTTTGTACCGTCACTTCCCCCCTTATCTCCAGCTTTAACAGTTTCTGATCCTTCTGGTTTTCCTTTCTTACAGTCTTTTCCCATATGACCCATCTCGCCACACTGGTAACACCTCCCCACCTTGCAATCCCTAGCATAGTGGCCCTCGCCTCCACATTTGAAACATTTTCCCGTCCCAACTCTGCACTCCCCTGAATGACCTTTTCCATATTTTCTACAAGCACCTCCTTCCCCAGTATTTCCATGTCTCCCAGACTGATCCTCAACCCTCATCCTCTTCTCTCCACTCCGGAAGTTATCACCTCCGAACCTCTTCCCATTTCCATTCTTGTTCCCATTCCATTTCTCCACCTTTTTCTGTACAGGCACTGGGTCTCTCTCATCGTACAACCTTCCAGCTAAATCCACCACAGACCTAAACGTACCCGGTCTGGCTGCAATCATGTGCCTCCTGATGTCCACAGGCAAACCCTGTATGTATCTTTTGATCTTCGTGGACGCAGGTGTCACCATGTCTGGCACAAGTCTTGCAAGTTCATTGAACTTGGAGGTATACTCTTGATGAGTCATTTTCCCAGCCTTTAAATACAAGAACTCCTTTTCAATCTTGTCTAATTCCCAATGGGGACAATACTCCTCCAGCACTAACTCCTTCAACTCCGACCACTTCATCTTGGCTATCGTTCGCTTCCCCTCAGCCTGGACAATATTGTCCCACCAGCATAACGCTGAGTCAACAAAGGAATGAGTGGAAAACTTAACTTTTTGATCCTCTCGGCACTCACTAATTTCCAGTACCGCTTCCATCTCTCTGACCCAACGATGAGCGGCAGTAGCAGTGTCGTTACCGTCAAAGGTTGGGGGCTTGCACCTTTGAAATGCCCCATAGTTGCACCCTCTAGTAGTCTCTCTCTCGGACTCCTCATCACTGTCGTCATCATGGACTACAACCTTAGGGTTTGATGGTTCCTCTTCAGATTCTTCAGTCCTCCCAGTGGACTTTCCTGAATTCTTCTCACTTTCCTTCCCCTTCTTCTCAGCTTTCTCTCCATCCTTGACTGCTTTGATCACCTCGGTAACCACCGAGGGTAAAACATTTTGCATGACATTGTAGACCTCATCAGCGATAACCTCCTTCACAGTGGGTTTGAGGGTGGCTGATCCCTCCCCCTCCGGGTGACTATGGAGGTCTGACTCCTCATGAACAGTCTCGGGAGCCTTAGCTTTGCTCCGGGTGACACGTGGCTCAGTAATACGCCCGCCACGAGCACCGCCTCGGGTTGCCTTCCCAGATTTTCTACCAGCCATAACTAATTCCTATAAGATTCAAACACCAAAGTGGTTATCAAGATAATTGCTCAGATCATTATAAGTATGGTAAGTCCTTAATTACAGTGGCCAAGTGTGATTAACCACTTACCTTACCCTCCTGTCCCAAGTAATCACTATCCGAACACATATCAGTATTCAAATCTACAAGCACATAAAACAGATAGCACACGCACATAATTCCGGTTTTACTTGAAACTTTTACCTGATGGCACGTAGCTACTTGGATTGGCATCCTTCATTTGGTCCCATTTTCAGTTTAAGTTTAGGTTTTGAAAATAGTTTACCCAATTCTCTTAAACTTTGGCTCTGATACCAACTTGTAAGGCCCCGTTCCCGGGAAGCCTCACAGTTGGTTAATCATAGCATAAAATCAGTTTAATAATAAAACATTGCAGCGGAAATAATTTGACATTCATTTAAAACTTGGAGACCATGTTGTACTCATACATTTGTCCTTTAATTTCAAACAAAACATGCTAATTGTTCTTAAATTACAATAAATATTTCATAAATAGGAATGCCATCCATAGCTCCCCAAGTAGCTCTGTGTGCCATCCTCAGCATCAGCTCTTACCTGCCAACTATTATGCATAAAAGTCAGCTTCGCTGAGTGAGTTCTAGTTTTAAGCAATATAAGAAAATATAAACTTTATCCTTCATATAATGACCATGCATACAACATAGTACATAACATTACTTGCATCATAATAAGCATGTTCATTATCATTCATTCTTTCATTATCTTTCACTTTCATCATAAATGAGATTGCACAAAGCAAGAGCTCCATGTTGATTGACAACAAATGTCAATCCCTGTCGGTACACATGAATACGGTAGCTAACCCCCGACAGTTGATCCACACTGCAAGGCACATAGCCCGCTCATGAATACAGATCCATCATCATACATCAGACTCACATAAGTGAAGTCTATCATAGTGCTTGCAAGACTTTTCCTCATCAAACGGGCCCGGGGGTAATTTAAAAACGTTCTTCCTGTTGAAACCCCTTAAAATCTTAGTCATTTAAAAACGTATTTTTAGTATGCATAATAGCCCCAAAACAAGGAAAACTTATAAATAGGGGATCTAGAACTCACTTGGATACCACGAATAATCTCTAGACTAAGCTTTCTAGGCTAGGATCCCACTACACAACCTGCAGACAAGTTAACACTCTAAGGGGTTAATTTTCTGCCTAAATTCACTGCTAATTTCGCTGCAAGATCAGCAATTTCGCAGCTAGATTCGCCAACACTTTCGCTGCTAGTTTCACCAGCAGTTTCGCTGCTAGTTTCGCTAGCACCTTCGCTGGCAGTTTCGCTGGCATCTTCGCTGCCAGTTTTGCTGCCAGTTTCGCCCAACTTTCGTTGGAAAAACATGTCTGCGAAACTACCTGCGAAACTATAATTTCACAGGAAGATCCACAGTTTCGCTGATTGAATATGCAAATTCGCTGGATGAATATACAGTTTCGCAGATCGCATAAAAATTACGAACCAGTCCGTTTTTAACCCAAAATCATAACTTTTTACGTCCAATCTCTTAGTTTATCATCCATGAGGCTAAATCTAAGCTTTATACATGTTTTCATACGTAAAAATGTGACCTTTATGTGATTCTTTGCAACTTTTCAAAACCCAAAACCCTAGAATCCGGGTTTGATCTACAGAAGGGTTTAGAGGTCGATTCTTACCTGGATTTGTTGCTTCTTTCTTAGATCTTGATGCTCCAACACCCAGATCTTCAATCTCTTCACCTTGGAAGGTTCAAATCTTGAGTTTTCTTCACTTTCTCTCTCTACGAATTTTGGTGGCTAGGGTTGTAATGATGGAGATGGAGGCTGATTTGGGTAGGTTAAGGGCTGATTATGGGCCTTAATCACTTAGGCTCTTGTCCATAAACCCAATTTGGCCCATAACCCATTTCCTTCTTTTATTAAATACCCATTATTTAAGCCCATTATCCTTAATGACTCGTTTCGACTTTTCGGGGTGTTACAAAACCAAGCACTCATGGCAGACCATGATAAAGCCAAGGTATTGGAATATCTTTGTACTCCTGAATGTATTGCTAAAGTTAATAGATACAGGTCCTATAATTTAGAAATGAGATCTGATCTTGAGTCCTTAAATATCTTAAAAGCTGATTTTAAGAGAGCTGAAAATGATTATAAACTAAAGATAGAGGACTTAGAGAGAACCATTTCAACTCTTAAACATGATCACACAAACTACAGGACTCAGATCAAAGATCTCATTACTAAGTGAACTTAATGTCAGGCTGAGCTTGTGATAAGCAAAGCCAAGGCAGAAAAATGTGTTCTTAAAGAAGAGACCTTCAAGAACATAATATCCTCATCCTTGCATGCAAAAGTTTGTTATCAAAATAAGTAGGGACATGGATCTAGTGAGATAGCTCCTCCACACACAATCTTGTCTGTAAGATCTCCTAGGTGTGGAACTTGTGCAGATGAGCTTCCCCTCATAGACCCTTTGACTGAAGAGGATGAAGAGGAGATAGTGAAGAATGGCTCTGAGAGAGTAAAGCTGTTGGGATGACCAAGTCGAAGAGAAAGAACTTGATCAGGAAGGCCAAAAGAAAGTCCAAGAAGGCTCAAAAGATCAAGGCCATCTTCAACTCTGCACAGAAACAAGTCTTCATTTCTGTAGGATTTGAAGTGGTGAAGGTTGAAGACACCAGCTTGAACTGCATCAACAAGAGTTCTGGTTCATGTCCAAATCATCCCATCATCAAGAAGAAGGCTGATCAGTTGTGCACCACTATTGTACAACCTGAACCATCCAGCTCCAAAGGTAGTTCTATCCCCACAAGAATTGCCACATCATCTGCGTAGATGACGATGGAGAAGGAAAGTGATCAAGTTCACCCTTGCTCTCAAAAGAAAACTCCTAGAAGGAAGAAAATAGACTGTGTTATGTGTGGAAGTACCTCCCATCTTGCTAAAGATTGTGTTTACAATCCAAAGAGTACTCTCCACATGACCAAGAAAGAAACTTCTAAGAGTTTGGAGAAGAAGAAGCAAGCTTTGGAAGGAAAATCTCTTTCCTTCAGAAGCTCCAAAATGAAGAAGAAGACAAGTGGAAACTTTCCTTCGAAAGAAAATTTGGTCTCAAAAGAAAGGAATACTTCCGAAGCACTAAAACCTGCTGTAGTGAAAGCAAGATCTTCCGAAGGTCCAGTCATCAATACTTCCAAAGTCAACAAAACTTCCGAAGTATTGAAGGTCAAGTCTAAGCTTCCAAAGGTGGTGTGGAAGAAAAAGAAAGACCAAGTGGCTGAAAGTTCTTCATCAACATCAGCAAATGATCCTTCTAGCATGACTATAGGATCAATTACTATTGCATTGTCTTCAACTTCTTTTGATGAGCCCAAGACCAATGAGGCTTGGGTTTCCAAATGTAACTAACCATCTCTTTTGTGCAGGAACAACTCAAGACAAACAGAAATGTATGGATCATTGATAGTGGCTGTTCCAGGTCCATGACAGGCAATAGGTCACTACTCCAAAAGTTTAATAGAATTGATGGAGGACCAGTTGCTTTTGGAGGAGATGTAGGAGGTTACATTACAGGAAGGGGCAAGGTCACAAATGGTAAGCTCAACATTGAGAAGGTAAACTTTGTCAAGGAGCTTAGGTACAGTCTTCTGAGTGTATCCCAATTTTGAGATTAGAGTCAAAAGATGCTCTTTACTGAGCATGAGTGCATTGTTCTTAGGCCCGGGGTGGTTATTCCTTATGAGCACATCCTGCTTAGAGCCCCAAGGAAAGGGAACATGTACAAGATGGATTTGCAAGAAACATCTCCCTCAGGAGAAGTTTCATGCTTTCTATCTAAAGCAAATAGTGATGAGTCTTTCCTCTGGCATAAATGAATATGCCATGTAAACTTTAAAAATATGAATAAATTAAATAAGAATGATTTGGTAACTGGAATACTAAAAAAGAGTTTACAAGTGATGACCACTGTGTTGCATGCCTGACGGGGAAGCAACACAGTGTATCTCACAAGCCAAAGGAAAGAAATTTCATCATTAATCTCCTACACTTATTACATATGGATCTTTTTGGCCCCAACAGTGTAATGAGTCTAGGAAGGACCTCTTATTGTTTGGTGATCAGATATGACTTTACCAGACTCACTTGGGTCTTTTTTCTTAGAACTAAGGATGAGACCCCTGAGATTCTAAAGAATTTCATCTTAAAGATTGACAATCAATGTAATCACAAGGTCAAAACCATAAGATGTGATCAAAGAACTGAATTCAAGAATCAGATCCTTGATACATTTTGTGATGAAAAAGGTATTACAAGACAATATAGTGCTCCCAAGACTCCTCAGCAAAATGGTGTTGCTGAGAGGAGAAACAAGACACTAATTGAAGTTACAAGAACTATGTTGTCTGACTCTAAACTGCCCATCACCTTCTGGGCAGAGACAGTGAACACTTCTTGCTATGTGCAAAACAGAGTTTTAGTAGTTAAGACATATGGTAAGACTCCTTATGAACTTTGGCACAAGAGAAAACCTTTCATTGGTTTTCTCAGGTCATTTGGATGTCCTTGCACCATCTTGAATACCAAAGATCAAATTGCCAAGTTTGCTGAGAAATTAGATGATGGACATTTTATTGGATACTCTTCTCAAGCTAAAGCTTATAGAGTTACCAATGTGACTTTCAATGAGTACACTCCAAGTGTGAAAGGTTCTGGTCCGGATTGGCTATTTGATCTTGATTTAGTTACCAACTGTTTTAACAAATCTTGTGAGCATGTTTTAGGGTCCACAGATATACTACCTATAGGTGATCCTGACCCAAGATTTGAGCTATGAAGACCTTAAAGCTACAATCTTCAGCTCCAGTAGTAACCAATCCTACAAATGAAGCTTCCACCAGCACATCAATAACAAATCTTGCTGATACTTCTGGGGTGCCTTCAAATTCCAGCTTAGAGGCATGAAACTCAGATGAAGGAGCTTTAAATGTTGGAGAAAATGGTGGTGGTGAAAGTGATCAGAAATTTCTTGATGCTGATAATCACTCCATTGAAGACAACATCAATGATGTCACACACTCATTGGATCAAGTCAATATAGATAAGTGTGCTGATGTGGATGGTGAATCCTCCTTGTCAGATCAGAATTTCTCAAATTTAGATCTGTCTGCTACGATCCCTCAGCTAAGAATCCACAAGTCTCATCCTACCACAAACCCACGATGCAAATGTTTGTCTTCATTCTTGTTTCTTGTCCCAGATAGAGCCAAAGAAGATTGATGAGGCTGTAAAGGATGGAAGTTGGGTTGAAGCTATACAAGAGGAGCTACTTCAATTCAAAAGGCAAAAGGTTTGGAACATATGTCCTCTTCCTCAAGGGAAGACTACCATAGGAACCAAATGGGTGTTCAGGAATAGGAAGGATGATAGAGGACTTGTCATCAAGAACAAGGCAAGACTAATTGTTCAAGGGTATACTCAAGAAGAAGGAATTGACTACACAGATGTTTTTGCTCTTGTAGCAAGACTTGAAGCTGTCAGGATATTCCTAGCTTTTGCTGCATCCAAGAATTTCAAGGTCTACCAACTTGATGTTAAGTGTGCTTTTCTCTATGGGGTGATTGATGAAGAGGTGTATGTCAGACAACCACCTGGGTTTGTAGATCCTGATCATCCTGATTATGTCTACAGGCTTCATAAAGCTCTTTATGGGCTGCACTAAGCACCAAGGAAGTGGTATGAGACTCTATCTCAGTATCTCTGTCAACATGGCTACAAAAGGGGTACTATTGATGGAACTCTCTTCATCAAAGGAACAGGAAATGACATAATGCTAATTCAAGTATATGTAGATGACATTATCTTTGGATCAACTAATCCAAAGCTCCGCAAAGACTTTGAGAAGCTGATGAAGGACTGGTTTGAAATGAGTGCCATGGGGGAACTCAATTTCTTTCTAGGAATTCAAGTGAAGCAAGTTGACAATGGCATCTTCATAAGTCAATCAAAGTATGTACAAGAAATACTTAAAAGGGTCAACATGACTGATTGTAAGGTTGCTAAGACACCCATAGCTAGGAACCACTCCCTTGGACCTGATCTTGAGGGGGAGTATGATAATGAGCATCTCTACAGGGCAATGATTGGGTCTCTTATGTACCTTACAGTTAGCAGGCCTGATATCATGTTTCCTACATGCAATTGTGCAAGATATCAAGCCAAACCCAAGATGTCACACCTAATCACTGTCAAAAGAATTTTAAGATATCTTAAAGGTGCTCCATCACTTGGCCTTTGGTATCCAAAGAATTATGACTTTAATCTGAAGTATCTTCCGAAGCTTAAAATCAACTTAAGTTCTTTTATGTTTTAAAAGAGCAATATTTTTCCGAAAGCAATTTACCTTCGGAAGTTTTCATTCTTTTTAGAATAAAAACTCTGAGTATTAAATCTCTTCCGAAGAAAATTTCTTAAAAACCTTTGAAATATCTTCCGAAGCCAATTTGCCTTCGGAAGCTTTTTCTTAAGAACTTCCGAAGCAAAATAACCTTCGGAAGATTTCTCGACTTCCAAGAAAACTACTTTTGGGCAAAAGTAAACTACTTTTTCAGAGGTGGGACCGACATCCGGATTTCAAAGTTTATCCTCTTTCGTTAACTTTGTCTCAAATCCTTTTCACATAAATACCCAACGGTTCCCCCTTCTTTCAGTATCTTCTTCAATTACACTATTCCTTAAACCTAAATTCTCACAAACCGCCTTTGTTCTTCACCTTCCTTCACCTTTAATCTTCTCAAAATGGCCAATCTAAACCGCAGAAACAACCCTGACTTCTCCATGCAACTTCACAGGCAACACAACCAGGTTGCTCTGTTGAACTCTGAGAAAGATGATAGTTTCTCAGAGGTTTGCTGTTTTCTGGCTCTATCCAACTACTTCACCTCTCTAACCATTGATCCTACCCTCTATGAGGATCATCTGCTTGAATTTTGAAAGACCTGCCAAGGGGTCTATATGGATGGGGAGAAGGCACTGTCTGCCACAGTTCAGGGGAGGACAATCTTCATCACTCCAGCCATCATCAACACTCATTTACAGCTGGATGATGAAAAAGGTGAGTTGTCATTCCCTAAGGAAGTTTTTACTCATTCTTTTGTGCAGATGGACTATGAGGGAGATTTCTCTGTAAAGACCTTCAGGAAAGGGAAGGTCTCATCCCAGTGGAAATACTTGCTCCATGTGGTTATCCATAGCTTGTCAAATAAGCATGGAGGATGGGACCAGATTCCTGAGGATCTCTCCTTCATAGTTCTTGGAATGGTTCAAGGGGTAAAGTTCAGGTACTCTTAGTTTGTTTACACAAATTTGCTTGCTAAATTGGACTCCTTAGAGTATTACATGTTTCCTATATATGTTCAATACATTCTCAATTGTGAACTGGGCTCAAAGTTGAGGGAAACAAGTAATATTCTTAAATTGGGACAAATGAAGCCCGACATCTTTAAAATCATGAAGAAGCCAACTGTACGCTTCTCAGGGGTAGAAACAGTCCTTGTCCCAAAAATGTTAGAGCTCATTGCTCAAGGTGACAACCTAGCAACACAAGCTAGTGTTGAACCCACACCTTCTACCTCCCAACCACTAAAAAGACCACAAATCACCATCACCTACCAAAGAAAATTCAAACGAACCATTGCTCAAGCTATTGAGCTTGTGCAGGCCCCCATACACTCACCCATACAAGAGGAAGTGGATACTTAAGCTCGTACTTCCCCTGAGGAGCAAACCACTCCCATATCTTCAAGAATCAGTGCTGAGGTTCTTCATGGTCAGCCTGATGAGCTCACAAGCCCAACTGCCTTAAGCCTTCACTCTGAGTCTCAACACTCAAGTGAACAACCTTCAGGGGACAGTTACCATCCCCAACATTTAGACTTAAATCAACCAATTCCCAACCTTGAATTCTATACTGATGAAGACTTAGATTTCAGTGAGTACCATGAGTCTCTTTACTCTTCCCCTACTCAAAGAGAGATGAGTGCTTCTGAGTCCCCTATGTCTAGCCCACATTAGTCACCCATTACTGAGGAGGATCAACCTGAACCTGTTTAGGAGATCCATATGGAAGAGGCTCTCACTTCTGCAAGTGATTACATCATTAAGACCTCAACCATGGCAACTCAGCCCGTTGACACTTCAACTGAGGCTGTTAATGTGGAGAGGAAATCCAGCAGCCAAGAACCTGAAGCTGGTGGTGAGAAAGAGGACTTTGGTCTAATTGTCTCATCCCCCAATGATTCTTCTGATGAAGATGAGGTGAAAATGAGACTAAAGGTGCAAAAACTATAAAAAACATGCACCTATTTAGTCTCTAAGGTTAGTCACCTTGAATCTCAGGTGACTACCCTGCATAACAGGGTCAGTGATCAGCAACTTGAGATATCTTATCTCAAGGAAAAACTAGTTGGGAGACCTTTAAGGAAGGCTCAACCAAGAACACAAGAACCTGTGAATATGATTGACCTAACTCCTAGCTCACCTACGTAAGAGGGTGATACTACCAAAAAAGGAGAGAAGGTCATTACAGTCACAAAACCTGGAGCTCTTTAGGGAGTATGGACATTAAGGACTTACCATCCTCACTTGCAATTGTGCATACTCAACAACTTCCTCAAGTTCACATTGATGTGGACTCTATAGACTCTATCATTCAGAGTCTCTTTGAGGAAGGCATTCCAAGGGCTATATCATCCCCACCCCAAGGAACTTAAAACTACATTATTGGGTGGAGGTATGATGCTGATAGAAGAGCCATCATTCTTCAAAGAGTTCGAGGGCAACAAGAGGTGTTCAACTTTCAGACCTTGAACTACTATGAAGGTCTTGACCTGATCAACATGCCACTAGTCAACCCAAGTCAATCTAGACAAGCTGGCAGGCTGGCAAAAAAGATTCAAGACAAAATTACTAAAGAGTTCAGCCTAAGAAGGAGACAAAGGCAATCAGGTAATGTCATTGGTCAACTGGATGTTGGGGCAAACCCTAAGATTAGCTTCAAAGGGAAAACCTTGACTGAAAGCCCAGTGATAGAGCTTGAGAGCCCTGTCACACCAACAACTACTTCAGAAATTCATTCCTTCAGTGAAACACTTGCTGGTGAAGGTGTATCACAACCTCTCTCTGGCCAGAGCTTGGATGCTACACCAAGCAATAAAGGCCGAAGCTCTCTCCACCCTTTGTCATAAAGGTCTATGGGTGACAAAGGGAAAAGGATAACTCCTGAAGAGATTGAAGAGGAGGAGAAAGAGAGGAAGAGGAAGCTAAGGGGAGAAAGTTCCTCTGGGTCTTCAGGCTTAATGCAAGTTGCAATCAGGGCTACCCCCAGACCAAACACTCAAGATGATGAGTTGAGGGCAATCAAGATTACTTACCAGCAGACCAGGAACTATGACATTGACGAGATTATATCTCTCCGCTTAGAGGAGCTTAATGAACTGGCTAACATGGAAGTGTCAAGAGAGATGAAGGAAGTAGAGGATGCAAGACTACTTCTCCAAATCTAAGAGGAGAAGAGACATAAAAGATTATACAAGCATGTCCATACTCTCTCCCCAGTTCAAGAAAGCCCTGTGCAAGAGACTGTGGCAGCTACACTTGAGTGCCACAGGTCTCTACCAGGCAAAATACGTTCAACTACCTGAGTGCCACAGGTCTCTACCAGGCATCGGCACTTCTTCCCTTGTTCTTTGAGTACATTAAGTTTGAGTATCTCAAACAGCTTGAACTTTAAGTACTCAAAGAAAAAAAGGAAACAAAGAGAAAGATGAGGGAAGAGGCTGCAAAGTCAATAGCCATTATCCAAAAGAGCATGAAGAAGTCTGCTGACAGACAAAGGATGATGAGCTTCTTGAAGCTTTATGGATTCTCCGGAAGGAGACTTCACCCCATGTCTCTGTCCATAATGGATGAGCACATCACGGTAATCAAGCAGAAGATCAAAAGTGGATAGCTAATTGACTTACACTCCCCTCCAAGTCAAGCTCCTCCATTTGTGGAGGTTAATGTTGAACAACCTGAGACAACACAACCTGGATCTCCTGCTGAGCTTCAGCAAGCTTCATCTTCTGATCCACAACAGGGTCAAACTCCCTCTCCTTCTGAACATGTAAGGGAGGAACACCCAACTGAGTAAGACAAGACTGATCAACAAGGTGTTGCAGACTAGTCTTTTCAGTTAAAGTCCTCAAAGAGGATGAAGAGGATGGCTTCTAAACCAAAGTCAAAGAAGAAGAAGAAGTCTGAATCATCCACCTCTATACCGCAGGCTGAGTCAGATGCATGAAGAGGCAGCCCAATCAACTCTGGAGTTCAAGTGGCTCCTCTTGCATCTGAGAGACCCATCTTATCCTGGACTTTAACAACTAATCCAGAGAGATGGCATGTGATCAGAGATCAAGGTGGTGAAGATGTCTACACATGGCAAGACCTATTTAACCTACCTTTTCATGATCTCTTTAAGATGAGAAGATACTATGAGAGTCTGAGTGATCCTGACCATCTAATGAAGAAGAGCATGGTCATCATCATAATGAGGACTATCAAAAGCTGAAGATCTTCAAATGTTTTGGTAGCATCAGCCTAGGGGGAGTTTGTAAGGATTCCTATAAGTCTGATGCAGCCAACACATCCAAAGTCTTTTTGCATGCATGCACTGAAGAACAGAAGTAGAAATTCTTCGGAAGTTTTACACCTTGCACTAGAAATATTCTAAGTGTAAAATCTTTTGAAGCCAAGACCAACATCTTCTGAAGCCAAGACCAACATCTTCTGAAGCCAAAAGTGAAGTCTTCCAAAGCTTGAAAGACAAAGTCTTTCGAAGCCAAAAAGTGAAGACAGATTTCTTCAGAAGACTTTTAGATACATGCTTTTATCTGATGTACTATACCATAAAGCTGGACCACCTTTCCGCTGCAACTCTATTCAGTCACCAACTTGCACGAGTTGGTGAAAAGGTCCATGCTTTTGGTAACTATACATTGAGGTCTTGAGTTTGAGCTTTCTACTTTATGTACTTCTATCCTTTTTGTAATATATTAGGATGTGAGATGGCATGTCGTAGTCACTAGTCAAAAAGCAATCTGCCTTTTGACTCTACATCTGATTTTGTTGTTGTCTAGTCTTATGTATCCAGCTGGCCTTCAAAGTATGGCCGGCTATAGGATGTAGTATAAATTATCTCAAGTACTTGTAACTTTAATTTACGCTTTGTAACATTTGTAAAAGAACTTGAGAAGCAATATACAACATTCTTGAAAACCAAATATATGTGTTGTTAGCTATCTTGTTCTGTCTATAATTTTACTTGTGTTCTTAGCATCTTTCACTTAAGTTACCAGTTCCCTATTTGATATGTTAAGTGTTCTAAGGAACTCTCCTCATTGTGTTGTTGTGTTGTAATTGCATACCCTTCACTGGTCCTACAAAAACGAAACATATTGAAATCATGTATCATTTTCTGAGAGATTGCTCAAAAAAAGGTTTAAACAAGTTAGTCAAAGTGGATACAACAAATCAGCTTGCTGATTTATTCACTAAAGCCTTTGATTCAGTTAGATTTAATTTTCTAATTGAGTCTTTGGGCATGATTAACTTAGAAATGGATTTTGGAATTTATTAAGATTTTCTAAAAAGGGAATCATCATTAACAAAGAAAAGCACTTGTCTGTCCTTGTAAATAGTCATAAATAAAAACCAAAAACATTCAAAAAAACATTCAAAGAAAAGCACTTGTTTGTCCTTGTCTTTTGATTCAGCAAGAAATATATTTGGGAAACGATAGTACACTATGCCTTTGCTTGCTTCCTGAGTTCTTAGATTTCATTAAAATCTAATCAAAAGTTTCTTGATATGTGAGTAGGTTCATCTTGAGTGGAAACTACACTAAGAGCATGCTTAACATTATGCAAAAGTGACTGTATGTGGGAAACTCCATTTTGAGGATACAGCAAATGAGTCTTATTCTAATATGACCAAATCACTCATCTAAGAACAATATGTACCAACACTTTATAATCTCTATCTTTGCAAATCATATTCCCTCTGTTTTATGTAAACAAAGAACTAGGTTTATGTTCACTTTGGTATAGGATCATGATCCGCATCATCCCTTTGTTTTGTGTAAACAAAGACCTGCGTTAAAGGCACCTCTGTTTTACGGAAGTAAAGACCTGTTGACCTGATGATCATATCTTAGCTCTTAAAAGAATCCTCTGTGATCATTTGTATATTAACTTAAGAGCTATTGCATCAATGCATTAATGAGATGTCAAATACATCTCAAGATAGAACTTATAACTTAAAGTACATAGTTTCTAAGTGTGAAAAAGTGATGATTTGACTCACAAAGGGACGACAAACTCTAATGTGAATTGAATGTGGAGCCCATAACTGTTTCTATCTAATAAACATCAAAACATGATAGACATAATGCCTAGTTGATCCCATACTCTTGTTTGATTTTAAATGGAAAAACATACTTGAAATCAGAACTAGAATCATGTCTCATTTCATTAAACAAATCATCAGAAAGATGCTTAGTATTATAGTATGATCCCATTATATGTTTTTATATGCTTGTACATAGAATTTAATTCAATTTTGTTTCTTTTAGCTTATTTCTTTTTCAATAATTTTAGACAGTCATGTGCATTTCATGATATTCTTCTATATAAATTTATGATAAATGCATCAGTTCAACATTAATCACAAATTTTGGGGGAGTATTTAATTCATAAAAGTTTGAAATCAGAATCAAAATTGTCAAATAACTTGTCAAATGAAGGAATTGGAGCTTGAGCACTAACTTGGTTGTTGGATACCTGAAGTTTGTTGTCACACCCCGGGCCCAGAGAGGCGGGACGTAACGGTTGGTAACAACAACCAAAATGCAGCGGAAACTAAATGGTTTAATACAATGCATCTCACAATATTTACATTAGGATATGGGTTTAGTTTCAGTTTACAAGGTGCCTCAATCTACAATCCATGGGTATCATGACCTATCTCTTTGTCAATATTTCTTGAGGCTTCAGTAACTAAGGCTTCTAGGCTCGACCTTTTTCCTTCAACACCTACCCTCACTTCTTGCTTCGGGTTTGGATATCTTCTATAGCTCAGCTAATTTACCTAGCTGTACCTGAAAGACATGCTCAAAAGATTTTGTGTCAACATAAAGTTGGTGAGTTCAAGTGCTTAAAGTTTAAAAACAAAAAGGACTTAACAAATCCTCATTTGATAAAAATGAATGAATCATAGTTTCAACATTGTGGGAGAAAAATCATAATCAACCCTGCACTCAGTCCCGGTTGGCCTCTTCTAAAGTTGTGTTTTACCGGATATTCCCGAAGGAAGAAACTGAGCCCCAAACCAGTGAACCCTACCTGCCCGGATGGTTCACCATAGTATCTTAACAAAACTTGTTACATGCCACAACGACCCCTCAGGATCTCAGTGGGGTAACCTTCCTGGAACGGAAGCCACTGTGTGTGGGGGATTCCCCAAATAGATCTATCCATATAAATCAAGCGGTTCACGAAAGAATTAATGATTATGATATAAGAATCAGCAGGTAACCACAAATCACACATAGAATCATCAAATAAAGCACAATCATAGTCATAAAAAGTAGAGCATGTTTCATCCCAAAACAATAGTAAAAAGGGGGATCACTAGAACTCACCTGGTATCCTTATATAAATTCTGAGCTCGGTGAAGAAATGCGAAGGTCACCAACAAAGCAATCCTTATTAGAATATATGAGATTCATGTTTAGAATTAGCACGATGTCATTACATGCGTGCGGTTGAGCTCTTTAGTTAGTTAAAGTTAACGGTTAGTATCATTGATGTAAATTAGCTTCTTGTGAAATTATCAATTGTTATGCACTCACTCGTGCATATTAGGTTAATTAATGCCTTTATCCGATAAATAATTCTTTGCATAAAGAGTGTAGCCATAAACGGTTGATATCAAGGATTCCAAATCTTTATAGATAGTTTTTAATGATGAAGTAAGTAATCCATAATGTTCCAAATGATGTTTATAATGCTTACACTTATATCATAATGTTAAATTGATTGATGCTAGAGTAATCCAAATATTATGAATTAAACTCTTATGTCATGATGTTATGTTATTTTCACATGCATAGCATATATATACTTTTTAAGATTGCCTCACTTAGGCCATTGAAATGCTTAGTTTATTTAGGCATTACTTAGATTGTTCACGGATAGATGTGATTAAATTCTTCTTAACGCGTTTAGTGTGAACCAAAAATATATTTTAAGCAATATGTGTAAGTACATCTTCAAAGATCATCCATATTCCATAATTATATAGATATATTTCTACCAATAATGTAGTTAATATGAGGTTAGAATAATTTGAATATCAATAATAGTTGTCATTATATCGAATAAAAAGGGTGATACAATTAATATTTATTCCAATAATAACAAGATTATCGATTATTAATAATAATAAGACGATAGACTAGTATAGAATTATAAGTCTTATTTAAAATATGAGTGAACATCGGTTAACCTAATTTATCCATTGTATGCATATATATATATATATATATATATATATATATATATATATATATATATATATATATATATATATATATATATATATATATATATATATATATATATATAAACATAGGTATGTAGAATTGCATTTTATATATATATTAATCATCTACACGTCTTGTAAGGATTTTATACGTCACGGGATTAGATAACTTCATACATATATTTCTAATATCTTTGTTCATATGAATACTTTTCCAATGTTGTTTTACATTATGCGATGCTCACGTTATTTAAATTTTCGCATCCATTCATGATGGTTTATAACTAGTTAACATTTTATACATTTTTCAAGCTCAACCCACACAAGATAATATATATATATGACCATTATATTCACGTATATGGATGTCTAACGCACGATTATACCTAACGCTCCCGCATCGCGTCCTAGAATTCGCTTGATCCGACCCGCATCGCGTTGACTGTCCATTGACCAGTTTGACCAGCTTTGACCAAAGTTAAACCTAACCAAAACCGCACCAAGATTACATACATCACTATTACATACATCACTCGCCGCCAGTCGCCGGCGCCGGCGGCCTGAAAACTCGCCGGAACCCTAGCCGCCGCTGTCTTCTTTCTTCCATATCTTCCAAACCGTTGCGAAATAGAAGAAACCGCCACCGCGCCGCCGCCGTGCCGTCGTGCCGCCGCCGTGCCGCCCTTGCTCCGGCGAAGTCGGCCATGCAGCCTCTTGAGAGCATTTCAGCTGGGTTTTTAGGGTTTCAAATGAAGAAAATGTGGAAAAGTTGCTTTTATACCTAGGGTTTTTGAGTGGGCTTTATTTAAAAATCGCGTATACGTCCCGAAAACTTCGTTATTGCGTATCGAATGGTCTTTTGGATAAAGTCTCGTTAGAAAACTTATAATAGATTTATCTAATTACTTTAGCTTGAAATAAAACAATTCGGTATTTTTATGGTCAAAGTCTCGGGTTTGACCTATTCGCAGGCCGGTCCACGCTTCAGTCGCGACTCGAACCACATTGCTCCTGCATAATCGTCTCACTCTCTAATTTAGAATATGATAATAAATATATAATAATTCGATAAATATTTATGACGTTATAGGGCTCGGTTGTCGTATCAGATGTCCGTTAAATGCCGGTGTATCCGGTATTCGCGTTTTTCCGACGTATCATAGCTGATTATACACGTTTGGTTAGGATCTTTTAGCAATTACTGTTTACAGTATGCATCATGATTAACAATGATTTTAAAAGAGTATAAACCATTATAAGTATGTTCCGATGTAAATTAGACGTTAATACGCGTTAGATTACCGGACTTTACACGGTATAGGTTTTGAATCTGTTTTTGGTTTGGATTCTTATCGTAGTTGCTTCGAATCACGAATTAATTTATTATCTTATGATCACTTATTTAATTAGATGGTAAATGGGTATTGGGCCTTAAATGGGCCTTGTTTATAAGTTTGGGCCCTTATTGGGCCTATTGGGCCTAAAAAGGCTAGTTTCTTTTCCAAGTTTTCTTTGGTAAACCCAATTCAATCCGGACCTTTATTGGGTCCTATAATGCATTAAGTTTTCTAATTGGGCTAGATTTCAGAGGTGTTACATTCTCCCCTCCTTTAAGAAATTTCTTCCTCGAAATTTTAGTATCGTTAATATTGTTTCTGAGTGTGATGCACTCGTAGTATGAGTCTTGAGGATTTTAAAGTTATTCAGCTGAGCGTTCCAGGACGAAAGTTGTCGATTATGCATCAAACAACCGGGTTTGGTTTAGATTCAAGTAATTATCCCAACGATAGAACAGGTTTGACAAGATCAGTGAGTCGTTTCATGAATAGATTTTTGGCTTCACAATCAGGTCATTTAACATTTGAACAAAATTAACAAGAAGAGATTCTCCTCTGAGGTTCAATGCACAATCCTACTAGGTAGATCTAGCAAGGAAACAAATACTAAAAGTCCTGGCAATATCACCGTCCTCACGGTGAGTCTTTCGAAAGGTTGGGAAGTATCAGAGGTTGATGTGAATGCCTTCAATTGGACTTAATAGTCAAGTCGGCTACACGGCATTATTAACTCCTTAAAATCATAAGGTAATAGGCCATAAGATGTCATAGATTAAAGTCTTCAGATTAAGGAGGATGTGGGTTCCCCAAGGAGTATAGATTAACATTTCGGAACCACATGATTATTCCCATAAAGCTAAAACTAAGAAATTTTCACGATTAATAGGAACGAAGAGGTTAGGTCACACAAAAAGATCACTACTTTTCCAGCCTTCCTACTCCAGAACGATACTGCATGCGATAATCCTAGTCTTCGAGTAGTTCCATCAATCTTAACTTACGCTTGTCGAGAGTTTTCCCATACAGGATGCGTCATAAGCTCTTGTGAACTGACGTTGGAAGAATTCGCAAGTTCACGATGATACGGGTGAAGTCAGTAGAAGAAAAGCCTAATGGTAGGCTATCCGCATTCATCAATGCGGGTAAGTAGAGACAAACACGGCCAAGACTTGTTCTTTCACATTTAGAAATGCGAGCGTCTTAGGACAAATGCGGATGTCGACCTCCTATCC
The DNA here is from genome assembly GCA_025215565.1 of Flaveria ramosissima. NCBI lineage: Eukaryota > Viridiplantae > Streptophyta > Magnoliopsida > Asterales > Asteraceae > Flaveria > Flaveria ramosissima. The sequence goes on along the minus strand of CM046040.1, from coordinate 64,787,571 downwards.
GCACTTGTCAATGCGGTTGATATTACCGATTGATGATCACCCTATGGTGTTTGAACTAGTATTCTAATGGGTAGTCGGGAGAGTAGTACAGCTAATGTATCCGAATGCATATTTTGTTTTGTAAAAGTCGCGCCCCACAGTTCCAGTTTTTGTATAATGTAACTCTTCACGTGTTTCTTAAATTGTCGGGCGGCTAGAAGCTTGTCTTGTATCATTGCACCAACACACATCTGAAGCTTTCTAATCCGTGTCCAAACGGATTTGGCATATTCCTGGGATTACGGTGCCAGTTGTATAGCTGCACGAGTGAAGCTTTTATTGATCCTCCTAAAATTTTCGCTTAACCCTAAACGTTGACATAACTCAATGAGTCTTTACTACTTCTCGGACTTAGATAGCCCCAAATTTTAGCGAATTGGCTCGAATTTCATGCTTACTAGCAATGTCGAGATAACAAGCATGCCTAAGTATGACTTACTGAATCCCATTCATTAGGCTCATGAATACTGTGGGTGTGTGAGCCAGCCCAAACAAGCTTGAATGTGATTTTCATATTGATTCTAATGTATTTTAAATGCAATCCTTGGTAACGTCTTTATCACTTATATACCCGGCCGATAGCATTAGAAGTGTAGTCAGTATCTTACAACTGATTAAGCAGGTTAACAATGCTGGAAAAGGGGTTATCACTTCTTCTAGGTAACTTTATTCAACTCTTGATAGTTTGTCCACATTAAGAGCATTCCATTCCACCTCCTACAAAGTGTATTAGGGTTCTTCAAGGTGACACACTATGTCTTATGAACCGTTTATCTAACAGTTGTCGGATCTCCCGTCCTTCTACGAGCTTCTTAACATACTTCGAATTTCGTACCACCATACATCACTGCTTCTCTCCGATTCACTTTCCTTTAGGGTAACTCCAGCTGTCATCTTTTCTACGGAATCGTCGTATATGCTTCCACTAATTCTCTTATAGTGCTTCCCAATCGAGGTCAACCTTCTAGATGTTTTCTTTCTCGCTCCCTTTCTTCAAGGTAACCGTATCCTGTAGGGGTCCATTCGTGCAACAAGTAACCTCATCTAAAACCTAGTTACTTATAGGCCTATCAATTGTTCCACTGAAATATGATAGTAAGCCTTTCTGGCTCGGATTTCAACGTGCGGAGTTTACTAGGGTATGCTATTGGTGAATTGCTCTATAAATGGTTTAGAAATTTAGAGGTGAAAATATTTAATGCTTACGACTGGTTATTGCTATGCTGGTCTTTCTCGCCTACTATCTTCTGCATGTTTCATTACTACGTCGTAGTTGGACCTCAAGTGATTTAACACATGAGATTTCTTGTAGCTGATCTTCTATGCTTCTTAATACATCTTTTGGAGCAACACATTCCTCTCAGCTCCAACTGAGAGTCTTCCCGCATGAATTATTTGTTATCATAGGCATCTTGACTTGATAGGGTTCTAAAACTTCGTTAAGGTGCTTATTAGTAGAGAGGGAACTATCTACCACTCTATTAACCCCTTATATAACTTCAGGATTGTAATCTATCTTTGTGATCTTTGTACTCGCTTCACGAATTCATCACCCATACAGTAGGACTCTCGAGGTAGAGATGACTCACGGATTCATCACCATTCGTTAGTCCAAGAGTTTAATTAAGGAATAAGTCCGGAACAAAATGTGTGAAAACAGGGAATTCACCAACATTGTAGACTTAGATTTTTTTTTTTTGTTTCGAAAGCTCGAAGATCAAATTTTCTCGGCGAATAACTTTGGCACTCGGGCTATTTATCTTTACGGGAAATCGAGCTATAGGATGAGGTTTCATTTCCTACTTATTCTGGCACTCAAAAGGTTACCAAGAACACGGCCAGTTAAAAGCATGGTCAAAATAGTTCAACTTATGTTACGATCGAAGTTTGTCACCGGGTGACTAACAGTTGAGGATGATGAAGGATTTTACAAGCATAGTACTATGAAAAACGATGGTTAATTACTATCGAAGCTGATATTAAGAATAGTGCTTGAGTCAAGGGGTTCTATTACTATGAATAGGCGTAGAGAAGTTATATTCATCAAGGACTTTAAGAAAAAGATCAGAGGTATTCTAGATTCCAGAATGTCCTATGAAGAGTGAGCTACTAGGGAAGAAGGAAGTGACAAGTCCTCTATGCCATTGATCACAATAGGTGCTTCTCGTAAATCTGTTACTCCAGTATCTTCTCGGCTGCAACCATTATGTTAGAGGGTTCCTTACTATGTTGAGGAAGTTTTGTCGAGTGCTATGCTAGGTAGGAAGAAATTTTTAGACATCGCGAAAAATAGCGCGGCTAAAGTACACAGACAACTTAGGTGAAGTGCCATACTTTCAGCACCAAACTAGATGGGTTTGAAACAACATTTGATGATCTCCTGGGTTGGATAGTTGTATCATTATACTTCCAATAGGAGAGCAGAACAAAGAAAGAGAGAGAAAGAAAAGGGATAATTACTATAATATCGTCCTTGGTAGCTCTTCAAGAGTTAAATGTTTTCTCTCAGCATGAAAGTTTTAAATTTATAATTTTTTTTGAGTATATATTGGATATTGGTGTTTAATCTGGTATGTACTAATTCCTTGAGTGTTATACCCCGTCATTAGTTTACATGACAGGGCCCACCAGAATTCAAGGGTACCTGTAAATTCACCATTACGTGTGCACCCGTAATCGTCAATTTACCTTACACTATCATTCTAGTTGTTCCCATCATAAGTTTCAAGTTTTGTGTAATTAGGTCCTGGAGTTAAAACTTTCCTTTAGTCATCATCTGCAATTAAGCACATTTAGATTCTAGTTACGCTAACATTCTTGCTAACCCAACCATTTTCAAAGTACGGTTCAACAAACCAGGTAACGAGCAATCAGGTACAAGCTATAATAGGGAGCAGATCAAACAAAGAGGCCTCATGGTTGCTATCCTATCACTGTATTCCAGCAAGTATCATCATATGAATGAAGCATATAAACAAGTATCACTAAAGCAGTTGTCTCATTTAACGACACAAGTCGTATCAAGTATTCAACTAATAGCAGTTGTTTCATATAACGACACAAGGTCGTATCAAGTATAAAAATAATAGCTGTTGTTTCATATAGTGTCAAAGGTCAGTTGTGCAATCAGTTAAGTATCTCCCAAGAATTTAAGTCTCAATATACCTAGTCCCAGTGCTCAGGGGTCCTAGTAGTCAACTCCAGAAGATTCCAAATATTCTTAGTTTTACTCGGGTGCACCTATCATAGGTAGTACCCTAATGCAACAAGGTTTCTTATAGGGTAGGGAATTCTTAATAGTATCTATCCCATGAGGTATACAGATTAAACACGAGTGTCCTTAATGGAATCTATTCTGTTGTAAGCTTTAGATCACTAATTCATGGTAACAACCTACCAGGCTGGTCCTATTTATGGTTGTAGCTTAGGTGTCTCGAAGTAAACCCACTTTCCTATAACCTTGGCTTAACTAAACTCGGAAAAGTCTTCTTACAAAGGTGGTCCTATAGGGTTCATATGGTTGTAGTTTAGGTCTCGCGAAGCAGACCTACTTCTCTACAACCTTTGGCTCTGATACCAATCTGTCACACCCCGGGCCTAGAGAGGCGGGACGTAACGGTTGGTAAACAACAACCAAAATGCAGCGGAAACTAAATGGTTTAATACAATGCATCTCACAATATTTACATTAGGATATGGGTTTAGTTTCAGTTTACAAGGTGCCTCAATCTACAATCCATGGGCATCATGACCTATCTCTTTGTCAATATTTCTTGAGGCTTCAGTAACTAAGGCTTCTAGGCTCGACCTTTTTCCTTCAACACCTACCCTCACTTCTTGCTTCGGGTTTGGATATCTTCTATAGCTCAGCTAATTTACCTAGCTGTACCTGAAAGACATGCTCAAAAGATTTTGTGTCAACATAAAGTTGGTGAGTTCAAGTGCTTAAAGTTTAAAAACAAAAAGGACTTAACAAATCCTCATTTGAAAAAAATGAATGAATCATAGTTTCAACATTGTGGGAGAAAAATCATAATCAACCCTGCACTCAGTCCCGGTTGGCCTCTTCTAAAGTTGTGTTTTACCGGATATTCCCGAAGGAAGAAACTGAGCCCCAAACCAGTGAACCCTACCTGCCCAGATGGTTTATCATAGTATCCTAACAAAACTTGTTACATGCCACAACGACCCCTCAGGATCTCAGTGGGGTAACCTTCCTGAAACGGAAGCCACTGTGTGGGGGATTCCCCAAATAGATCTATCCATATAAATCAAGCGGTTCACGAAAGAATTAATGATTATGATATAAGAATCAGCAGGTAACCACAAATCCCACATAGAATCATCAAATAAAGCACAATCATAGTTCATAAAAAGTAGAGCATGTTTCATCCCAAAACAATAGTAAAAAGGGGGATCACTAGAACTCACCTGGTATCCTTATATAAATTCTGAGCTCGGTGAAGAAATGCGAAGGTCACCAACAAAGCAATCCTAATTAGAATATATGAGATTCATGTTTAGAATTAGCACGATGTCATTACATGCGTGCGGTTGAGCTCTTTAGTTAGTTAAAGTTAACGGTTAGTATCATTGATGTAAATTAGCTTCTTGTGAAATTATCAATTGTTATGCACTCACTCGTGCATATTAGGTTAATTAATTCCTTTATCCGATAAATAATTCTTTGCATAAAGAGTGTAGCCATAAACGGTTGATATCAAGGATTCCAAATCTTTATAGATAGTTTTTAATGATGAAGTAAGTAATCCATAATGTTCCAAATGATGTTTATAATGCTTACACTTATATCATAATGTTAAATTGATTGATGCTAGAGTAATCCAAATATTATGAATTAAACTCTTATGTCATGATGTTATGTTATTTTCACATGCATAGCATATATATACTTTTTAAGATTGCCTCACTTAGGCCATTAAAATGCTTAGTTTATTTAGGCATTACTTAGATGGTTCACGGATAGATATGATTAAATTCTTCTTAACGCGTTTAGTGTGAACCAAAAATATATTTTAAGCAATATGTGTAAGTACATCTTCAAAGATCATCCATATTCCATAATTATATAGATATATTTCTACCAATAATGTAGTTAATATGATGTTAGAATAATTTGAATATCAATAATAGTTGTCATTATATCGAATAAAAAGGGTGATACAATTAATATTTATTCCAATAATAACAAGATTATCGATTATTAATAATAATAAGACGATAGACTAGTATAGAATTATAAGTCTTATTTAAAATATGAGTGAACATCGGTTAACCTAATTTATCCATTGTATGCATATATATATATAAACATAGGTATGTAGAATTGCATTTTATATATATATTAATCATCTACACGTCTTGTAAGGATTTTATACGTCACGGGATTAGATAACTTCATACATATATTTCTAATATCTTTGTTCATATGAATACTTTTCCAATGTTGTTTTTCATTATGCGATGCTCAAGTTATTTAAATTTTCGCATCCATTCATGATGGTTTATAACTAGTTAACATTTTATACATTTTTCAAGCTCAACCCACACAAGATAATATATATATATATATATGACCATTATATTCACGTATATGGATGTCTAACGCACGATTATACCTAACGCTCCCGCATCGCGTCCTAGAATTCGCTTGATCCGACCCGCATCGCGTTGACTGTCCATTGACCAGTTTGACCAGCTTTGACCAAAGTTAAACCTAACCAAAACCGCACCAAGATTACATACATCACTATTATTTTGTTATCTAGCAACCAAACACAACCATAACCACATTATTCGTTACCAAACACCTCGGTTGAGGCTTCTACCACCGTTGTCCACCACTTGCAGCCAAGATCAACCAGGGATAGCCACGGGGCACCACCGGCAGCCCTTAAGCCGCCGTATAACTCGCTGGAGAACAACTCCAAACCACCAATTCACGAAGATCTCGCTTTGAATCCAACATGCAGCCACCCATACAGCATCAAATGGCTCTACTTCTCCTCAAACAGCAGCAAGCACCGCGACCACCACTGGCCCCTACCTCCGGCCTGCACAGCCACGGCCACCGGCCACCAAAAACTCCAAAACTCTTCTGCCGTCATCTTCAAACGCCCATAACTTTCAAACCGTTAAGAGTTAGACAACGCCATTACCATCGTTGGAAAGATCTCGTCGAGACGAAGAAGAGCATGGGTGGCACTCGCCGCCACTCGCCGCCAGTCGCCGGCGCCGGCGGCCTGAAAACTCGCCGGAACCCTAGACGCCGCTGTCTTCTTTCTTCCATATCTACCAAACCGTTGCGAATTAGAAGAAACCGCCACCGCGCCGCCGCCGTGCCGTCGTGCCGCCGCCTGCTCCGGCGAAGTCGGCCATGCAGCCTCTTGAGAGCATTTCAGCTGGGTTTTTAGGGTTTCAAATGAAGAAAATGTGGAAAAGTTGCTTTTATACCTAGGGTTTTTGAGTGGGCTTTATTTAAAAATCGCGTATACGTCCCGAAAACTTCGTTATTGCGTATCGAATGGTCTTTTGGATAAAGTCTCGTTAGAAAACTTATAATACATTTATCTAATTACTTTAGCTTGAAATAAAACAATTCGGTATTTTTATGGTCAAAGTCTCGGGTTTGACCTATTCGCAGGCCGGTCCACGCTTCAGTCGCGACTCGAACCACATTGCTCCTGGATAATCGTCTCACTCTCTAATTTAGAATATGATAATAAATATATAATAATTAGATAAATATTTATGACGTTATAGGGCTCGGTTGTCGTATCAGATGTCCGTTAAATGCCGGTGTATCCGGTATTCGCGTTTTTCCGACGTATCATAGCTGATTATACACGTTTGGTTAGGATCTTTTAGCAAGTATTGTTTACAGTATGCATCATGATTAACAATGATTTTAAAAGAGTATAAACCATTATAAGTATGTTCCGATGTAAATTAGACGTTAATACGCGTTAGATTACCGGACTTTACACGGTATAGGTTTTGAATCTGTTTTTGGTTTGGATTCTTATCGTAGTTGCTTCGAATCACGAATTAATTTATTATCTTATGATCACTTATTTAATTAGATGGTAAATGGGTATTGGGCCTTAAATGGGCATTGTCTATAAGTTTGGGCCCTTATTGGGCCTATTGGGCCTAAAAAGGCTAGTTTCTTTTCCAAGTTTTCTTTGGTAAGCCCAATTCAATCCGAACCTTTATTGGGTCCTATAATGCATTAAGTTTTCTAATTAGGCTAGATTTCAGAGGTGTTACATTTGTCAAGTTATAACTATTCTTGTGCAACAACTGTCATGAAAACATAGTCAACAAGGTCTAAAAGCAATAAATGGTTATATCTCTTGAATAGAACCATACAATCATATAAGTTTCAAACTTTAAATTTCAGCATCAGCAGAAGCTACAGTGTATTTCACTTATCAGCAAATGCTACAGTGCGAAACTTAATCCAGAAAAATATGACAATCTATAGATTGGTAAGCTACAGATGTGTTGATAATTTATAAGTATAATCTATTTCCATGGATTGGTAAACTATGAAAATCAAGTTATACTTCAATGAAAATTCAGTTCCTGAAAGTTAGGCATCCGTAGATGTCCTACGGAAGAATTGAAATATGTGGAATAAATATATTCCACGGAAGTGTAATAAGAAAAGTGAGACTCACTTCATTAAATAAGTGAAATTAAATGTGTCCGATGGAGTATAAATGATGTTTTTGACTTGGTACTTATTATTCACTTTTACAGAGCCCTTTTTGACCTAGAATTCCGTTAGTCAAAAAAACTTCATCCCTCTTTCATCTGATTTTAAAATCACCCAACCTTAACATCAAACAAATCTCAAATTTGATATCAGGTCTTTATTTCAAGGTACATCATATCATAAACATCAAATAATGAATGATTGATTCATCATTTTCATCTAAACTCTTCATATTTTTAGATGTGATGACTTTGTTCTAACATAATCTTCTTCATTCTTATGAATATTTGGCTAATCAATTTGCAAGATAGCACAATGTATGTGCATTCTTAAATCCCGACGACCCTGTATCAGAAGGATGTTGGGATATCATCAGATTCTTGCGACGATCTAGGCTTTTTTATGCTTTAACAACAGAGCCTATGATTAATCAAGCACATATCATTGATTTTTGGAATTCAACATGAATAGAGGAAAATGGAGAATCTGAAGTGATATACACTGATATTAAGAATGAAAGGCTGAAAGTTGATGACCAGACTATCAGAAGGGTACTTGAGCTGGGAGAACAAGAAGCTGATCACCCTGATGTATTTGAGAATGAGTACATAGAGAAGGTCTTCTATCTGATGGGGTATGATGGTGACTTTGAGAATGGAGAAATAAAAAAAGGAAGATTGTTCAAGCCCTATAGATTTCTATGTCACACTTATCTCAAGTGTATCTCTAACAGAATATCCGGATTAGATAGATTCTCAAGGCACATTTCTTCTGGAATCATTGGAATAGTCGAGGGGAGGACACACAACTATTCAAAATACATCTTTGGTTGTCTGTGTGACCAAATCAGAGGGCAAAAACCTGATAAGATGTACATGTTTCCAAGGTTCATACAACTGATCATCAATGTTGAGCTTCCTAGAATAGACAAAGATGGTGATGTGTTTATTCAAGCATATTTAGAAAGATCTGTACTAAACAAGATTAATGAAAAATACCAAGGTGGAGACATGCCCATGTTTGCTTATGTGGCTGATCCTAATGCGAACGTTCAACAAGAGCTGGTATGGGAAGACCAGCAAGATAATTCATCAGCTGATATTGAGCAAGCCTTACATTCTCCTCCTCAATCACCCATACACCACCATCATCAATCTCCACAACCTCAATAATCAGCCAGCCAAAACACCCCACCAATCTCTCCAATTCACCCTCATTCACCAATTCATCAACAACCTCCAACTCCTCAAAACCAATCACCTGAGAGTGTTCATACAGAGCCTATCTCTGCTACTTAGTCTCAAAAGTTAGTTCACACTGGTGAGACTGAGTTAGCATCTCAAGCCAACACTGTTCCACTATCAATAACCGAATCTCAAACCCCCATTCTCTCCAATGATATTAAGCCTGTCTTACTAATCACTGATCTTCAACTTCAACATCAACCTGATCAAGAACTAGCAGATCAAGCTATTGAGTCTAGTTCAAGATCAGCAAGTATAGGCCCAGCTGAAGGTAATGAGGATGAGATTGCTAATCAAAATCTAGAAGGTGAAGAGGAAGCTAACTATATTGATATCATAGCTTATAATGAAGATGATCTCAGTGATGATGATATCCTAGTCAGCAAAAGCTACTAGTGGTTGAGTATAACAAGTTGACCATCAAGTCAAACAAAAGGTTGGAATGAATTAGAGAGCTAAAAGGGATGATAAGGGAGAAAGAGGATCAATTAATGAAACAAGAAGCCTCTTTGAATAGATTAAGAGAGAATGTCCAAGAAAACAATAAAGTGATTGATGCTCTACATGAGTTAGTAAGAGAAGTAAAAGAGTCAATTGAAGTTGAAAAGGCTGAAAGAGAGAAGCTTGTGGTGGAGAACAATAAAACAAGCCAGACTCTGAATCAACAATGTTTATGACCCTGATCAACCATGGCTTTCAATATGAAATGGTAGAAAGGATGAACATGAATGAGATGAAAGATATGCTGAAAGAGTTTGAGCTTGCAAGGTTTATGATCCCAACTGTAATTATAAGACATTCACAGCCTATCAGTCAATTCAGTAAACAAAGAAGGAGTTGGGTCACTGTGATACAACAAGGCTAAGCAGATATAATATGACTTGTTGGTTACAAGGGCATAAAGAAGAGAAGATCAATAGCTGAACTAAGAAAGATGATGGGCATGTGACGAAGGTGGAGCTAGAAACTTGTGTGAAAATCAGATCTGAAGCCCCAAACCCAGCATATGAGCAACAAAACAAACTCCCTGCTGATCCTCTAACGATTGAAAGCAAAGACCAGCACAAAGGGAAGGAAAAGCTTATTAGAGAACCCCGAGTTGTTATTCCTGGCAAGGTATGGCCATTTATGAACTACGGTGAGGGAAATAACCGACCAAAATTCAACATTGATAGAGCTATTTGATCATCTCACAACTCCCAGTTCTGTGGAAGAAAACAAGATTATGGCTTGGAAATACTATCCAGACTAGGATTGTGCAGTTATTAAGAGAACATATGGAAGAATCCAATACTTCCATGATGTAGAAACATTATTGAGTCTTCCTGAAGGTGACATTAAGGATCTGAAAAGCTTAATCGTTTCTATTTACCCAATCCACCCAAGAGGGAGAGACTACTCTGTTTCAAAGGGAAGGCTAAAGACAAAATATAGAGATGATATGCTCAAGGAAGCTAAGAGAGAGGATGCTAAGCACAGAAAAAGAAATCAAGGGAAGAAAAGATCAAAATCCAACTCCTCTACTTTGATAGATGATGAATTTTTAAAGAGGGTTGGATACAGCCACATGAATACAACAGCTATAAAGAGCTTTGAAGGAAATCATTATACATATCCCATAACAGAATGAGGATATGTTGAGAAAACTACAGAGTTGGTGCTGCTGAGAAATGAAGAGAAAAAGAAAGCTGAACGGATAAGGATCTTTGATCCAATAGAAATCAAGCTACTCCACCCTAGCTACACATCTTATCTACATGACAAATTTTTCCCAAAGCTGAGTGATAAGAAAGCTCAAAGTGATTGACAAATTACATGCAAAGGCATACAAGAGAAGGAGATTGAGTCTGGGTAGCTAATTGGAACAAATATCTATGAAGTATCTGAACTCAGGATCTCAAAACAAGATGAACTGAAGATATTTCATAATCAGAGTGTTGTGGAAACACTCACTACTGAAGAAGATATTTTGGGTTTAAGTTTTGAAACTTTGAAGATGATCTGAAAGACGGAAGATTAAATACAAGTATGATGATCAAAAGACTGCAGTCTCTTATTTCTCTAACAAAATGATTGCAAGAGTCAAAGAGCTTTCAAGCCTGAAGAGCTGATCTGAAAGCTGCTAAGCCTAAGGGGGAGTATTGTTAGATCTAGGAACAATAGGTCTAGATCCTTTTGTATAGGCTTAGCACTTTAGTCAATGCTTGTAATAAACTCTTGTAATTCATTACTTTAATGTATGCATTATGTATATAGGTTAACCCATATATGTGTTGATTTGTGTGTATGATTGCAGGTCAAACATTATACTTAGTCAATTTCTGAAATTGATTAAGTGTAAGAAACATCTATGGATGAACAATTATGTTCTTCCGTATATAATCTTCTAACTGGAAATACATCCGAGGGTCTTCTACGAAAGAACACCTGTGCATACAGAAGTCAAAGGAGTGTTGTGAGACCAAAGACCCACGGATGAATAACTTGTACTTCAATGTTGATACATATGTACCTAGATTCTGATCTGAATGTAATATGTCTTTATTGTCTTACACTTAGGTAATCGTTGGGTACTTAATGAAATACAAATGTTTGGTTGTGTTTATAATGTTTAATATTTCATTAATGAGTTGTTTAACGCATATTGACTTGATTATATAGGTTTGTGGTTGTTTGAATGAATATTGAAAATGTAATGATTAATAAATACATTCAAACTTAGTAATATGAAGTTCTCATGCGAATGGCCTATGCGAATGGACCATACGCATGAACAACTTCATGCGAATGACTCAGTCGCACGACTGAACCAGGAGACTGGATCAGTCGCACGAGTGTGACATGAGATTGACTCAGTCGCACAACTGAACACTCAGTCATGCGAATGGATCAACCGCATGGCTCAATCGCACGAATGAACCATGCTGATGGTTCAGTCGCCCGAATGAGCAACCCTAACCTATAAATACCACCTAATTCGTGGAAAAACGTAAGCATTCAATCCACTTCGACTCCAGACGTACCCTAGCCATCCAGAAGCCTCTAAGTTCGTACTCCAAGTTCATAGAACGCTGTAGATCGATTCTTAATCGATCTTGACGTTAGATTCAACACGTTATTGTTTCTACGTGCATTCTCACTGATTGGATCGCCAATCAAATAGGATTCCGCACTATTTGGTTTGGTTTAACACATTAATCAGTTGGTGTTTCATTCAAATACCAGATCCTAACAAGTGGTATCAGAGCTTTGGCCCTTGATTACTTGTGAATCAATCGTTTTTTATACAAAAGTTGTGTTTTTTCACTAAAAACACAATCTTTTCGTGTCAAACGGTGTCTTGGACGTCCCCTGCTCATAAAGTTTTGGTTTTTCCGGCATACAACGATTAGGGTTGGTGAAAATTCGGGTTTTTACGGCCAAAACACCTTAAACCTAGAAATTTTTGAAATCCAGCAGCTTCAGTCGCACGATTGAACCAGTCGCATCGTTCAATCGCACGACTGGACTTCATTCGCATCCCTCAGACGTACGATTGGACTCAGTCGTACCTTCATTCGTACGACTAAGCAGACAGTTCGCATTGTTCAACCGCATCAGTTCATTCGCACGACTGGACCAATCGCATTAGTTCAGCCGCACGATTGAACCAGTCGCATCATTCAATCGCACGGGTAGCCCAATCGCACAGCTCCATTCGCACTAGTAAAACAGGTTGTTTAAGAGACTTAAAGTTAATCGAGATGGAGGATCAGTATTCAGCGTTTACAGCCGGGAAGGACTCACGTATTCAGAACTTACTGCTACTGGAGAGTGAAGTGGGGAATCACAATAAACCCCCGAAGCTTATAACATTAGATGAGTTTCCACACTGGAAACAACGTTTTGAGATCTACTTAAATGGAGTAGATCCTAATATGTGGGAAGCTATTGAGACGGGGTACAGTATGCCGGTAGGTGCTGATGGGGTGAAACTTACATTAGGAGGCATGACTAATGCACAGAAAGTCAAATATAATGCTGAAAAGAGAGTGTATGCATTGCTTACTCAGTCTATCCCTAAGGATATTTTCCATCAATTCTCTGAGAATAAGCAAGCCAAGAAGTTATGGGATGAGCTGGAGAAAAGGTATGATGAGAATACGTCATTGAAGGCTATTAAAGCTAAAGAGTTGAAGAAAGAATTTGACAACTTCTCATCGATGGGTAATGAGAGTTTAGACGATGTCATTGATAGATTCTACCATTTGATGAGCGAGCTACACACGCATGGTGTCACAACTACCATGGAAGACAAAGTGTCAAATTTTGCAGACGGGTTGCCAGAAAAATGGGCTTCTTTTGTTTCAAATCTCAGACAGAATGGAATGCTAGCAAAGTTGGACGTCAATGATTTCATTCTAAAGCTGCGAGAAGAAGCACTAAGGATGAAGTACCGAGCTCAAAAGTCTTCGTATACTCAGAATCCAGCTCTGTACAATGCAACTCCACAAGTTAAGATGTCTGGAGCACCACTTCAGACCGCCTTTGTGTCAAGCTCATCTGGTCCTTCACAAGCCTCTCCTTCAGAAACAGAAACGTCAGGGTCTTCTAGTACCCAATACATTGGATCTGAAGCAAATGCTACAAGACTGAAGACCGAGAATCTCGGAAACGTGACGGTAGAAGTAGCAAGAGAGCACATGGATCTCTTAGCAGCAGTAGTCCATTCCTATGATGGACGTGTAGCTGGGAAAATTGGAAATTTATCTGGCAGACTAGGACTACGAGCAGGTAGATGAGACAGAGCTGGAGAGGATGGATATCATGTGGGCCTTAGCAAGTGCTGTCCGGAGAGCTAAGAAGTTTGTGAAGAAGACCGGACAAAACTTGGTTGCTACTAAGGAACTACTTTTGGTTTTGACAAGAGCAAGGTGACCTGTTTCAACTATGGAGAAAAGGGGCACTTCAAACGAGAGTGTGTGAAGCCAAAGAAGACCGGAAACGGGAATCCATTCTCGTCCTTCACTCGTCAAGATAAGCCAACTAGCAAGCCTACTTCATCAAGCAAGGATCCAAAAGCCTTGACTGCTCATGATGATGAAAGACAGGACTGGAGTTTTCGGTTTGTCTCTCCGGAGAATCCAATATTGCCAGTGTGGAAGACTTAGATGATGATTCCGCGAGTGAAAGAGATATTGCAGTAGAGCTAGCGATGTCAAACAGTGAAGAGACTGCAACTGAGGTCAACTATAAGCCTGAAGAAGGGACAACTACAACAAAGACAGAATCACCAGAACCAGAAACATCAGATGCTGCGTTGATAGCTGATTCATCAGAACCTCCTCAGGTAAGTACTACTGACCAACTTTTCAAAAATCATGCTTGTTCTGATTGTAATAAATTTAGGGAAAGCATAGATCTGAAATTTGCTAGGTTATTAGATCATAACGATAGCTTAGTAAAGGATTTGCAATTGTGCACTGAGGCAAATAGAGTTTTAAAACAAAATGAGCATAGTTACAAAGAAAAGATAGACCTTTTGAATAAACAGCTTAGGGAAACAGAAGTAGTAGCTTTTAACCAAGCAAATGACATTAGGTACTATCTTAACTCCCTAGAAGACACTAAGAAACAAAAAGCAGTTTTAGAAGTAGAAGTCAATTCATTAAAGCAAAAACTGCACAGTTGGACAAGTTCATCTCATATTGTCCAACACTTAGTGAGAGAGCGTAACAATGGGGAGGGTTTGGGATATAAAGTGGATCCACCACCACTTGAGACCTTGATGAACACTAAGAGTAAACCAATAAATAACAATCCAATCAAGGATCATATGATGTCTACTCCTCTTGTAAGTGATCCAGATTCCTCATGTACTTCCAATGAATCTGGAACAAAACAAAAGGAGGCCACTTCAAAGGCAAAGGGTAAATTGCCTTGTGTTAATATGGAAAAAGAATTTGAAAAGGTTAATATAAAGTCAGGGTCAAACAAAGTCAAATCTGAACCGAAAAAGACTGTTAATGTTAACCTATCACGAGTTTCATGTCAAAGTCAAGTTAACCAAAATGGAAAAGATTTTAAGAATGTTAAAACAATTAAGTTTGTTAAACAAGATAAAACATCAAAAGAATTAGAGTCAAAGCCCAAACATAATGATGTCACTAGGGTGTCACACACGTCTCCACATACACAGTTTAATCATAAAGTTGATAGCAGGTCATTCTATAACTGTGGAGAGTGTGGACACATTGCGTCTTATTGTCCTTACTATCAGACACCTAGGAAGAAAGTTGAACTTCAGGAATCAAAACCTAGGTCTTCTAAGAGGAGCTCATTAACTCCACCTAGAAGAACTAATGAACCTAAAGTTCAACCCATTAGCCAGTCGTCTGTTTATCATAAACAGGCCTTACACAAATCTGGCTTATGGAAAGAAAAGTCATCCTCTGTGTCTGATAATGATGACAAAAAGTCACCTGAGCTACCCTTACCTTCTAAGGGTCAATGGGTTGAATTCATGATGTGTGATGCCTCTGGGAAACCCAAGCCAGTAAAGGCTTGGGTTCTTAACCTAAACTAATGCTTTAAATTAAATGTGCAGGGTGTTCGCTACAGTGCTGAAACCAACACGTGGATTGTAGATAGCGGAGCATCCAGGCACATGACAGGAAACAGGGCACTCTTATCAAATGTCAAACAAATAAAAGGAGGGCATGTTTCTTTTGCTGGTAACAAAGGAGGTTATATCACAGCTCAAGGGGAAGTTGGAAATCAGAAAGTTAAGTTTGATAAAGTGAACTACGTTCAACAACTTCAAAACAACTTACTTTCTGTTTCCCAAATATGTGACAAAGGATTTAAGGTCATATTTGACAACAAGAAGTGTTATGTCCTGAAGAAGGACTATGTAATTCCGGAGGACCAAGTTTTGCTGACAGCTTCAAGATATAAAGATCTTTATGTTTTGGATCTCTCAACGGCTTCTATAACAGATCATGAAGTTTAGTGCTTCTTATCAAAGGCTACGGAGAAGGGACACATTAATCAACGGAAGATGAATCACTTGATCCAGAATGATCTAGTGAGAGGAGTTAACGTCGAAAATTTCCAACTTCCGGATTTCTGTGTAGCATGCAAGAAAGGCAAATAGACAAAGAAGTCTCATAAGGAAAAGAAAGTTCATTCTATCGAGCTTCGTCTTGAACTTCTTCACATGGATATGTTTGGTCCAGTCAGTACAAAAAGCATTGCAGGTGACTTGTACTGCTATGTGGTTACTGATGACTACTCAAGATTCTCTTGGGTAATGTTTCTGAAGTCCAAATCAGAAACATTTGAGTCTTTCAAGGAATTAGTAACCACACTGGAATCTCTCTACAAGCTGAAGGTAAGACAGGTACGCTCAGACAACGAGACTGAGTTCAAGAATCAGTGGATGGAGGCTTACTGCAAGGAAAAGGGAATTGTGCACCAGTTCAATTCTGCCTACACGCCTCAGATGAATGGCGTTGCTGAGAGAAAGAATCGTAGCTTGATAGAGACAGCACAGACAATGCTAGCAGACTCGAAACTGCCTATCCAATTCTGGAACGAGGCAGTAGCAAATGCATGTTACACATTAAATCGAGTTTTGGTTGTCAAACGCCATGGCAAGACATGTTACGAGTTACTACAACAACGTAAACCTAATCTAGAGTATCTCGAACCATTCGGCGTGCCGTGCACACTTTTGAAGAAGACTCAATAAGGAAAATTCAGTGAGAAGGCTGATGAAGGTATCTTCCTAGGATACAACATACCGAACAAGAGAGTTTACAACGGGTTTAGTAGAAGTGTGGTGTAATGTTGATGTTCAGAGATACACCACACCACATACTGGAAAAGGACCCGCTTACTTTTTCGACTATGATGGATTCTTCAAGTCCTTCAACATACCTATCTCCACTTCTGACGAAGAGTTAGCTACAAGGATGATGTATGATATCTTGAACTCACCGTCACTAGATTCAACATCATCGGGTTCACAAGGTGACTCAACTCACCACTCAGGGGGAGAACTCGAAGCAAGTGACTCCTCCTCAGAAGATGAAGCTGAGGAAAATGATCAGAACAATCAGGAGGGACAGGCTCCAATTCCTGCAAGTCCACAAGCATCTAACAGTGATGCCTCTTCGACTTCGGAACCTCAAACTCCTACTACCTCAGATGCAGAACCAAATGTTCATAATCTTGATTCTGAGGTAGTTGTTCCCACCACTCACGATCACGTCTAAATGTCTATCATCCCCTAGACAATGTCATTGGGGATGTCAGATCAGGAGTGCAGACCAGAAATCAGCTGTACTCAGCTGATTATGCCTCAGTAATGGAAAAAGGATACATTCACGACGGAGCTTATCGTTGTTTTGTCTCGTAGGTTGAGCCAAAATACGTCAGTGAAGCACTGAATGATGAGGCATGGGTGAGTGCCATGCAAGAAGAACTTCTTCAGTTCAAGAAGTTAGGTGTATGGACTCTGATAGATAGACCTAAAGGTGCTAAGGTCATTGGCACCAAATGGGTCTTGCAATGCAAGAAGGATGACCAAGGCGTCGTTATCAGGAACAAGGCTCGACTTGTAGTTCAAGGGTTTCGACAAGTCGAGGGCATTGATTATAATGAAGTGTTTGCACCTGTGGCAAGGATGGAAGCCATCCGCATCTTCCTTGCCTATGCATCGTATATGAAGATTAAAGTTTATCAATTAGATGTGAAGAGTTCATTCCTTCTTGGTGAAATCTGAGAAACCGTGTATGTAAGTCAACCCGAGGGATTTGAAGATCCTTATCATCGGGACAGAGTTTACAAACTGGACAAGGCTTTATACGGGCTTCATCAAGCTCCAAGGGCCTGGTATGAGAAACTCTCAACTCACCTTGTGAAACATGGATTTCGCAGAGGTGTTATTGATTGCACACTGTTTATCAAAGAGAAAGATGGTGATTTGCTGCTGGTTCAAATCTATGTTGATGATATCATCTTCGGATCAAAGAATGAAGAGTTATGTAAAGAGTTTGAAGCAGTAATGAACGCTGAATTTGAGATGAGTGCCATGGGAGAGATGAAATTCTTTCTCAAGTTACAGGTGGATCAGACACCAAAAGTGTAAGGATTCCTTTGAGTCTGATACAAACCAAAACATCAAATGTCTCTCTACATGAAATGCACTAAGTACTGAAGAAGAATTGCTTCGGAAGTTTTACACCATACACTAGAAATATTCTAAGTGTAAAATCTTCCGAAGCCAAGACCAATATCTTCCAAAGCCAAACATGAAGTCTTCCGAAGCCTCAGAGAAAAAGTCTTCCGAAGCTTCATCCTATGAAGACAGATTTCTTCCGAAGACTTTTAGTAACATGCTTTATCTGATGTACTGTTCAATAAAGCTGGACACCTTTCCGCTGCATCTCTGTAAAGTCACCAACTTACATGAGTTGGTGAAAAGGTCCATGCTTTTGGTAACTGTACATTGAGGTCTTGAGTCTGTAACTTTCTACTTTATGTACTTTATCCTTTTTGTAATAGATAAGGATGTGAGCTATGGCATGTCATAGTCACAAGGTCAAAAGGCAGATATGCCTTTTGATTCTACAATTAATTTTCTTTGTGTCTAGTCAATTGTATCCAACTGGCTTTCAAAGTATAGCCGGATGTAGGTTGTAGTATAAGTATTCCAAGTTCTAGTATCTTTCTTTATGCTTTGTAACACTTGTAAAAGAACTTGAGAAAGCAATATACTGCCTCCTTGAAACCCAAATCTCTTGTTCTGTCTCTTTACCATTACTTGTGTTCTTTGTATCAATATCTTGGTTAATCCAGTTCACTGTTTGATCAAGTTTTGTTAATCTCCTCTTTGTGTTGTTGTGTTGTAATTGTTAAGCCCTTAACCGGTCCTGCAATTGGTATCAGAGCATTTCAGGCTCTTGATATAAGATCTCACCATCTTAAGATCCCTCACACACACAAATACTAAACTCTCCAAATGGCATCCATTTCAAAGACTGATATGGAGACTGGAACCATGAACAAATCCCTACTGATCACTCTTGATGACTTTGACACCTGGTGTATGAGAATGGAAGGTTTCATCAGGTCTCTAGACTCAAGAATGTGGGAATCTGTTGAAAATGGACCTTTCATACCCAGCACTCCTTCTGCTACTGGTGCTGGTATGATCCCCAAAGATGTGGCCAACTACTCTGATGAAGATAGGATAAGAGTAGGGATTGATAGAAAGGCCATGACTGCTCTTTAAACTGCCCTTCCAAACTCTGTGTACAGGGGTTTTAAGAAGTGCAAAACAGCTAAACAGCTGTGGGATGCACTAAAACTGATGTATGAAGGCTCCTCTGAAGCCAAGGAGAACAAGAAGGATCTCCTGAAGCAGCAGTTTGAAAACTTCACCTTCAAAACAGGTGAAACCATGACTCAGCAATACTTTAGGTATGTTGAGATAGTGGATACCCTAGTGGATGGAGGAGTTCCTCTTGAAAACAGGGACATTGTAAGGAAGTTCATGTCCTCACTTCCTAGGCAATCGACACACTACTGTGTGGTGATCAAGAGGACTGAAAATCTCAAAACTCTTACTCTAACAGAGTTATATGGGATTCTCAGTGGCTACCAGATGGAGATGAACATGCAAGGTTCATCTGGCAACTCCAACAATCAAATGGGTTCAGCCCTGCATGTGGTTGAAAGGGATAGCATAGAACCCTAACATCATCTCATATGCTACCCTGACAACTCACCAAAGGGTCCTTTCATCACCTTCCCAGAGACACCTAGGGAGAACTACACTCAAGGAAGCCCATTCCAAGAGACAAGCTCTTCTCAAGCTTTTGTGTCTACTGATGAAAGTTGTGGTAACTCTCTTTTCACTCTTGAAGACCTGGACTGTATCCATCCAGATGACCTGGAATATATGGAAATAGTTCAGCAGATGGCTCTTCTCACTCATAGAGCCAAGAAGTTCTACAAGAGAACTAGAAGGAGGTTTCCAAGCAATGCAACCAGTGGAAAGTTTGGCTTGGATAAAAGCAAAGTCAAGTGTTACAACTGTAACTTGATGGGCCACTTTGCTAGAGAGTGTAAGGCACCTAAAACAAATGGTGGCCAAGCACAAACCAGACCAAACTACACTGACAAAGCCCCTCAGAATGAGAAGCCAAAGCAACATGCTGCTGTTGCTGTTGAAGAAGGAGGCTTTGACAGGAGCTTTTAGGTGGAAGATGCTTCTCCAAACCAAGCACTAATGGCAGATCATGATGAAGCCAAGGTATTGGAACATCTCTGTACTCCTGAATGCATTGCTAAAGTTAACAGATACAGGTCCTATAACTTGGAAAAGAGATCTGATCTTGAGTCCTTAAGCATTTTAAAATCTGATTTTAGAGAGTCTGAAAATGACTATAAGTTAAAGATAGAGGACTTAGAGAAAACCATTTCAGTACTAAAACATGAACATACAGATTTTAGGACTCAAATCCAGGATCTCATAACTAAGTTGACTGAGTGCCAGGCTGAGCTTGTGATCAGCAAAGCCATGGAAGAAAAGAGTGTTCTTGAAGAAGAGACCTTCAAGAACATGATATCCTCATCCCTGCACAACAAAGTGTGCTATCAAAATAGACAGGGACTGGGATCAAATGAGATAGCTCCTCCACACACAATCTTGTCTGTAAGATCTCCTAGGTGTGGAACTTGTGAAGATGATCTTCCTCTCATAGATCCTATAAGTGAAGAGGATGAAGAAGAGATAGTGAAGAATTCCTCTGAGAAGAGTGAAGAGGAGGATTCTACTAAGGGCCACTATCCTTCTGAGGAGAAGAAATCTACTATGATGACCAAGTCAAAGAGAAAGAACTTGATCAGGAAGAGCAAAAGAAAGGCAAAGAAGGCTCAAGAGATCAAGGCTACTTTTGACTCTAAGCAGAAACAAGTTTTTATCTCTGCAGGGTTTAAAGTAGTAAAGACTGAAGACATCAACCAAAACTCCTCAGCTAAGAGTTCTGGTTCTTGTTCAAATCATCTCAGTACAAAGAAGAAGACTGATCTGCTGTGTACCACTGCTGCGCAGCCTGGACCATCAAACTCCAAGAACAGTTCACAGCCCAAAAGAACTGTCTCAGCATCTACAAAGATGAAGGTGGAGAAGGGATGTGACCAAAGACAGTCTTGCTCTCATAAGGAGACTCTTTTGAAGAAGAAAATGTTATGTGTCATGTGTGAAAGTACCACTCACATTGCTAAGGATTGCCCATATAATCCTAAAAGTACTGTCCATATTACCAATACAAAGACTTCAAAGAGTTTCAAGAAGATTCAAGCTTCGGAAGGAAAATCTGTTTCCTTCGGAAGCTCCAAATCAAAGAAGAAGGTTAATGGAAAATTACATTCGGAAGAAAAATTGGTCTCGGAAGAAAGGAGTTCTTCCGAAGCACTGAAGTCTGCTGCAGTGACTGCAGAATCTTCCGAAGGTTCAGTCATCAAAACTTATGAAGTCCCAAAAGCTTCCAATGTTTTGAAGGTCAAGTCCAAGACTCCAAAGGTGGTGTGGAAGTCTAAGAAAGACCAAATGACTGAAGTTTCTTCATCAATAACAGCTGAAGATCCCCCTAGCACAACCATAGGATCTATTACTGTTGCATTACCTTCTATTATACTTAGTGAGCCCAAGACAAGTAAGGCTTGGGTTTCCAAATGTAACTAATCATTTTCACAATGCAGGAACAGCTCAAGACAAACAGGAATGTCTGGATAATTGATAGTGGCTGTTCCAAACACATGACAGGCAATAGGTCTCTACTCTATAACTTTGAGAGAATTGATGGAGGACCAGTTGCTTTTGGAGGAGATGAAGGTGGTTACATTTCAGGAAGGGGCAAGGTTACAAATGGTAAGCTCAGCATTGAAAAGGTAAACTTTGTTAAGGAGCTTGGGTACAATCTTCTGAGTGTATCCCAATTTTGTGATCAGAGTCATAACATGCTCTTTACTGAGCATGAGTGCATTGTTCTCAAGCCTGGAGTGGTCATTCCTCATGAGCATATCCTACTCAGAGCCCCCAGGAAAGGGAACATGTACAAGATGGATTTGCAAGAAACATCTCCCTCTGGAGAAGTTTCATGCTTTCTATCTAAAGCAAATAGTGATGAGTCTTTCCTATGGCATAAAAGAATGTGCCATGTAAACTTTAAGGACATGAATAAATTAATTAAACATGATTTGGTAACTGGAATGCCAAAGAAAGAGTTTACAAGTGATGATCATTGTGTTGCATGCCTGAAAGGGAAGCAACATAAGGTATCTCAGAAGCCTAAGGAAAGGAACTCTATCACTACTCCCCTACATTTATTACATATGGATCTTTTTGGCCCCACCAGTGTAATGAGTCTAGGAAGGACCTCTTATTGTTTGGTGATCATAGATGATTTTACAAGATTTACTTGGGTCTTCTTTCTTAGAACTAAGGATGAAACCCCTGAGATTCTGAAGAATTTCATCTTAAAAATTGAGAATCAAAGTGATCACAAGGTCAAAACCATAAGATGTGATCAAGGTACTGAATTCAAGAATCAAATACTTGATATATTTTGTGATGAAAAAGATATTACAAGACAATATAGTGCTCCCAGGACTCCTCAGCAAAACGGAGTTGTTGAAAGGAGAAACAGGACACTAATTGAAGCTGCAAGAACTATGTTGTCTGACTCTAAACTGCCCATCACCTTCTAGGCAGAGGCAGTAAATACTGCTTGCTATGTGCAAAACAGAGTTTTAGTAGTTAAGACACATGGTAAGACTCCTTATGAACTTTGGCACAAGAGAAAACCTTTCATTGGTTTTTTCAGGTCATTTGGATGTCCCTGCACCATCTTGAATACCAAGGATCAGATTGCCAAGTTTGCTGAGAAATCAGATGATGGACACTTCATTGGATACTCTTCCCAAGCCAAGGCTTATAGAGTATACAATCTCAGAACTAGAATTGTTGAAGAGTCAGCCAATGTGACTTTCAATGAACACACACCCTGTGTGGCTGGTTCTGGTCCTGATTGGCTATTTGATCTTGATTTAGTTACCAACTGTTTTAACAAATCTTGTGAGAATGTTTCAGGATCTGTAGAAAATTTAAATACAGGTGATCCTAATCCAAGATTTGAGCTAGGAAGACCCTCAACTCATACATCTTCAGCTTCAGTTGGAACTACTTCAGCAAATGAGATTTCTATCAGCACTACAATGACAAATTCAGCTGATACATCTGGGGTGCCTTCAAATTCCAGCTCAGAGGCTCCACAACCAGATAAATATACCTCATTGTAAAAGACAACAATGGTGATGGTGAAAGTGATCAGGAATTCCTTGATGCTAATAACCACACCATAGATGACAACATCAATGATGTCACACACTCATTAGATCAAGTTAATCTTGATAAGTGTGGTGATTGGAGTGTGAATCATCTATGCCAGATCTAAATTTCTCAAATTTGGATCTTTCTCAGCAACTTGCTGTGATCCCTCAGCTAAGGATCCACAAGTCTCACCCCACCACAAACATCATTGGAGATGTTGTCACAAGGGTAAGAATAAGAGGACAAACCCAAGAAGCAAATGTTTGTCTTCACTCTTGTTTCTTATCCCAGATAGAGCCAAAGAAAGTTGATGAAGCTTTCAAAGATGGAAGTTGGGTTGAAGCTATGCAACAAGAATTATTTCAATTCAAAAGGCAGAAAGTTTGGAACCTTTGTCCTCTTCCTCATGGGAATGTAGGATTCTATATGCCCAAGACACATAGAATATTGATGTGGTTAGTACGTTATGATCCAAGTCGGGTTATACCCAATAACAAGCTTTGCAAACACAAATTGTTATTTAATTAATGATATGTTCATGCAATTAAATAATCGCACCAAATTTGGAAAATAGGTTTTCTAAACAATTGCATTTGTTGTGGAACAAATTATAAGGATAATTTGTTGATGAATTTTATTATTTGTATTGTTATTTAAATAGGTTTAAGTAACATCAAATAATAAATCAAGAGAGTCATTTTAATTAAAAGAGGTTTAATTTAAATGAAGTACATGACTTTCTAATGTGTGTTTTATTAAAAGTTTGGGAGGGAAAACCCTTCTAGAAGGCTGAAAATCAGCCTCCATTTTGTCCAATAGGATTTTTTTAATTGCCTTGAAAACTCACATTAGATGGTTGTGCAAGTCTCTATTGATTATTCATCATTTCACATAAAAAGAACTCTTCTTCTCTCCTCTAAAAGCTCTCGGCCAGAAGCAGGAAAAAGAGAGAGTTTCTTTGAAGTTTTGGTGTTCTTCTCCCTAGCAAGAAGGTGTTTGCTATAAGGCTTTGGGTATACAAGCTTGAGAGGACCTCTTGTTGGTGCCTTGGTCGTTCCTTCTTGGTCCAAATCACCCTCTTCCATTTCGAGTTTGAAGCTGCTGAAAAGGTAGTTTTCACAGCTCATTGAAGCTGTGATTTTATGTACTTTTACATATGTTCATAGCTTGCTTATTCACATATAATGATCCTTTTGTTTTGGGTTTGTTTTATACATATATATGTCACCATAAAACATGAAATTTCAGCTTTATAATCATGTTTTAAAATATATTTATCCGCTGCGTTTTTCAGAAAGTTTAAGAGGTTAAACTTGGTTTTATGTTCTAACAAACCCTTCAATGGCATCAAGAGCCGGTTATGTGGATAGCTTGCTTGTTCTTGTCCTTTAAAAATCGTTTTATGGGACTTTATAACCCTTTTAGGGGCTGCTTTGTTCATGTTTTATGAATCCCCAACTTTCAAAGTTATATCACACATGCTTGTGATTAAACTTTGAAAGACATGTATGTTATATTTGTTATTTGTTTGGGCATGATTAAACCTGAAATTTCAGTTTATGTTGGCTGAAATTTTAATGGGTTTTAAGTGGGGATTCATTGTTGGTTTGGATGATATGATCATTGTTCATATTGGTGCATAACCTAGCCTTTGGCCTTGTGTTGTTTGGATGATTGCAATGGTTGTATTTGTTTATTCAATGGGGTTGTATATTTATTTATTTGTGCTTTGTTTAAAATGTAATTTATCTATTTATTCATTGGGATGTAATAATAGATTAGGTGCATTTTATTTTACTAGATATCTTGTATTAGGACTTTATATCTTGTAATATGAAGACGTATGCATTGGAAGCACAAAGGAGAAACATAGAGCATTTTGGATGCGGTTTCAAGTGGGAGGCTTTTGGAAGCTTTCTATGTGTTTTTTTGTTATGACCCTTAGGAATGCCTTTGGACCACACTTGTGATGGCAAACAAGTGTGGACCACTTTAGATGCTATGGTTATGCACATATGCTATGCTGTTTTGTTTATATTATTGTGGTTGATAGCATGTATGTGATATTTGCTTTTACAAACCTTTCTATGAACTTAACAAACTAATTAAATGGTTCTTAATCATTAAAAGGTAATAAAAGGTTATTAAAATGATTTAATGATTTAAAGATTAAAATGGGTTTTAATCAAAGGACCATAGGGTATCTTGTATTTGAAAGCATGCAAATACAAGTACATAGAGTTTTCTTAAACTTAAATTATGAAATCTCTAATGTCTTAAAACAAGATCAACACCGTCCTTTTACACAACACTTGACTCACTTGGGAACTCTTAGTGGGATAAAGGTCACCTAACCATTTTGAGGGAACTTATGATTTGAGGTGAGAATGCCATAATTGTGGGATAAAGGTCACCTAACCGCTTATTTTGGCAAACTCACACGTGTGTGTAAGTAGGGTGTCTTGAATTGCAAACCATGTCAAATGGATCACCTATGATGTGGTTTCCAAATGGTGTTGATGGGATTAACATGCCGACTTTACATATGAT
This sequence comes from Flaveria ramosissima, assembly GCA_025215565.1. NCBI lineage: Eukaryota > Viridiplantae > Streptophyta > Magnoliopsida > Asterales > Asteraceae > Flaveria > Flaveria ramosissima. The sequence continues at coordinate 64,761,614 of CM046040.1, read as the reverse complement.
GTTTCATGTCGATCCCATATCTCTAGAAGTTGCAAATGGTTGCAATCGTCAATCGTTGACCACCTTATTAATTTAAATCGTGGGATAAAGGTCACCTAACCACAATTTAAATGAAATGTTGGATTCTAGATTTTAATATGAAAATAGCCATAAAAGGTATTTATTATTAAAATAACAATATCAAAAATACTAAAATAGATCTTTGTTAAATTTTGTAGATGGCCTCCAATAATGATAATCATGATAACTCATCCGCGTCCGCCCAATCTTTACGAGCGATTCTCCAAAAGGAACGTCTAAATCATAACAATTTTATTGATTGGTATCGAAACTTGAGAATCGTTCTCAAACAAGAGAAAGGATCATACGTTTTAGACGACCCTATCCCTGATCAACCTGCTGAGGATGATGAGGAGGCCTTTAACGATTGGTTAAAATACACTGAGGACTCGGTCCAAGTGTCTTGTCTCATGCTGGCGAGCATGACTCCGGATCTCCAAAAGGAGTATGAACATCACAGTGCTTATGACATGATAACCCAGCCGAAGGAAACGTTCCAACAGCAAGCAAGGGTTGAGCGCTTCGAAACGGTTCGAGCACTCCACGCATGTCGTATGGACGACAACCAATCGGTTTCATCTTATGTACTTAAGATGAAAAGCCACATTGACCGCCTCGAAAGGCTTAATTGTCCTGTCTCGAAGGAATTGGCCACGGATTTGATCCTCAATGGCCTTACCAAGAAGTTCGAGACATTCGTGTTGAACTACAACATGAATGCTTGGGACAAAAGCATTGGTGAGCTTCACTCAATGCTCAAAATGGCCGAGGCGGCCATGGGTAAAAGGGTTTTACCTGTTCTCACCATCAATGAAGGTGCGGAAAAGAAAAAAGAAAAGGCCTCATCCCACACCCAAGGCAAAGGTTGCCAAGGGTAAGGGACCCGTATGGGGAAAAGGGAAAGGGGTGGTAAGGGTGCCACCCAAACCACAATAGAAGAAGCAAAAGGTTGCTTCCAATAACCCATGCTTCAAGTGTGGGGAGATTGGACATTTGGCAAGTTGAGCGCTTCGAAACGTTCGAGCACTCCAACGCATGTCGTATGGACGACAACCAATCGGTTTCATCTTATGTACTTAAGATGAAAAGCCACATTGACCGCCTCGAAAGGCTTAATTGTCCTGTCTCGAAGGAATTGACCACGGATCTGATCCTCAATGGCCTTACCAAGAAGTTCGAGACATTCGTGTTGAACTACAACATGAATGCTTGGGACAAAAGCATTGGTGAGCTTCACTCAATGCTCAAAATGGCCGAGGCGGCCATGGGTAAAAGGGTTTTACCTGTTCTCACCATCAATGAAGGTGGGAAAAAGAAAAGGCCTCATCCCACACCCAAGGCAAAGGTTGCCAAGGGTAAGGGACCCGTATGGGGAAAAGGGAAAGGGGTGGTAAGGGTGCCACCCAAACCACAATAGAAGAAGCAAAAGGTTGCTTCCAATAACCCATGCTTCAAGTGTGGGGAGATTGGACATTTGGCAAGGAATTGTCCCGTCCATCTCCAAGAGTTGAAAGCAAAGAGGGATGCCGGGCAAACCTCAGGTACAATATACATGATCCATATTGATTTAAACATGAAATCTTCTAACACATGGGTATTAGATACCGGATGTGGAACTCATATTTGCAATTTGTTGTAGGGGTTCAAAAGAAGTAGTAACTTCAACAAAGGGGGTGTTAGCCTCTACATGGGCAATGGGGCTAAAGTTCAAGTTGAAGCCCGTGGTGACTACATCTTGAAACTTCCAAATGGTTTGGAAGTAATTTTGAACAATGTTTTGTATGCTCCTAGTTTGACTAGGAATATTATTTCTGTAGCCCTATTAAAACAATTTGGATATGTATTATCATTTGTTGAAAAAGATATTTATGTTTCTTTAAATGATATGTTCTACTTTAAAGCTATTCCAATTAATGGTATTTATGAATTGGTTCATGAAAATACTTTAAATAGTTCATTGTACCAACTAGCACCAAGAAACTCAAGTTGGATTTGAGTTATACCTATCTTTGGCATTGTCGTCTTGGTCATATAAACAAGAAAAGAATTCAAACACTACAAAAGAATGGTCTTTTAAAAACAAGTGAATGTGATTCATTTGATGCGTGTGAGTCTTGTTTACAAGGTAAAATGACTAAGGCACCCTTTAGTGGGACTAACGAAAGGGCAAAAGAATTATTAGGAATCATACATTCGGATGTATGTGGTCCTTTTAAGCCAATGACTAGGAATGGTGAAAGATACATCATTACCTTTACCGACGATTATGCCTATGGTATGTGTACCTATTAAGACACAAAGATGAAGCTTTTGGAATGTTCAAGATCTTTCAAAATGAAGTACAAAATCAACTCAACAAGTCGATTAAAGTTCTCTGCACCGATAGAGGAGGTGAGTACCTAAGTGATGCTTTTCAAGATCATCTTAGGAGTTGTGGGATTGTCTCACAACTCACTCCACCTGGAACACCACAACATAATGGTGTGTCTGAGAGGAGGAATCGAACCTTATTGGATATGGTCCGATCTATGATGGCTAGAAGCACATTACCTCTATCATTTTGGGGGTTTCGCTTTGCTCTCCGCGGCCCGTATTCTAAATATGGCCCCAACCAAAAAGGTGGAAAGGACACCTTTTGAGATATGGCATGGAAGAGTTCCATCCCTATCATACTTAAGGGTTTGGGGTTGTGAGGCTTATGTTAAGACTCCCACCCCAAACAAATTGGAAGTCCGATCCACCAAGTGTATCTTTGTTGGATATCCTAGAGATTCTATGGGATATTATTTCTATGATCCACTGGAACAAAAAGTGTTTGTTGCCAGAAAGGGTGAGTTCTTAGAAGCAAAGTTCCTTATGGAAGGAACTAGCAGTAGAACAGTGGATCTTGAGGAGGATCAAGAACCACAACCCGATACACGTTTGGTTGAAACTAGCACTCAACATGAGGATGTTGAAGATGATCAAGTGGTTGATCAATACACACAAAACGTTCGCAGATCTGGTAGAATTAGTAATCCACCTGAAAGATATGGATTTTTTGTTGATGGATGCTATGTGGTAGATTCCGATGAACCAACTACCTATCGTGATGCAATGTCCAATTTGGATTGTGACAAATGGCTTGAAGCCATGAACGTTGAGATGAAATCCATGTATGACAATCAAGTATGGGACTTGGTTGTATCACCTCTTAACTCCAAAGTAGTTGGAAGTAAGTGGGTTTTTAAGAAGAAAACCGATATGCATGGAAACTTGGATACTTATAAAGCTAGACTTGTAGCAAAAGGTTTCACTCAAACTCAAGGAGTTGATTATGATGAAACCTTCTCACCTGTTGCAATGCTAAAGTCTATAAGGATATTGTTTGTCATAGCTGCTCATTATGATTATGAGATTTGGCAAATGGATGTCAAAACCGCTTTCCTAAATGGATATCTTGAGGAAGATGTCTATATGGTTCAGCCTGAAGGTTTTGTCGATCCAAAACATCCTAATAAAGTATGCAAGTTAAAGAAATCAATCTATGGATTGAAACAAGCATCGAGAAGTTGGAATCACCGTTTTGATGAAGAAGTAATCAAATTTGGATTCATCAAGAACGCTGATGAAGCTTGTGTATATACTAAAGCTAGTGGGAGCATCATCACTTTCCTAGTATTATAGGTTGATGACATTCTACTATTTGGAAATGACATTCCAACCTTGGAAGGTGTAAAAACCTGGCTTGGAAGTTGTTTTTCAATCAAGGATCTTGGTGAAGCCGCCTATATTCTGGGAATAAAGATCTATAGGGATAGATCAAGGCGGTTGATTGGTTTAAATCAAAGTGCATACATTGATAAATTCTTGAAAAGGTTCAAGATGGAGAACTCTAAGAAAGGTACGGTACCTATTCAAAGAGGAACGATATTTAGTACGACTCAATGTCCTAGCTCAAAGGATGAGCAAGATAAAATGAAGGCAATCCCATACGCATCTTCTATTGGATCCATCATATATGCAATGATATGCACTCGACCGGACGTGTCATGCGCCTTAAGCATGACAAGCCGATACCAGCAAAATCCTGGAAACAGTCATTGGATGGCTGTTAAGAACATACTTAAGTACCTAAGGAGGACAAAAGATATGTTCCTAATCTATGGATCTGGTGATACGGAACTCGTTGTAAAAGGTTACACGGATGCGAGTTTCCAAACCGATCGTGATGATTCACGGTCACAATCGGGATATATTTTCATTCTGAATGGAGGAGCAGTCTCTTGGAAGAGCTCCAAACAGGATGTGGTGGCTCTATCAACTACGAAATCAGAATACGTTGCCGCCTCATTGGCAGCTCAAAAAGCTGCATGGTTGAAGAAATTCATTGCCGATCTAGGGGTTGTCCCTTCCATTCAGGACCCCCTAGAGATCTTTTGTGATAACGAGGGTGCGATTGCTCAAATCAAGGAACCTCGTGCTCATTAAAAGACTAGGCACATTGAGCGGAGATTCACCTACATTCGAGATGAAGTTGAAAAGGGAAAGATATGTATTCGCAAAGTTCACACGGATCAAAACTTTGCGGATCCTCTCATGAAGCTCCTTGAAAAGGCAAAGCATGAAGGTCATACTTGTGCCATGGGACTTCGATATTCTAGTGATTGGATTTGATCTGTAATTTTGTATTTGGATATGTGGAACTCTTTATTATTTGAATAAAATTATTTGGTTATAATGTTTCAATTAATGTTACAATTTAGCATGTTTAATCCATGAGTAAATTGCTTACTCTAAATGTCCGTAGTCATTCATACTTGTGGGAACAAGTATGAGGGTAAGATTGTTATGAATTTGGATTGGTGGATATTCATAAGGAATGAATATAGAGAAAATGGTTGCGGCCAAGGTTCATAGATATTTGTGGGATACAAATATTGGACTGAACCGCATCTCAAATTTTACTACATGGAATCTTCCAGATTGATCATAAGCAAATTTGAGTAAAGGCGAATATCATTTGGTATCCTCAGACCTGAGATACATACTGGGTTTTGATATTCACCAAGTGTTATACCTTGATCTAGTTCTTCACTGCCCTGAAATAATGGATAGTACATAAGGCTATGTTCAGGCGTAACACGAGGTGTTTGTAAGAAACGTATGTAGTCAAGATGGAATTTGTTCCTCTTATTCGTTGAGAGTTAGATGTCTAAGGCCTCATAAGTTAAATCAACGAGGAATGATCATTCTGTGTCCTTGGATTTAACATGACATCTGTAGCAAAAGGATAGATGATTAATTCACCTAAATCATTTCAAGTAGGATACTTGAATGGGATGATGTTATTGAATGGCTATAAGTCATGCGTATTAAGGGTAGTAAACCATTATTAGGCGGTATTTACTGCTTGCATCAATTTTCTATGAATCTTGTGCAAGTGGGAGATTGTAGGATTCTATATGCCCAAGACACATAGAATATTGATGTGGTTAGTACGTTATGATCCAAGTCGGGTTATACCCAATAACAAGCTTTGCAAACACAAACTGTTATTTAATTGATGATATGATCATGCAATTAAATAATCGCACCAAATTTGGAAAATAGGTTTTCTAAACAATTGCCTTTGTTGTGGAACAAATTATAAGGAGAATTTGTTGATGAATTTTATTATTTGTATTGTTATTTAAATAGGTTTAAGTAACATCAAATAATAAATCAAGAGAGTCATTTTAATTAAAAGAGGTTTAATTTAAATGAAGTACATGACTTTCTAATGTGTCTTTTATTAAAAGTTTGGGAGGGAAAACCCTTCTAGAAGGCTGAAAATCAGCCTCCATTTTGTCCAATAGGATTTTTTTAATTTCCTTGAAAACTCACATTAGATGGTTGTGCAAGTCTCTATTGATTATTCATCATTTCACACAAAAAGAACTCTTCTTCTCTCCTCTATAAGCTCTCGGCCAGAAGCATGAAAAAGAGAGAGTTTCTTTGAAGTTTTGGTGTTCTTCTCCCTAGCAAGAAGGTGTTTGCTATAAGGCTTTGGGTATGCAAGCTTGAAAGGACCTCTTGTTGGTGCCTTGGTCGTTCCTTCTTGGTCCAAATCACCCTCTTCCATTTCGAGTTTCAAGCGACTGAAAAGGTAGTTTTCACAGCTCATTGAAGCTGTGATTTTATGTACTTTTACATATGTTCATAGCTTGCTTATTCACATATAATGATCCTTTTGTTTTGGGTTTGTTTTATACATATATATGTCACCATAAAACATGAAATTTCAGCTTTATAATCATGTTTTAAAATATATTTATCCGCTGCGTTTTTCAGAAAGTTCAAGAGGTTAAACTTGGTTTTATGTTCTAACAAACCCTTCAGGGAAGACTACCATTGGAACCAAATGGGTATTTAGGAATAAGAAGGATGATAGAGGAATTATCATCAAGAAGAAGGCAAGTCTAGTTGTTCAAGGATACACACAAGAAGAAGAGATTGACTACACTGATGTCTTTGCTCCTGTAGCAAGATTAGAAGCTGTTAGGATATTCCTGGCATTTGCTGCATCCAAGAACTTCAAGGTCTTTCAACTTGATGTAAAGTGTGCTTTTCTATATGGAGTGATTGATGAAGAGGTTTATGTCAAATAGCCACCTGGTTTTGTAGACCCTGATCATCCTGATTATGTCTGCAAGCTTGACAAAGCTCTTTATGGGCTGCATCAGGCACCCAGGAAGTGGTATGAGACATTGTCTGAGTATCTTTATGGGCTGCATCAGGCACCCAGGAAGTGATATGAGACATTGTCTGAGTATCTTTGTAAACAGGGAAATGACTTATTGCTAGTTAAAGTATATGTATATGATATCATCTTTGGTTCAACTAATCCAAAGCTCTGCAAAGACTTTGAGAAGCTGATGAAAGACAGATTTGAAATGAGTTCAATGGGAGAACTCAATTTCTTTCTGGATATTCAAGTGAAGCAAGTTGAAGATGGCATCTTCATAAGTCAGTCAAAGTATGTTCAGGACATACTCAAGAGGTTCAACATGACTGATTGTAAGATTGCTAAGACACCCATAGCCAGAAACCACTCCCTTGGACCTGATCATGAGGGGGACTGTGTAGATGAACATTTATACAGGGCTATGATTGGGTCTCTTATGTATCTTACAGCTAGCAGGCCTGGTATCATGTTTGCTACATGTATTTGTGCAAGATATCAAGCCAACCCTAAGATGTCTCACCTAATCACTGTCAAAAGGATTTTAAGATACCTCAAAGGTGCCTCAACACTTGGTTTATGGTACCCAAAGAATCCTAACTTCAATCTGTATGCTTATACAGATAATGATTATGGTGGTTGCAACATGACTGCAAAGTCTACATCTGGGGGGTGTCAATTTCTTGGTGGAAGGGTTGTCTCATGGCAATGCAAGAAACAATCCTGTGTGTCTGCATCAACTGCTGAGGCTGAATACATTGCTGCTAGAAGCTGTTGTGCTCAAGTACTTTGGATTCAAAATCAAATGTTGGACTATGGATTTAACTTCAAGGAGACTCCTATCCACATAGACAACAATAGTGCTATTTCTATCACTGAGAACCCTGTGCAGCACTCAAGGACCAAACACATCAATATCAGGTATCATTTAATAAGAGATAACTATCAGCTATTGGGATGATTAACTTTGAGTAGATCTTTTCTTAAAACTAATTCTAATTATTTCTTAAAATATGTGTGTCCTAAGTTGTCTAGTTCATCACTTTCATAAGCTCATGTTTTCTTTGGATATAAAATCCTTTTTGAAGACTTTCCTTAGATTCTTGAAAATTTTCTGATCCTTCGGAAGATATACTTTTACCTTCGGAAGAAAATCATGTCTTCAAAATAAATAACTGTCTAAGAAATTTTACCTTCGGAAGAAGTCTAAATCTATCTTCCGAAGCTTAAATTCTTATCTCAGACACTTATTTGTTCATAAGGACCTTTTCCTTCCGAAGTAAAATTAACTCTCGGAAGCTTTGTTGTTTCATATACAAAGCATTCAAGTGTTTACTTCTCTTCCGAAGCAAAATTTTCAAGACTCTCAAGAAAATCTTCCGAAGTCATTTTAGCTTTGGAAGCTTTTCGAATTCCAAGAAAACTACTTTTTGAGCAAAAGTAAACTACTTTTTAAGAGGTGGGACCGACTTTCGGATTTCAAAGTTTATCCTCTTTCATTAACTTTGGTTCAAATCCCTTTTCACATAAATACCCAACGTTTCCCCCTCTTCCTCACTATCTTCCTCAATTCCACTATTCCTCAAACCTAATTCCCAAAACCGCCTTTTCTTTTTACCTTTATTCAACCTTAAGCTTCTAAAATGGCCAACCTTAACTGCAGAAACAACCTAGATTTCTCCATGCAACTTCACAGGCAGCATAACCAGGTTGCTCTGTTAAGCTCTGAGAAAGATGAAAGTTTCTCAGAGATCTGCCAATTCTTAACTCTATCTAACTATTTCACCTCCCTAACCGTTGATTCTACTCTGTATGAGGATCATTTGCTTGAATTCTGGAAGACCTGCCAAGAGGTCATTATGGATGGGGAGAAGGCACTGTCTGCCACAGTGCAAGGGAGGACAATCTTCATCACTCCGGCCATCATCAACTATCATTTACAGCTGGATGATGAAGAAGGTGAGTTGTCCTTCCCAGAGGAAGCTGTCAATCATTCCTTTGAGCAGATGGGCTATGAGGGAGATTTCTCTGTAAAGACCTTCAAGAAAGGGAAGGTCTCTTCCCAGTAGAAATACCTGCTCCATGTGGTTATCCACAGCTTGTCAAACAAGCATGGAGGGTGGGACCAGATTCCTAAGGATCTCTCCTTCATAGTGCATGGAATGGTTCAAGGGGTCAAGTTCAGGTACTCTCAATTTGTTTATACTAATTACTTGCAAACTTGGACTCCTTAGAGTATTACATGTTTCCTAGATATGTTCAACACATTCTTAACTGTGAACTGGGCTCACAGTTGAGGGAAACAAGTAATATTCTTAAATTGGGACAGATGAAGCCCGACATCTTTAAAATCATGAAGAAGCTAACTGTAGGCTTCTTAGGGGTAGAAACAGCCCTAGTCCCAAAAATGTTAGAGCTCATTGCTCAAGGTGACAACCTAGCAACACAAGCTAGTGTTGAACCCACACCTCTTTTATCCTTACCCCTAAAAAGGCCAGAAATCACCCTCACCTACCAAAGAAAATCCAAACGAACCCCTGCTCAGGCTATTGAGTCTGTGCAGGCCCCCATATACTCAACCTTACAGGAAGAAGTGGATACTAGAGCTCCCACTTCTCCTGAGGAGCAAACCACTCCCATTACTTCACCTATCAGGGCTGAGGTTCCTCATGCTCACCCTGATGAGCTCACAAGCCCAACAGCCTTAAGCCTTCACTCTGAGTCTCAACACTCAAGTGAACAACCTTCAGGGGACAGTTACCATCCCCAGCCTTTAGATCTAAATCAACCCATTCCCAACCTATCTTTCTATACTGATGAAGACTTAGGATTCAGTGAGTACCATGAGTCTCTCTTCTCCTCCCCTACTCAAAGAGAGATGAGTACCTCTGACTCTCCTCAGTCTAGCCCACATCAGTCACCTGTTACTGAGGTGGACACTTCTGAACATGTTCAGGATGTCCATATGGAAGAGGCTCTCACTTCTGCAAGTGATTACATCATTAAGACTTCAACCATGGCAACTCAACCCACTGACATCTCAACTGAGATTGCTAGTGAGCAGAGGAAAATCAGCAGCCAAGAACCTCAAGCTGGTGCTGAAAAAGAGGACTTTGGTCCAATCGTCTCATCCCCCAATGATTCTTCTAATGAAGAAGAGGGGAATTTGAGACTAAAGGTACAAAAACTATCAAAAACATGCTCCTATTTAGTCTCTAAGGTCAGTCACCATGAATCTCAGGTGACTACCTTACAAAACAGGGTCAATGATCAGCAACTTCAGATTTCATATCTTAAGGAAAAACTAGCTGGGAGACCTTTAAGAAGAGCTCAACCAGGAACACAAGAACCTGTGGATGTGATTGACTTATCCTCCAGCTCACCTATGCAAGTGGGTGATGCTACCAAAAAGGGGGAGAAAGTTATTGCAGCCACAGAACCTGGGAGTTCTTCACAGAGAATGGACATAGAGGACTCACCATCCTCACTTGCAATTGTGCATTCTCAGCAACTTCCTCAAGTTCACATTAATGTGGACTCTATAGACTCTATCATCAGGAGTCTCTTTGAGGAAGGTATACCAAGGGTTGTGTCATCCCCACCTCAAGGAACTTCAAACTACATCATAAGGTGGTGGTATGATGCTGACAGAAGAGTCCTTATTCTTCACAGAGTTCAAGGGAAACAAGAAGTATTTGACTTTCAAAGCTTGAACTTATATGAAAGATTGGATCTAGTCAATATGCCACTTGTCAATCCAAGCAACTCATGATAGGCTGACAGATTGGCTCAAAGAATCTAAGACAGGATCCTTGCAGAGTTCACTTTAAGAAGGAGACTTAGGCAATCAGGCAATGTCATCGGTCAACTGGATGTTGAGGTGGACCCTAAGATTAGTTTCATAGGGGAAACCTTGACTGAAGTCCCAGTGGCAGAACCTGAGACCCCTGTCTCATCATCATCAACTGCTGCAGAGATTCACACTCCTTCTGAGACACCTGCTGGTGATGGTGTTTCTCATCCTCTCTCTGGCCAGAGCATGGATGCTACACCAAGCAATGAAGGCCAAACCTCTATCCACCCTGAGTCACAAAGGTCTGTGGGTGATAAAGGGAAAAGGATTATGACTCCTGAGGAAATTGAGGAGGAAGAGAGAGAGAGGAAAAGGAAGCAAAGAGTATGAAGAAGTATGCTGATAGACAAAGGATGATGATCAAGCAGAAGATTAAGAGTGGTGAACTGATTGACTTACACTCTCTTCCAAGTCACTGTTGTTCAAAAGACATAGGGCCAAGTCTCCTTCCGGAGAATCCATATAGCTTCAAGAAGCTCATCATCCTTTGTCTATCAGCAGACTTCTTCATACTCTTTTGGATGATGGCTCTTGACTTTGCAGCTTCTTCCCTTAGCTTCCTTTTAGTTGTCTTTCTTTCTTTGACTAGCTCAAGTTCAAGTTGTTTTACGTACCCAAACTCAATGAAGTCATAGGACAGGGGAAGAAGTGCATCTGCCTGATAGAAGCCTGTGGCACTCAGGTAGTTGATCATTTTGATCCTATCTTCTTCTTTGTCTACCTGAGGTTCTTGTGGAGCCACATCTTCTTGTACAGGGCTTTCTTGAACTGGGGAGAGAGTGGAAGCATGCTTGTAGAGTCTTTTCTGTCTCCTCTCCTCTTTGAATTGGAGAAGTAGCCTTGCATCCTCTTTTTCTTTCATCTCTCTTAACACTTCAATGTCAGCCAGTTCATTCAAATCTTCTAAGGGGAGGGAGATGATTTCATCAATATCATAGTTTCTGGTCTGTAAATAATTAATCCTGACTGCCCTCAACTCATCATCTTGAGTATTTGGTCTGGGGGCAGCCCTGATTGCAGCTTGCATAAAGCTTGAAGACCCAGAGGAACTTTCTCCCCTTAGCTTCCTTTTCCTCTCTCTCTCTCTTCCTCCTCAATTTCCTCAGGAGTCATAATCCTTTTCCCTTTGTCACCCACAGACCTTTGTGACTCAGGGTGGATAGAGGCTTGGCCTTCATTGCTTGGTGTAGCTTCCATGCTCTGGCCAGAAAGAGGCTGAGAAACACCTTCACCAGCAGGTGTCTCAGAAGGAGTATGAACCTCTGCAGCAGTTGTTGATGATGAGACAGGGGTCTCAGGTTCTGCCACTGGACCTTCAGTCAAGGTTTCCCCTATGAAACTAATCTTAGGATCCACCTCAACATCCAGTTGACCGATGACATTGCCTGATTGCGTAAGTCTCCTTCTTAGAGTGAACTCTGCAAGGATCCTATCTTGGATTCTTTGAGCCAATCTGTCAGCTTGTCTTGAGTTGCTTGGATTGACAAGTGGCATGTTGACTAGATCCAATCTTTCATAGAAGTTCAAGCTTTGAAAATCAATTGTTGGTTCTTATATGCCCAAGACACATACAAGATTGATGTGGTTAATACGTTATGATCCAAGTCAGGTCATACCCAATAACAAGCTATACAAACACCAATAATTAATTATTTGTTGATAAGATCATACAAATATATTGACACCTATTTAGAGAATTGGTTTTCTAAATATTGCTTTTGTGATAGAATAACATTATATGGATAATTTGTTCATGAGATATTTATTTGTTTCATTATTTAAGTTGGTTAAATAATGTCAAATAAAAATGTGTCAATTTATATAATTAGACTATGTTTTAATTATATAATATAAATGCATGGAAGAGTATTTAATTTTAACTAATATCTAATGGTGGGAAACCATTTTAAAATCAAATTTTCGGCTGCCCTTGGGGGCCTTGGGAACTCAATAACTTGTCTTGTTTCATGCAAGACTTTACTACTTTCACACTCTTCCATCATTTGACACTTCTTCTCTCTTCTTTCTCTCAAGCAAGAACACTCAAGAGACTTCAAAAATTCGAATTTGTGGCTGAATATTGGGGCTGAAAAATTCGGATTTAGAGAAGCTTTGATAGATTGTTTTGGTGTAAAGCTCCCTAACAAAGCAAGGTGTTTGGAAGAAGCTTGTGGGTATTACAACTTGAGGTCTTCTTCCTTTAAGGATTGCTGCTCAAAAACCATCATCATCTTCAAAGTTTCGACCCTTTTGAGCTGCTAAAAGGTAGTATTTCACAGCTCATTGTAGCTGTGATTTTATGTACATTTACATATGTTCATAGCTTGCTTATTCACATATAATGATCCTTTTGTTTTGGGTTTGTTTTATACATATATATGTCACCATAAAAACATGAAATTTCAGCATTATAATCACGTTTTAAAATATATATATATCCGCTGCGTTTTTCAGAAAGTTTAAGAGGTTAAACTTGGTTTTATGTTCTAACAAACCCTACAATGGCATCAAGAGCCGGTTATGTGGATAGCTTGCTTGTTCTTGTCCTTTAAAAATCGTTTTATGGGACTTTATAACCCTTTTAAGGGCTGCTATATTCTTGTATGTTGAATCCCCAAACTTTCAAGGTTATATTACACATGCTTGTGATTAAACCTTGAAAGATATCTATGTTGATATGTATGTTGTTTGGATAATGTTTAAAACCCGAAATTTCAGTTTATGTTGGCTGAAATTTCGTGGGTTTTAGAGGGGATTCACTATTATTTTTGGATGATATGATGAATGTTAATATTGGTGCATAACCTAGCCTTTGGCCTTGTGTTGTTTGGATGATTGCAATGGTTGTTTTTGTTTATTCAATGGGGTTGTAATTTTATTCATTTGTGCTTTGTTTAAAATGTAATTTATTTATTATTGGGTTGTAATAAATAGATTAGGTGCATTTTCATTTTACTAGATATCTTGTATTAGGACTTTATATCTTGTAATATGAAGACATATGCATTGGAAGCACAAAGGAGAAACATGGAGCATTTTGGATGCGGTTTCAAGTGGGAGGCTTTTGGAAGCTTTCTATGTGTTTTTGTTATGACCCTTAGGAATGCCTTTGGACCACACTTGTGATGGCAAACAAGTGTGGACCACTTTAGATACTATGGTTATGCACATATGCTATGTTGTTTTATTTATATTATTGTGGTTGATAGCATGTATGTGATATTTGCTTTTTCAAACCTTTCTATGAAGTTAACATACTAATTAAATGGTTCTTAATCATTAAAAGGTAATAAAAGGTTATTGAAATGATTTAATGATTTAAAGATTAAAATGGGTTTTAATCAAAGGACCATCGGGTATCTTGTATTTGAAAGCATGCAAATACAAGTACATAGAGTTTTTTAAATCTTAAAATATGAAATCTCAAATATTTTAAAACAAGATCAACACCGTCCTTTTACACAACAGTTGAATCACTTGGGAACTCTTAGTGGGATAAAGGTCACCTAACCATTTTGAGGGAACTTGTGATTTGAGGTGAGAATGCCTTATTTGTGGGATAAAGGTCACCTAACCACTTATTTTGGCAAACTCGCACGTGGTTGTAAGTAGGGTGTCTTGATTTGCAAACCATGTCAAATGGATCACCTACGATGTGGTTTCCAAATGGTGTTGATGGGATTAACATGCCGACTTTACATATGATGTTTAAAGTCGATCCCATACCTCTAGAAGTTGCAATTGGTTGCAACCGTCAATCGTTGACCACCTTATTAATTTAAATCGTGGGATAAAGGTCACCTAAACACAATTTAAATGTAATGTTGGGTTCTAGATTTTAAATATGAAAATGACCTTAAAAGGTATTAATTATTAAAATATAACAATATCAAAAATACTAAAATAGATCTTTGTTAAATCTTGTAGATGGCCTCCAATAATGATAATCATGATAACTCATCCGCGTCCACCCAATCTTTACGAGCGATTCTCCAAAAGGAACGTCTAAATCATAACAATTTTATTGATTGGTATCGAAACTTGAGAATCGTTCTCAAGCAAGAGAAAGGATCATACGTTTTAGACGACCCTATCCCCGATCAACCTGCTGAGGATGATGAGGAGGCCTTTAATGATTGGCTGAAGTACACTGAGGACTCTGTCCAAGTGTCTTGTCTCATGCTGGCGAGCATGACTCCGGATCTCCAAAAGGAGTATGAACATCACGGAGCTTATGACATGATAACCCAGCTGAAGGAAATGTTCCAACAGCAAGCGAGGGTTGAGCGCTTCGAAACGGTTCGAGCACTCCATGCATGTCGTATGGACGACAACCAATCGGTTTCATCTTTTGTACTTAAGATGAAAAGCCACATTGACCGCCTTGAAAGGCTTAATTGTCCTGTCTCGAAGGAATTGGCCACGGATTTGATCATCAATGGCCTTAGCAAAAAGTTCTAGACATTTGTGTTGAACTACAACATGAATGCTTGGGACAAAAGCATTGGTGAGCTTCACTAAATGCTCAAAACGGCCGAGGCGGCCATGGGTAAAAGGGTTTTACCCGTTCTCACCATCAATGAAGGTGGGAACAAGAAAAGGCCTCATCCCACACCCAAGGCAAAGGTTGCCAAGGGTAAGGGACCCGTATGGGGAAAAGGGAAAGGGGTGGTAAGGGTGCCACCCAAACCACAAGAGAAGAAGCAAAAGGTTGCTTCCAATGACCCATGCTTCAAGTGTGGGGAGATTGGACATTGGGCAAGAAATTGTCCCGTCCATCTCCAAAACTTGAAAGCAAAGAGGGATGTCGGGCAAACCTCAGGTACAATATACATGATCCATATTGATTTAAACTTAATATCCTCTAACACATGGGTATTGGATACCGGGTGTGGAACTCACATTTGCAATTTGTTGCATGGGTTCAAAAGAAATAGTGACTTCAAGAAAAGGGATGTTAGCCTCGACATGGGCAATGGGGCAAAAGTTCAAGTTGAAGCCCGTGGTGACTACATCTTGAAACTTCCAAATGGTTTGGAAGTAATTTTGTATAATGCTTTGTATGCTCCTAGTTTGACTAGGAACATTATCTCTGTAGCCCTATTAAAACAATTTGGATATGTATTATCATTTATTGGAAATGAAATTCATGTTGCTTTAAATGACATGTTCTACTTTAAAGCTATTCCCATTAATGGTATTTATGAAGTGGTTCATGAAAATACTTTAAATAGTTCATTGTACCAAACTAGCACCAAGAAACTCAAGTTGGATTTGAGTGATACCTATATTTGGCATTGTCGTCTTGGTCATATAAACAAGAAAAGAATTCAAACACTACAAAAGAATGGTCTTTTAAAAACAAGTGAATATGATTCATTTGATGTGTGTGAGTCTTGTTTACAAGGTAAAATGACTAAGGCACCCTTTAGTGGAACTAACGAAAGGGCAAAAGATTTATTAGGAATCATACATTCAGATGTATGTGGTCCTTTTAAGCCAATGACTAGGAATGGTGAAAGATACTTCATTACCTTTACCGACGATTATAGACGCTATGGGTATGTGTACCTATTAAGACACAAAGATGAAGCTTTTGAAATGTTCAAGATCTTTCAAAATGAAGTACAAAATCAACTCAACAAGTCGATTAAAGTTCTCCACACCGATAGAGGAGGTGAATACCTAAGTGATGCTTTTCAAGATCATCTTAGGAGTTGTGGGATTGTCTCACAACTCACTCCACCTGGAACACCGCAACATAATGGTGTCTCTGAGAGGAGGAATCGAACCTGATTAGATATGGTCCGATCTATGATGGCTAGAAGCACATTGCCTCTATCATTTTGGGGTTTTGCTTTGCTCTCCGCGGCACGTATTCTAAATATGGCCCCAACCAAAAAGGTGGAAAGGACACCTTTTGAGATATGGCATGGAAGAGTTCCATCCCTATCATACTTAAGGGTTTGGGGTTGTGAGGCTTATGTTAAGACTCCTACCCCAAACAATTGGAAGTCCGATCCACCAAGTGTATCTTTGTTGGATATCCTAGAGATTCTAGGGGATATTATTTCTATGATCCACTGGAACAAAAAGTGTTTGTTGCTAGAAAGGGTGAGTTCTTAGAAGCAAAGTTCCTTGTGGAAGGAACTAGCAGTAGAACAGTGGATCTTGAGGAGGATCAAGAACCACAACCCGATGCACGTTTGGTTGAAACTAGCACTCAACATGAAGATGTTGAAGATAATCAAGTGGTTGATCAATACACACAAAACGTTCGCAGATCTGGTAGAATTACTAATCCACCTGCGAGATATGGATTTTTCGTTGATGGATGCTATGTGGTAGATTCCGATAAACCAACCACCTATCATGATGCAATGTCCAATTTGGATTGTGACAAATGGCTTGAAGCCATGAACGTTGAGATGAAATCCATGTATGACAATCAAGTATGGGACTTGGTTGTACCACCTCTTAACTCCAAAGTAGTTGGAAGTAAGTGGGTTTTCAAGAAGAAAACCGATATGCATGGAAACTTGGATACTTACAAAGCTAGACTTGTAGCAAAAGGTTTCACTCAAACTCAAGGAGTTGATTATGATGAAACCTTCTCACCTGTTGCGATGCTAAAGTCTATAAGGATATTGTTTGCCATAGCTGCTCATTATGATTATAAAATTTGGCAAATGGATGTCAAAACCGCTTTCCTAAATGGATATCTTGAGGAAGATGTCTATATGGTTCAGCCTGAAGGTTTTGTCGATCCAAAACATCCTAACAAAGTATGCAAGTTAAAGAAATCAATCTATGGATTGAAACAAGCATCGAGAAGTTGGAATCACCGTTTTGATGAAGAAGTAATTAAATTTGGATTCATCAAGAACGCTGATGAAGCTTGTGTATATAAGAAAGCTAGTGGGAGCATCATCACTTTCCTAGTATTGTATGTTGATGACATACTACTATTTGGAAATGACATTCCAACCTTCGAAGGTGTAAAATCCTGGCTTGGAAGTTGTTTTTCAATCAAGGATCTTGGTGAAGCCGCCTATATTCTGGGAATAAAGATCTATAGGGATAGATCAAGGTGGTTGATTGGTTTAAATCAAAGTGCATACATTGATAAAATCTTGATAAGGTTCAAGATGGAGAACTCTAAGAAAGGTACGGTACCTATTCAAAGAGGAACGATATTGAGTACGACTCAATGTCCTAGCTCAAAAGATGAGCAAGATAAAATGAAGGCAATCCCATACGCATCTGCTATTGGATCCATCATGTATGCAATGATATGCACTCGACCGGACGTGTCATGCGCCTTAAGCATGACAAGCCGATACCAGCAAAATCCTGGAAACAGTCATTTGATGGCTGTTAAGAACATACTTAAGTACCTAAGGAGGACAAAAGATATGTTCCTAATCTATGGATCTGGTGATGAGGAACTCGTTGTAAAAGGCTACACGGATGCGAGTTTCCAAACCGATCGTGATGATTCACGGTCAAAATCGGGATATATTTTCATTCTGAATGGAGGAGCGGTCTATTGGAAGAGCTCCAAACAGGATGTGGTGGCTCTATCAACTACGGAATCAGAATACGTCGCCGCCTCATTGGCAGCTCAAGAAGCTGCATGGTTGAAGAAATTCATTGCCGATCTAGGGGTTGTCCCTTACATTCAGGACCCCCTAGAGATCTTTTGTGATAACGAGGGTGCGATTGCTCAAATCAAGGAACCTCGTGCTCATCAAAAGACTAGGCACATTGAGCGGAGATTCAACTACATACGAGATGAAGTTGAAAAGGGAAAGATATTTATTCGGTAAGTTCACACGGATCAAAACATTGCGGATCCTCTCACGAAGCTCCTTGAAAAGGCAAAGCATGAAGGTCATACTTGTGCCATGGGACTTCGATATTTTTAGTGATTGGATTTGATCTGTAATTTTGTATTTGGATATGTGGGACTTTTATTATTTGAATAAAATTATTTGGTTATAATGTTTCAATTAATATTCCAATTTAGCATGTTTAATCCATGAGTAAATTGTTTACTCTAAATGTCCGTAGTCGTTCAGACTTGTGGGAACAAGTATGAGGGTATGATTATTATGAATTTGGATTGGTAGATATTCATATGGATGAATATAGAGCAAAAGGTTGCTACCAAGGTTCATAGATATTTGTGAGATGCAAATATTGGACTGACCTGCATCTCAAATATTACTACATGGGATCTTCCTGATTGATCATAAGTAATTTTGAGTAAAGGCGAACATCATTTGGTATCCTCTGACCTGAGATACATATTGGGTCTTGATATTTACCAAATATTATTCTTTGACTCAGTTCTTCGCTGTTCTAAAATATGGCAGTACATAAGTCTGAGTTCAGGTATAATATAAGATAATTGTGAGAGACGTATGTAGTCAAGAAGGGATTTGTCCCTCTTATTCGTTGAGAGTGATCACTCTGTGTCTCCAGCATTTAACATGACATCTGGGACAAAGGGATAGATGATGGTTTCATCTAAAACATTTCAAGTATGGTACTTGAAGGGAATGATGTTATTGAATGGCACTTAGTCATACGTATTAAGGTTAGTAAACCGTTGTTAGGCGGTATTTACTGCTTGCATCAATCTTTTATGCATCTTGTGCAAGTGGGAGATTGTTGGTTCTTATATGCCCAAGACACATACAAGATTGATGTGGTTAGTACGTTATGATCCAAGTCGGGTCATACCCAATAACAAGCTATACAAACACCAATAATTAATTATTTGTTGATAAGATCATACAAATATATTGACACCTATATAGAGAATTGGTTTTCTAAAAATTGCTTTTGTGATAGAACAACATTATATGGATAATTTGTTCATGAGATATTTATTTGTTTCATTATTTAAGTTGGTTAAATAATGTCAAATAAAAATGTGTCAAGTTATATAATTAGACTATGTTTTAATTATATAATATAAATGCATGGAAGAGTATTTAATTTTAACTAATATCTAATGGTGGGAAACCATTTTAAAATCAAATATTCGGCTGCCCTTGGGGGCCTTGGGAACTCAATAACTTGTCTTGTTTCATGCAAGACTTTACTACTTTCACACTCTTCCATCATTTGACACTTCTTCTCTCTTCTTTCTCTCAAGCAAGAACACTCAAGAGACTTCAAAAATTCGAATTTGTGGCTGAATATTGGGGCTGAAAAATTCGGATTTAGAGAAGCTTTGATAGATTGTTTTGGTGTAAAGCTCCCTAACAAAGCAAGGTGTTTGGAAGAAGCTTGTGGGTATTACAACTTGAGGTCTTCTTCCTTGAAGGATTGCTGCTCAAAAACCATCATCATCTTCAAAGTTTCGACCCTTTTGAGCTGCTGAAAGGTAGTATTTCACAACTCATTGTAGATGTGATTTTATGTATATTTACATATGTTCATAGCTTGCTTATTCACATATAATGATCCTTTTGTTTTGGGTTTGTTTTATACATATATATGTCACCATAAAAACATGAAATTTCAGCTTTATTATCATGTTTTAAAATATATATATATATCCGCTGCGTTTTTCAGAAAGTTTAAGAGGTTAAACTTGGTTTTATGTTCTAACAAACCCTACATCAAATACTTCTTGTTGCCCTTGAACTCTGTGAAGAATAAGGGCTCTTCTGTCAGCATCATACCTCCACCTTATGATGTAGTTTTAAGTTCCTTGTGGTGGAGATGACACAACCCTTGGTATACCTTCCTCAAAGAGACTCCTGATGATAGAGTCTATAGAGTCCACATTAATGTGAACTTGAGGAAGTTGCTGAGAATGCACAACTGAAAGTGAGGATGGTGAGTCCTCTATGTCCATTCTCTGTGAAGAACTCCCAGGTTCTGTGGCTGCAATAACTTTCTCCCCCTTTTTGGTAGCATCACCCACTTGCATAGGTGAGCTGGAGGATAAGTCAATCACTTCCACAGGCTCTTGTGTTCCTGGTTGAGCTCTCCTTAAAGGTCTCCCAGCTAGTTTTTCCTTTAAATATGAAATCTGAAGTTGCTGATCATTGACCCTGTTTTGTAAGGTAGTCACCTGAGATTCAAGGTGACTAACCTTAGAGACTAAATAGGAGCATGTTTTTGACAGTTTTTGCACCTTTAGTCTCAAATTCCCCTCTTCTTCATCAGAAGAATCATTGGGGGATGAGATGATTGGACCAAAGTCCTCTCTCTCACCACCAGCTTGAGGTTCTTGGCTGCTGGTTTTCCCCTGCTCACTAGCAATCTCAGTTGAGATGTCAGTGGGCTGAGTTGCCATGGTTGAGGTCTTAATGATGTAATCACTTGCAGAAGTGAGAGCCTCTTCCATATGGACATCCTGAACATGTTCAGAAGTGTCCACCTCAGTAACAGGTGACTGATGTGGGCTAGACGTAAGAGAATCAGAGGTACTCATCTCTCTCTGAGTAGGGGAGGAGAAGAGAGACTCATGGTACTCACTGAATCCTAAGTCTTCATCAGTATAGAAGGATAGGTTGGGAATGGGTTGATTTAGATCTAAAGGCTGGGGATGGTAACTGTCCCCTGAAGGTTGTTCACTTGAGTGTTGAGACTCAGAGTGAAGGCTTAAGGCTGTTGGGCTTGTGAGCTCATCAGGGTGAGCATGAGAAACCTCAGCCCTGATAGTTGAAGAAATGGGAGTGGTTTGCTCCTCAGGGGAAGTGGGAGCTCTAGTGTCCACTTCCTCCTGTAAAGGTGAGTATGTGGGGACCTGCACAGACTCAATAGCTTGAGCAGGGGTTCGTTTGGATTTTCTTTGGTAGGTGAGGGTTAATTGTGGTCTTTTTAGTGGTAAGGAAAAAGAAGGTTTGGGTTCAACACTAGCTTGTGTTGCTAGGGCTATTTCTAACCCTTAGAAGCCTACAGTTGGCTTCTTCATAATTTTAAAGATGTCGGGCTTCATATGTCCCAATTTAAAAATATTACTTGTTTCCCTCAACTGTGAGCCCAGTTCACAGTTAAGAATGTGCTGAACATAGTTAGGAAACATGTAATACTCTAAGGAGTCCAAGTTTGCAAGTAAATTGGTATAAACAAATTGAGAGTACCTGAACTTGACCCCTTGAACCATTCCATGCACTATAAAGGAGAGATCCTCAGGAATCTGGTCCCACCCTCCATGCTTGTTTGACAAGCTGTGGATAACCACATGGAGCAGGTATTTCCACTGGGATGAGACCTTCCTTTTCCTGAAGGTCTTTACAGAGAAATCTCCCTCATAGCCCATCTGCTCAAAGGAATGATTAACAGCTTCCTTTGGGAAGGACAACTCATTTTCTTCATCATCCAGCTGCAAATGATGGTTGATGATGGCAGGAGTGATGAAGATTGTCCTCCCTTGCACTGTGGCAGACAGTGCCTTCTCCCCATCCATAATGACCTCTTGGCAGGTCTTCCAGAATTCAAGCAAATGATCCTCATACAGAGTAGGATCAATGGTCAGGGAGGTGAAGTAGTTGGATAGAGTTAAGAATTGGCAAATCTCTGAGAAACTTGCATCTTTCTCAGAGCTTAACAGAGCAACCTGATTGTGTTGCCTGTGAAGTTGCATGGAGAAATCTGGGTTGTTTCTGCGATTTAAGGTTGGCCATTTGAGAAGCTTAAGGTTGAATAAAGGTAGAAAGCAAAGGCGGTTTTAGGAATTAGGTATGAGGAATAGTGGAATTGAGGAAGATAATGAGGAAGAGGGGGAACCGTTGGGTATTTATGTGAAAAGGGATTTGAACCAAAGTTAATGAAAGAGGATAAACTTTGAAATCCGAAAGTCAGTCCCACCTCTGAAAAAGTAGTTTACTTTTGCTCAAAAAGTAGTTTTCTTGGAATTCGAAAAGCTTCCGAAGGTAAATTATCTTCGGAAGTTTTAATGAAAAAGCTTCTGAAGCTAAAATGGCTTCGGAAGATTTTCCTGAGAGTCTTGAAAATTTTGCTTCGGAAGAGAAATAAACACTTGAATGCTTTGTATAAGGAACAACAAAGCTTCCGAGAGTTAATTTTGCTTCGGAAGGAAAAAGTCCTTAAAAACAAAGAAGTGTCTGAGATAAGAATTTAAGCTTCGGAAGATAGATTTAGACTTCTTCCGAAGGTAAAGTTTCTTAGACAGTTATTTATTTTGAAGACATGATTTTCTTCCGAATATAAAATTTTATCTTACGAAGGATCAGAAAATTTTCAAGAACCTAAGGAAAGTCTTCAAAAAGAATTTTATATCCAAAGAAAACAAGAGCTTATGGAAGTGATGAACTAGACAACTTAGGACACACATATTTTAAGAAATAATTAGAATTAGTTTTAAGAAAATGATCTATTCAAAGTTAATCATCCCAATAGCTGATATTAGATATTTAAATCTCTGTTCATCAAAAGCTTTTGTAAACAGATCAGCATATTGTTCATCTGTATGAACTTTGACTAGTTTAATTAATCCCTTTTCATAGTTATCTCTTATTAAATGATACCTGATATTGATGTGTTTGGTCCTTGAGTGTTGCACGGGGTTCTCAGTGATAGAGATAGCACTATTGTTGTCTATGTGGATAGGAGTCTCCTTGAAGTTAAATCCATAGTCCAGCATCTGATTTTGAATCCAAAGCACTTGAGCACAGCAGCTTGCAGCAGCAATGTATTCAGCCTCAGCAGTTGATGCAGACACACAGGATTGTTTCTTGCATTGCCATGAGACAACCCTTCCACCAAGGAATTGACATCCCCCAGATGTAGACTTTGCAGTCATGTTGCAACCACCATAATCACTATCTGTATAAGCATACAGATTGAAGTCAGGATTCTTTGGGTACCATAAACCAAGTGTTGAAGCACCTTTGAGGTATCTTAGAATCCTTTTGACAGTGATTAAGTGAGACATCTTAGGGTTGGCTTGATATCTTGCACAAATACATGTAGCAAACATGATATCAGGCCTGCTAGTTGTAAGATACATAAGAGACCCAATCATAGCCCTGTATAAATGTTCATCTACACACTCCCCCTCAAGATCAGGTCCAAGGGAGTGATTTCTGGCTATGGGTGTCTTAGCAATCTTACAATCAATCATGTTGAACCTCTTGAGTATGTCCTGAACATACTTTGACTGACTTATGAAGATGCCATCTTCAACTTGCTTCACTTGAATTCCCAGAAAGAAATTGAGTTCTCCCATTGCACTCATTTCAAATATGTCTTTCATCAGCTTCTCAAAGTCTTTGCAGAGCTTTGGATTAGTTGAACCAAAGATGATGTCATCTACATATACTTGAACTAGCAATAAGTCATTTCCCTGTCCTTTGATGAAGAGAGTTCCATCTATAGTACCTTTCCTGTATCCATGTTTACAAAGATACTCAGACAATGTCTCATACCATTTCCTGGGTGCCTGATGCAGCCCATAAAGAGCTTTGTCAAGCTTGCAGACATAATCAGGATGATCAGGGTCTACAAAACCAGGTGGCTGTTTGACATAAACCTCTTCATCAATCACTCCATATAAGAAAGCACACTTTACATCAAGTTGAAAGACCTTGAAGTTCTTGGATGCAGCAAATGCCAAGAATATCCTAACAACTTCTAATCTTGCTACAGGAGCAAAGACATCAGTGTAGTCAATCCCTTCTTCTTGTGTGTATCCTTGAACAACTAGTCTTGCCTTGTTCTTGATGATAATTCCTCTATCATCCTTCTTATTCCTGAAAACCCATTTGGTTCCAATGGTAGTCTTCCCATGAGGAAGAGGACAAAGGTTCCAAACTTTCTGCCTTTTGAATTGAAGTAGCTCTTGTTGCATAGCTTCAACCCAACTTCCATCCTTTAGAGCTTCATCAACTTTCTTTGGCTCTATCTGAGATAAGAAACAAGAGTGAAGACAAACATTTGCTTCATGGGTTTGTCCTCTTGTTCTTACCCCTGTGACAACATCTCCAATGATGTTTGTGGTGGGGTGAGACTTATGGATCCTTAGCTGAGGGATCACAGCAAGTTGCTGAGAAAGATCCAAATTTGAGAAATTTAGATCTGGCATAAATGATTCACCCTCCGCATACCACACTTATCAAGATTAACTTGATCCAATGAGTGTGTGACATCATTGATGTTGTCATCTATGGTGTGGTTATTAGCATCAAGGAATTCCTGATCACTTTCACCATCACCATTGTTGTCTTCTACAGTTGAGGTATCTTTATCTGGTTGTGGATCCTCTGAGCTGGAATTTGAAGGCACCCCAGATGTATCAGCTGAATTTGTCATTGTAGTGCTGATAGAGACCTCATTTGCTGAAGTAGTCCCAACTGGAGCTGAAGATGTATGAGTTGAGGGTCTTCCTAGCTCAAATCTTGGATCAGGATCACCTGTATTTAGATTTTCTGCAGATCCTGAAACATTCTCACAAGATTTGTTAAAACGGTTGGTAACTAAATCAAGATCAAATAGCCAATCAGGACCAGAACCAGCCACACAGGGTGTGTGTTCATTGAAAGTCACATTGGCTGACTCCTCAACAATTCTAGTTCTGAGATTGTATACTCTATAAGCCTTAGCTTGGGAAGAGTATCCAATGAAGTGTCCATCATCTGATTTCTCAGCAAACTTGGCAATTTGATCCTTGGTATTCAAGATGGTGCAGGGACATCCAAATGACCTGAGAAAACCAATGAAAGGTTTTCTCTTGCGCCAAAGTTCATAAGGAGTCTTACCATGTGTCTTAACTACCAAAAATCTGTTTTGCACATAGCAAGCAGTATTTACTGCCTCTGCCCAGAAGGTGATGGTCAGTTTAGAGTCAGACAACATAGTTCTTGCAGCTTCAATTAGTGTCCTGTTTCTCCTCTCAGCAACTCCATTTTGCTGAGGAGTCCTGGGAGCACTATATTGTCTTGTAATACCTTTTTCATCACAAAATGTATCAAGGATTTGATTCTTGAATTCAGTACCTTCATCACATCTTATGGTTTTGACCTTGTGATCACTTTGATTCTCAATTTTTAAGATGAAATTCTTCAGAATCTCAGGGGTTTCATCCTTAGTTCTAAGAAAGAAAACCCAAGTGAATCTTGTAAAATCATCTGTGATCACTAAACAATAAGAGGTCCTTCCTAGACTCATTACACTGGTGGGGCCAAAGAGATCCATATGTAACATGTGTAGGGGAGTAGTGATGGAGTTCTTTTCCTTAGGCTTGTGAGATACCTTATGTTGCTTCCCTTTCAGGCATGCTACACAATGATCATCACTTGTAAACTCTTTCTTTGACATTCCAGTTACCAAATCATGTTTAATTAGCTTATTCATGTTCTTAAAGTTTACATGGCACATTCTTTTATGCCATAGGAAAGACTCATCACTATTTGCTTTAGATAGAAAGCATGAAACTTCTCTAGAGGGAGATGTTTCTTGCAAATCCATCTTGTACATATTCCCTTTCCTAGGGGCTCTAAGTAGGATATGCTCATGAGGAATGACCACTCCAGGCTTGAGAACAATGCACTCATGCTCAGTAAAGAGCATGTTATGACTCTGATCACAAAATTGGGATACACTCAGAAGATTGTACCCAAGCTCCTTAACAAAGTTTACCTTTTCAATGCTGAGCTTACCATTTGTGACCTTGCCCCTTCCTGAAATGTAACCACCTTCATCTCCTCCAAAAGCAACTGGTCCTCCATCAATTCTCTCAAAGTTATGGAGTAGAGACCTATTGCCTGTCATGTGCCTGGAACAGCCACTATCAATTATCCAGACATTCCTGCTTGTCTTGAGTTGTTCCTGCACAAAGAAAATGATTAGTTACATTTGGAAACCCAAGCCTTACTTGTCTTGGGCTCACTAAGTATAATAGAAGGTAATGCAACAGTAATAGATCCTATGGTTGTACTAGGGGGATCTTCAGCTGTTGTTGATGGAGAAACTTCAGTCATTTGGTCTTTCTTAGACTTCCACACCACCTTTGGAGTCTTGGACTTGACCTTCAAAACCTTAGAAGCTTTTGGGACTTCACAAGTTTTGATGACTGAACCTTCGGAAGATTCTACAGTCACTGCAGCAGGCTTCAGTGCTTCGGAAGAACTCCTTTCTTCCGAGACCAATTTTTCTTCCGAAGGTAATTTTCCATTTACCTTCTTCTTTGATTTGGAGCTTTCGAAGGAAACAGACTTTCCTTCCGAAGCTTGAATCTTCTTGAAACTCTTTGAAATCTTTGTATTGGTCATATGGATAGTACTTTTAGGATTGTAAGGGCAATCCTTAGCAATGTGAGAGGTACTTTCACACATGACACATAACATTTTTTTCTTCAAAAGAGTCTCCTTATGAGAGCAAGACTGGCTTTGGTCACATCCCTTCTCCACCTTCATCTTTGTAGATGCTGAGACAGTTCTTTTGGGCTGTGAACTGTTCTTGGAGTTTGATGGTCCAGGCTGTGCAGCAGTGGTACACAGCAGCTCAGTCTTCTTCTTTGTACTGAGATGATTTGAACAAGAACCAGAACTCTTAGCTGAGGAGTCTTGGTTGATGTCTTCAGTCTTTACTACTTTAAAACCTGCAAAGATAAAAACTTGTTTCTGCTTAGAATCAAAAGTAGCCTTGATCTCTTGAGCCTTCTTTGCTTTTCTTTTGCTCTTCCTGATCAAGTTCTTTCTCTTGGACTTGGTCATCACAGTAGATTTCTTCTCCTCAGAAGGATAGTGGCCCTTGGTAGAATCCTCTTCTTCACTCTTCTCAGAGGAATTCTTCACTATCTCTTCTTCATCCTCTTCACTTATAGGATCTATGAGAGGAAGCTCATCTTCACAACTTCCACACCTAGGAGATCTTACAGACAAGATTGTGTGTGGAGGAGCTATCTCATTTGATCCCAGTCCCTGTCTATTTTGATAGCACACTTTGTTGTGCAGGGATGAGGATATCATGTTCTTGAAGGTCTCTTCTTCAAGAACACTCTTTTCTGCCTTGGCTTTGCTGATCACAAGCTCAGCCTGGCACTCAGTCAACTTAGTTATGAGATCCTTAATTTGAGTCCTAAAATCTGTATGTTCATGTTTTAGTACTGAAATGGTTTTCTCCAAGTCCTCTATCTTTAACTTGTAATCATTTTCAGACTTTCTAAAATCAGATTTTAAAATGTTTAATGACTCAAGATCAGATCTCATTTCTAAGTTGTAGGACCTGTATCTGTTTACTTTAGGAATGCATTCAGGAGTACAGAGATGTTCCAATACCTTGGCTTCATCATGGTCTGCCATTAGTGCTTGGTTTGGAGAAGCATCTTCCACCTGAAAGCTCCAGTCAAAGCCTCCCTCTTCAACAGCAACAGCAGCATGTTGCTTTGGCTTCTCATTCTGAGGGGCTTTGTCAGTGTAGTTTGGTCTGGTTTGTGTTTGGCCACCATTTGTTTTAGGTGTCTTACACTCCCTAGCAAAGTGGCCCATCAAGTTACAGTTGTAACACTTGACTTTGCTTTTATCCAGCCCAAACTTTCCACTGGTTGCATTGCTTGGAAACCTCCTTCCTGTTCTCTTTTAGAACTTCTTGGCTCTATGAGTGAGGAGAGCCATCTGCTGAACTATATCCATGTACTCCAGGTCATCTGGATGGATACAGTCCAGGTCTTCAAGAGTGAAGAGAGAGTTCCCACAGATTTCATCAGAAGACACAAAGGCTTGAGAAGAGCTTGTCTCTTGGAATGGGCTTCCTTGAGTGAAGTTCTCCCTAGGTGTCTCTGGGAAGGTGATGAAAGGACCCTTTAGTGAGTTGTCAGGGTAGCATATGAGATGATGTTGGGGTTCTATGCTATCCCTTTCAACCACATGAAGGGCTGAACCCATTTGATTGTTGGAGTTTCCACTTGAACCTTGCATGTTCATCTCCATCTGGTAGCCACTGAGAATCCCATATAACTCTGTCAGAGTAAGAGTTTTGAGATTCTCAGTCCTCTTGATCACCACACAGTAGTATGTCCATTGCCTAGGAAGTGAGGACATGAACTTCCTTACAATATCCCTGTTCTCAAGAGGAACTCCTCCATCCACTAGGGTATCCACTATCTCAACATACCTGAAGTATTGTTGAGTCATGGTTTCACCTGTTTTGAAGGTGAAGTTTTCAAACTGCTGCTTTAGGAGATCCTTCTTGTTCTCCTTGGCTTCAGAGGAGCCTTCATACATCAGCTTCAGTGTATCCCATAGCTGTTTAGCTGTTTTGCACTTCTTAAAGCCTCTGTACACAGAGTTTGGAAGAGCAGTTTGAAGAGCAGTCATGGCCTTCCTATCAATCTCTACTTTCTTCCTATCTTCATCAGAGTAGTTGGCCACATCTTTTGGAATCATACCAGCACCAGTAGCAGAAGGAGTGCTGGGTATGAAAGGTCCATTCTCAACAGATTCCCACATTCTTGAGTCTAGAGACCTGATGAAACCTTCCATTCTCATACACCAGGTGTCAAAGTCATCAAGAGTGATCAGTGGGGATTTGTTCATGGTTCCAGTCTCCATATCAGTCTTTGAGATGGATGCCATTTGGAGAGTTTAGTTTTTGTGTGTGTGAGGGATCTTAAGATGGTGAGATCTTATATCAAGAGCCTAAAATGCTTTGATACTAATTGCAGGACTGGTTAAGGGCTTGAACAATTACAACACAACAACACAATGAGGAGAATAACTAAACTTGATCAAACAGTGAACTGGATTAAGCAATATTGATACAAAGAACACAAGTAAAGTAAAAGAGACAGAACAAGAGAGTTGGGTTTCAAGGAGGCAGTATATTGCTTTCTCAAGTTCTTTTACAAGTGTTACAAAGCATAAAGAAAGATACAAGAACTTGGAATACTTATACTACAACCTACAGCCGGCTATAATTTGAAAGCCAGCTGGATACAATTGAGTAGACACTAACAAAATCAATTGTAGGATCAAAAGGCATATTTGCCTTTTGACCTTGTGACTATGACATGCCATAGCTCACATCCTTATCTATTACAAAAAGGATAAAGTACATAAAGTGGAAAGTTACAGACTCAAGACCTCAATGTACAGTTACCAAAAGCATGGACCTTTTCACCAACTCATGTAAGTTGGTGACTTTACAGAGATGCACCGGAAAGGTGTCCAGCTTTATGGAATAGTACATTAGATAAAGCATGTTTACTAAAAGTCTTCGGAAGAAATCTGTCTTTATAGGTTGAAGCTTCGGAAGACTTTGTCTCTGAGGCTTCGGAAGACTTCATGTTTGGCTTCGGAAGATATTGGTCTTGGCTTCGGAAGATTTTACACTTAGAATATTTTCTAGTGCATGGTGTAAAACTTCCGAAGCATTTCTTACTTCAGTACTTAGTGCATGTGTTGCAGAGAGACATTGGATGTTTTGGTTTGCATCAGACTTAAGGAATCCTTACAAAAAAAATATTTTTTTGACCCCAGTTGCTAAGATTTTCTAGCGTGACATTTAAAAAAAATATTTTTCCCAGGGGAGAATCATTCAAAAATTTTAGGAAAAATATTTTTGGGGCGTTTAATTGTTCAAAATTTTTAATAAAATGTCATCTTCGGAAGATTTTAACTCAGATAATCTCACAATGGCACAAAGCCGGTTTGACTCTTTTGCAGGTACAAAGAAAGAAAAATTGTCTGATTTAATTGATCGATTTTAAAAGTGGCAAATAATCTAAAGAAGCATGTTCCAGATCTCAGTAATCATGAACAAATTCAAAAGCTTCTTGACTCTCTTCCGTCTGCATGGAATCATCAAGTTAAAATGATGAAGCAAGAAAGAGGTTAAGTCGACACAAAACTTATGGATATGATCAATAGACTAAAACCTCTCGAGCTGGATATCCAAAGAAATGAATTTCAACAAGCCATGTTCCCACATCAAACTAACGCGCTTAATACTGATCTTTTCTCTTCTGTAACAAGCATACTTGATTACAAAACAGAGATGATTGAAAAGTTGAAGTTATTGAGAACTGATTCGGATTTAAATTTTGAATCCAGAGAAACTGTTGAAGAGAACTATGAAGCTCTGAGAGTCGATAATGCCAATAAACCGGAGTCTGTGAGAACTGATGATGATAAGGTTGGAAAAGCTGATAAAAGAAAGAAAGAATTTGGGGTTGAAGAGATGCTGAAGGTCAAAGAAGAGGAACAACAAGAAATCACAAGGGTTTGCAACTGTGAAAAGAGCTTAGCTGCAGAACGAACTATCATGGGTCTTCCTTATGAGACTGTTCAGGATATGTGTTCTTCGTCATGCAAAATCCGGTTATTTGGGATTTATAAGGCAAACAGATTGTTATTGGAAAATGAAAAAGAATTAAAAACAATCAATCAGGAATTAAAGAAAAATGAAATTGCTTTTTCAAGAAAACTTAATGAAGCATTGGCGGAAAATGATTTTTTAAGAAGAACCATTTTGGAGCGTAACGTTGAAATTAATATTCTGAGAGAAAGGGCTGTCTTAGCTCAATTTGAAACGACAAAGCTTCAAACAAAGCTTGATAAATGGACCCTTTCACACATGAAAAAGGATGAGCTTATTGCTAAACAACAAGGGGCGCGGGTGAAACATGGGATTGGATATAAATCTGATAGTGAAACTGTATTTAATTCAGTTCCACCCCCTTCTACTTTATGTTATTCACCAATTCCCAGACCTCATCCTAAAAATGATTTGTTTGAACAACCTAATAATAGTTTGAATGCAGGTTTGAGCGGTGTCAATCTTAATGAGGTGCGAGATGATTATGATTCTACAATTGGTATGGGATACAATAAACCGAATGCTGACAGTCAAGATAACGATTGTTTAGTTCCGCTTGTTTGTAAATCTGTATCTACTATTTCTTCTAACTTCTTTGATAAGTTTAAAGCAGGTGAAATTCCTACTTTTGAGCCTGTCAAGGTTGTGACAGAAGAGATAAATCAGGAATCATCTAATCATCAAATTCCAACAACAACAACACATCCTATTCCTGTCAATCAAGATCCATTGGAAGCAGATCTGTGTATACGAGACTGGTCAAGCTCAGATGATGAATCAAACACAAAGGACCGTGTCAGTTCATCAAAGATCAAGATATCATCTGAAATTGTCAAGCCTCAAAAGCTTCCAAAAGCTGAATCAAGACCTATACGGATCTCTTCTCCAACTGCAAAACAAGCCAGTCAACCAGTGAAGATCTCATTCACTGTTCAGCAAAGGAAACTTCAGAACAAGCAAGGATCTCCAACAACCTCAACGCAATCTCCAATTTCAAATGCTTCACATGGGTCAGTCAAGCATCAAAAGCATCTCAAGGCTTGTTTTGAATGTAGAAAAGAAGGTCATGTGGTAAAGAAGTGCCCTCAAAGACTTGTTTCGAATGGTAAAGGCAAACCGAATTGCTTCTCCGGATCACAGTCCACAAAGAATGTTCTAGTTGGTAAAGGCAACACGGGTTGCTACTCTGGTTCAAAAGGTAAAAAGCAAACATCTTTGAATGGTTGGATGAAAAACCCTCCATCCAAACCTTTTCACGTGAAGTCGGTTTCACATGATACAAAGATGAAAATGACCAAAGGTTCAAAACCAAATTATTTTCCTTCCAGTCTTAAACAGAAAATGATTTCCAAATTTACTTCATTCAAATCCAAGTTAATTGAACCGAAACAAATTTGGCAAATTAAAAAGAAGGATACAGCAATCCCCGATTGTTTAAACGGTTGTGTGCAGAAGCTTGTTACTTATCTTGATGAAAAAGGAACTTCCAGGACTTCGATGGCCTGGGTTCCCCTTTCTAACTAATTTGTTAATGAGTATAGGAACAATTTAGAAGGAATGTTAGTAATCCGGTTTACTGACAGAGATTGTTCCTAATTCAAATTTGAGGCGGAACAAACAGGTTAAGGTCATGGTATTTTATCACAATCTAGATTCTTATCTGCATAGTCACAGTTCTCACTTCGCAATCACTGCATATTTCTTGACAATTCATTTCTTATCTTGATAATCAGTATAGTTTGGAAGATCTTCTTTGATAAATTTTTATTTCTGTATAGTTTTATAAAAAAAATTTAAAAAAAATAAAAAATAATAATAAAAAATAATAAAAAAAATAAAAAAAAGTTTGCAAAAATAAAAATTTAGGGGGAGAGTATAAGTAAATAAAAAATGAAAAGAGAACTGGAAACTTGATTCGAGATGACTGAGAAATGATTGTATATCATCTTGAAATGCTTGTTTTTGCATGACTTGCGTTTACATAAATTGAGAAATGATAGTAACTGATGCTGTTATCTGATTTACATCTTATTTTTAATTGCAAATAATAGAAAAATAAACAGATTCTTTAATGATATGCTTGGTAGACTCAGCCTGAAGAATAAAGTAGACAGCAGCATAATGATTTAAATTAAAATATATGTTTAAGGATGTCTGGATTTACGCAATCATTTTGGCTTGCACGAAAACTGAGTTCCGACAAAAATTGGATTGAGAATTGATCTTTCACCCACCATGATACAAATCATATAAGCCATATCTTTGAGTCATGTCTGGTGTATTTATGTGTCTTGTGTTTGTGCTAATCTCCTCTGCTGTACGGAAGTACTGACCTGGAGTGATGATCTCCTCTGATGTACGATAGTACTGACCTGGAGCTCTCATCGGCACATGATTAAATGGTCATCTCCTCTGTTATACGTGAGTATAGACCTGGAGCTCTCACTATTTTGGTCTAAGTAGTGTCAAATCATCTAAATGATTAATTCATCACAGAATGCAATATTCTGTCGATAATCACTTGCACACTAATGTACAAGCCTTGCTCTGTAAAGATCGTTACAAAATTCAAGAAATCCTGAGGTTGGGTGAGGGTTTTTGCCAAATGATTGTAGGGTCCTAGCATTCTAAAGCATTTAATCGAACCTTAAAGAATCATCTTCTGCTTGTTGAAAAAGATAGGGCATGAGTTTAAGTGGACAAACATACCAGCAATCGTTATTGATCCGTTTGACAATTTCAAAAATCATTCAAAGACTGTTATTAGATTCAGTTATCAGTGTGATCTCATTGCTTGTCGATGATTAAATTCATCTTTGTGCTAAAGTATATCTTGAGGATGTGATCTCATGATCGATTCAGTTCTCGATTATAAAAAAATATAGATAAAAAAAATGTTATAATAAATGTATATAATAAAAATATAAAATATAATAAATTTTTAGTTCAAAATTTCTTTTAGGTCTTCCATATTATGCTGTTACAATTTTATTATTTTTCAAGCATTTCACAGAAATTACGTACAAACGAACACGGATTCGCTTGTTTTTCACACACAGATAAACACGGGTTTATTTTGTTAAAATGAAATGATCTAATTAGAAATTTCGAGATTATGTTTGAGAATGTGTTTCAGATTTTTGCTGTAAGTGATGGCCGATCATCAGTTGAGCAGTGTACCTGATCAGAGAACCTGTTCCTCAAGTTTGCAGAAGATACCGAGCTAGGAATCCTCCTCCTACATCTTCTGAAGCACTCGAGATTTGAGATTTGGGAAAGTTGTTCCAATATCCTCACAAAGGATGCACTCAAAAAGGGGGAGCATATAAATAGGGGGAGCTTATGAGATGAATAACTTTTCTCATCAAATTCAAAAAGCTTTATGTTGGACCAAAGCAACCAATGAGCCGGATCAGAAAAACCT
This sequence comes from Flaveria ramosissima, assembly GCA_025215565.1. Lineage (NCBI taxonomy): Eukaryota > Viridiplantae > Streptophyta > Magnoliopsida > Asterales > Asteraceae > Flaveria > Flaveria ramosissima. The sequence continues at coordinate 64,727,273 of CM046040.1, read as the reverse complement.
TTAAGTCCCACAGACGTCACAACAACCGCTGAAGTCCACAACAGCTGAAGACAACAACTGAAGACAAAGTCTGAAGACACAAGTGCTGAAGACAAAGTCTGAAGACAAGTGCTGAAGACAAAGTCTGAAGACACAAGTGCTGAAGACAAAGTCTGAAGACAAGTGCTGAAGACAAAGTCTGAAGACAAGTGCTGAAGACAAAGTCTGAAGACACAAGTGCTGAAGACAAAGTCTGAAGACAAGTGCTGAAGACAAAGTCTGAAGACACAAGTGCTGAAGACGAAGTCTGAAGACACAAGTGCTGAAGACCAAGTATCAGACGTTGTCATAACAGCTGAAGAGGACTTCTTCAGTAGTTGTGACGATTTACTTTCAGTAGTTTTATGTTTTCAGTAGTTTTGTAAAACGACTGAAGAGCTTGTTCTTCAGTCGTTGTAGTTTCAGTAGTTTAGTTTCAGTAGTTTTATATTTTGTACTTAGCACTATGATATGTTCTCAGTAGTTGTGAACATTTCAGTAGTTTGTTAAGTGTTAGTTATTTTTGTAATAGATCTGCCAGTTGTCACTATCCCGTGATAACAGCAGTGATTGCACTCTATATAAGGAGTGTCAACCTTATTGTAATGAGTGAATGATTGAGCAGAAATATTTGTCATAATTGAAACATTCCTTGTCACAGAAATATATTCCCTCGTATTTGTTTTTAATGTATACGAATATCAAATTCTTGCTACAATCTGTCTAATTCTTGATCTTATTCCGCTGTGTTACACTCAAAACTATCAAACTTGTGATCACTGATCCTGACAAATGGTATCAGAGCCGGTTAATCATTGATCGATCTAATAATTGATCATTGAAACTACTATTCAAGATCCAAGTTTGATTGAATTAGCATTTTTGCAAGAAACGGTTATAGAGATTGAATTTTCTGTGTTTTTGGTCATTCATCCTGAGATTTATTCTTGGTTTTCATTGAGTCTGTTGTGGTCTGTGTAAAATCCTTTAAAAGCTTGAATTAAATTGTTTTTGGACCTAAAATGACTACTCCTTCCAATGATCCTCACAATACTGGTTCCTCAACCAAGCCTCCAATGCTGGTTAGGAATGAGTATAACATATGGCAACGACGTATGCTCCATCACCTGTCTGTTAACAGCTCAGGTTGTTGGACATCAGTGGTACATGGTCCACACAAGCCTATGGTGAATAACCCGGAAACAATCAAATGGTTCCGAAGAGGAGGGATCAATACTCAGATGAGGATAAGAAATTGTTTGAGATTGATGCAAAAGCCCATGGAATTCTGGCCATGGCACTACCCAATGAAATCTATTCTGGGCTAATGCATTATGAATATGCCCATGACCTCTGGAATGCCTTGAAAGAACAATTTGGAGGAACAGATGAGGTCTTGGCAAATAATAGAGAGATCATTGCCCAACAATATGAGACATTCTCTCATAGGAAGGGTGAGACACTGACTCAACAATTTGAGCGGTTCTCTTGTTTGATCTCTGAATTAAAAATGGTCAAACATGAGTACACCAATATCCAGATGAATAACAGATTTCTCAGATCACTGCCTAAGAGATGGGACACATATACTATTGTCCTACGCTCCAGTGCAAATTTGGACAAACTATCTCTTACCCAACTCCATGGGAAATTGCTCACATTTGAGAGAGAGATAGAACAGAAACGAAAACTGTCTTCATCTGGTAAGCTCACTGAAGATTTTGTACCAGGCAACACTACCTTGGTTAGTCATGAGTCAGAATATGCTTCATCTGAATGCCAGTATGATGAGCATATTGATTTCTCTTCAAACATTTCTGATTCTGCATTTGTGAGTGTTGATAGTCAGTTTACTGGGTGTAATAATGACAATCTATGCTTCATCATGGATGATCTCAAGGGGATTGCTGATGATGACTTAGAAGAGATGGATATTTTGAGCCAAATGGCCTTGATAAATATCAGATCTCAGAAGTTCCACAAAAGAACTGGAAGAAAGTTCCCAGGACTCTCTGGCAAAACCAAAGTTGGTTTTGACAAGAGTAAGTTGAGGTGTCACAAATGCCACAGGCTTGGACACTTTGCTAGAGAATGTAGATCATCTGGATCTAATTCCTCTGCACCTTTTGTGACTTTCCCTGGCAATAGTCAACAAAACAAAGGGCAACATCCTGTCAATTCTAGTCATCATTCTCAACCACAATCTCCTGCATATTTTGTTCCTCAGGGTCAAACGCCATATCCTTACCCTTGTTATTACATGCCACAAACTAGTCAAGTTCAAGTTCCTATGGTACCACAACCTCATGCACTACCAGAACCTCAACCATCTCATCAACCTCCTCAATCTCAACAACACAGCTTCTTCACCCCTAGAGTTGTTGACTGGAGCAGTTTGCCAAATGACATGTCTGGTCATGAACAACTGTTCACAGGTGCTGATCAACATGGTGGTGACAGTCCTTTTGGGAATCTGGCACTTATGGCTCTGGAGTCTACTGAGGGTTCCTGCTCAAATGCATCATCTTCACAGGTAACTCAGGTATCTTCAGAGGCTAAAGCCAAGTTATGTTCTGAATCATGCATAGCTGCCTTTGTCTCTATTAGAGAGGCAAATGTAGCATTAATAAATCAAAAACTTGAGTTTGAGAAAACCATTTCCAAAGGAAAAGCTGAGTATGAGTCTGCTCTTAATACTAAAAGTGATGAGATTTATAAGCTTAAATGCCAATTAAATGATGAAAAGGCCAAGCTAGAGGTTATTCTGGAAGACCAGAGAAGTCTCAAAGAAACCCTTGCAGTCACCCAAGTAGAGTGTGATCGATGGGTACAATCATGCAAAGGTTTTGAAATGCTTCTTAGTAAGCAATCAGCTTCTAATGTGAAGTTTGGCATTGGTTATAATCACACTGCTCCTCCTACAGATTTTGCTTCAAGAGCAGAAGTGAAATCTGATGGAGAAAGCAATAACCAATCCACCTCATCATGTGATTCACTTTTTGATAGAGCATCATCAAAAGTAGAAGTCAGCACTAAGCCCTCTCAGAACCTATCAGCTGATGTTGATGGTTCCATTGCTGGCACTCACATGATCAAAGAGTTGATCAACTCAGGAGTTATTTCTGGAAGTCCTGAAAGGATTGGAGAGCAAGATTTAACACCTGAAGTTCAAACTCCAACTACTGTCAGCACTGAAGAGAAGAAAACTGTCAGTAGAAAGAGTTTGAAGACTACTAAAGAGGAAGTCAAGAAAGCAAATAATGCTTCCAAAGTACTGAAGAGCAAGTCTTTAGTAGTTTCATTCTCTTTAGTTGATGATCAACATAAGATGAAGATGAAACCATGTGAAGTATGTGGTTTGTTTAATCATCTTACAGATGATTGTTGGTACAAAAGAGGATCCAAACTCAAACATAAAGAGGAAATTAAAGAGAAAATGGTTAAAATGAAAACTGAGTTTGAAGCCACATTTGTACCAGCAACATCAAATCCTGTAACCCTTAAGTCCAAAAAGAAATCCAAAAAGGAAGGGGTTAAACAGGTAACAGCTGAGATTGCTCAAAAGAAGAAGGTGCAACATAGGAACTTATCAAACTCCAATGCCAATGTGTCTGAAGAGCTGAAAGCTTTATCACAAAATCAGACACAGCTGGTTATGATGGTTCAACATCTATTGGGAAGAGTTAACCAATTAGATGTTCCTATGTTGAAACCACAGAAAAGGAGGTCCAAGCCAAAGGATTCCTCTTCTTCACCATCTTCTTCCTCTCAGGCTGTTGTTTCCAACAAACCTGTTAGTCTACCATCTGTTGATGTGAACAGGCCCAAAACCAAAAAGGTTTGGGTCTCAAAATCTAACTAATTTGTTTTGTTTTGCAGGGTTCTTCAACATGCCACAGAGGCATCTGGTATGTAGACAGTGGAGGATCCATGCATATGACAGGAAACAGATCACTTCTTAATGACTACTCTCAAGGAAGGAAGGGGTTTGTGTCATTTGGCAATGATGCAAAGGGTTACATCATCGGCAAAGGCTTTGTTTCCAATGGGGAAATAAAGTTTGATGATGTTAACCATGTGGAAAATCTCAAGTACAACCTCTTGAGTGTCAGTCAAATGTGTGACAAAGGCCATGTTGCTCTTTTCACCAGTCAGAACTGTCGGATTCTGTCATCCAAAGTTCTAAGTTTGATTGATAAGGTGTTGGATGAATACACTCTCCTAAAGGCCAACAGGACAGGAAGAGTGTATGCCTTAGATCTTTCCAAGAAAATAGATCTCAAAGGCCATCCTTGCCTATTTTCCAAGGCTTCCCCTCAAGAATCTACTCTATGGCATAGAAGGCTGGGTCATGTTAATCTCAAAAACATAAATCAGCTGATAAACCATGGTTTAGTAAGGGGATTGCCTATGAAGGAGTTCAAATGTGAAGATAACTGCATTGCTTGTTTAAAAGGAAAACATCACAAAGCTTCATTTCCCTCCATAGAAGACCCTAAGTCCAATGCCTGCTTACAGCTTCTTCACATGGATCTCTTTGGTCCTGTGAGAGTGATGAGTATGGCTAAGAAGAAATACTGTCTGGTAATTGTGGATGATTACTCCAGATTTGTATGGACTTTCTTCTTGCATTCAAAGGATGAGGCAGCTCAGAAGATTATCAACTTTGTGTTGTATGTTGAGAAGCAGTATTCCCTCTCAGTCAAGTGTATTAGAAGTGATAATGGAACAGAATTTAGAAACAATACACTTGATGAGTTCTACCTCTCAAAGGGTATCAAGAGGCAGTTTAGCATTCCAAGAACTCCTGAACAAAATGGAGTAGTGGAGAGAAAGAACAGGACCCTTATTGAAGCTGCAAGGTCCATGTTGGCTGATTCTGGACTGCCAATGACTTTTTGGGCTGAAGCTGTCAATACAGCTTGCTATGTATAGAATAGAGCTCTAGTAAATCAGAGGTTGATGAAGACTCCATATGAAGTTCTTCATCATTTGGCCCCTCTAATTTCATTCTTCAGAGCTTTTGGATGTCCTTGTTTCATTCTCAACACACGGGATCAACTCCAAAAATTTGATCCTAAGGTGGATGCAGGGTACTTTGTTGGTTATTCATCAACTTGCAAAGCATACAGAGTCTTCAACTGTAGAACAAAGATGGTTGAAGAGACTCTACATGTTAAGTTTAATGAATCTCCAAAGGACAAGATTCCACAAAGCCCTGTGGAGATATTTGATTTGGACATACTGCAATATGTTCCTTATCAAACTCCTGCTGTTGCTCCTGTCAACAGTTCACCACCTGGTGGTACTGCTGGTGCTGATGATGATGATGATAGCAGTACTCACCTCTTCAAGTTTAGTGATCAACTGCCTGATTCAGCTAGACCTGATGTTCCTGTAGCTCCAGTAGCACAATCCACAACAAATGCTGATGAGATTTCTACAACTTCAACTTCCTTTGAATTGATCGGTTTCAAGGAAATGCTTCACCATCACCATCTGTTGCTGCTGAGCCTGCTACAAACACTTGCACTGATATCATTGTGTACCAAGATCTGAAGAATCACCCTATGTCTCAAATCATTGGTGATATCACTGCTGGAGTATCAACAAGAAGTCAATTGTCAAATTTTTGCTTCCATGCTCTCTTCATCAGTCAGCAAGAGCCAAAGAATTATCACATTGCTTTAAAGGACAATGGATGGGTTGATGCCATGCAGCTTGAGCTTCTTCAGTTCAAGAAACAGCAAGTGTGGGAACTGGTTCCTCTACCTCCAGATTTCAGGCTGCACCTAAGGAGTCTCATTTGATTGCAGTCAAGAGGATCTTTAGATATCTGCAAGGCACTCATCTCTAGGTTTATGGTATTCTACTAGACATTCTGGTAAATTAGTTGCTTTTTCTGACAGTGACTATGCAGGGTGTAAGTTGACCAGGAAATCAACTTCTGGTGGATGTCAATTCCTAGGCAACTGTTTGATTTCTTGGCAGAGTAAGAAACAAACCTCAGTTGCTACATCAACTGCTGAAGCCGAGTACATTGCTGCTGCAAGCTGTACATCTCAGGTACTCTGGCTTCAAAACCAATTATTGGATTATGGCATAACAGAGACTAAGACTCCATTGTTAATTGACAGCTCTTCAGCTCTTTGTATTGTTAAGAATCCTGTCCAGCACTCTAGGACTAAACATATTGAAATCAGACACCCTTTTATTAGAGATTGTTTTGAGAAAGGTCTGATTTATCCAAAATTTGTTCCTAGTGCTGATGAGCTTGCAGACATTTTTACTAAGCCTTTGGATAGTTCAACTTTCCACAACCTGGTGTTAAGGCTTGGTATGCTGCAGCTAGAATAAGTGACAACTACTGATGATCTCAGTAATAAGTACTGATGATCATTGGTAACCATGTCACATATAAGTACTGATGAGTTCTTTTATCCTCAGTAGTTTTTATAACTACTGAAGGCTACATGCCTCACAAGTACTGAAGTACTTTATTTGTTAAAACAGCTGATGTAGTTCCAACAGCAGATGAAATCACAACAGCTGATGTAGCTACAACTACTGATGTCAGAAATGCAGATAAGTACTGATGACCAATGAAACCTCTGAAACTCAGATTTAAGTCTGATGAGTAAGTGTGGAGGTTAGACTGAAACAGCTGAAAAGCTATGAATTGACGAAAACAGCTGATGAGTAATTTCTCTTCAGTTGTTTCTACAACTGCTGTTTCTAAACAACTGAAGCCAAACCTATGTCTTCAGTAGTTTACAACTACTGAAGACTAACACCAAGTCTTCAGCTGTTTACAACAACTAATGACAAAACCACTGTCTTCAGTAGTTTCACAACTACTGATGACAAACACCATGTCCTCAGTTGTTTCACCACCTGAAGTCAAAACTGTCTTCAATAGTTTTATAACTACTGATGACTAAATCAGAGACTTCAGCCGTTTCAACGTCTGCCGGTTAAAACCAAGTCTTCAGTTGTTTTATAACAACGGCTTATCACACCAATACGGTCAGTCATCTCAAACCTCTGAAAGTTAATACCACGTCATCAGTAGTTTCAACAAATGATGACTAACACCAAAACCTTCAGTCGTTTTCTAACCCTACCCATTAAATACCTTATCCCACCTTCAGAGTTTTTCTCTCCTCTCTTCTCAAACCTAACGTTCAAAAACTCTGTAACCTCTCTTCATCAATGGCCACCATGCAACTAAAACCACGACACAACTGTGTCGCACATCTCACAAAATCGCCATACTGGACCAAGTTTCACAACGCCATTGATTTAATGGTTCAGTCACCTTACCAAACGGCTTTTATGTTAAATCCCACCATATATGCCGAATCTCTTAACCAATTCTAGACAAACGTCACTCTTGTCTCTGAGGAGAATGACACAGAGTCTCTTCGATCGTTTGTCAATCTTCAAAAAGTGGTCATTACTCCAGACACTCTTCGCCAAACCCTCAATCTGGATGATGCCACTTTCCCAACTGGTTATCCAAAGGGCACAACAGATCTATCATTTGCACACCATGGATACCAAGGTAACCTGAGTGCATCTACCATATTGAAGAAACATTTCCAGGATGCCGAACGTCTCATCTTTCATATGGTAAATGTCTGCCTTGCCCCCAAGACTTCATCATGGGATCAAATGTCCACAAGGTGGCAACAGGTAATGTACTCCATCCTTGAGCAATAACCTTTAAATTTTTCTGAAATACTATTTTTAGAGCTCAAGGATATGGCCCAAAAACAACTTGCTAACCGTTGGATATTATATCCTCGGTTCATAATGGCCATAATTGAAAACCAGCTTCAAGCTGAGGGACTTGTTGGCCTGGGAGTCCCTGCTATGGCTGTATTGCCTGAAGTATACTCCCGGCACAACTCTGACCAATCTCTAAAAATGGCTGCCAAGCTGCGCAAACCCACGCAGCTGGAACCCACAGCCACCACCACCAGATCTAGAGTCCCCACCAAACCAAAAACCAAACGCCACAAAACAGCTATTCCGGGAGATGAGTCCCCTGAAGATGCTCCTGTACCACCAAGGCAGGATATACTTGCTGGTGTAAACCCCCCAGCAGTATCAAAGACTCTACCAGCCACAGCCGCTCAGGATTCCTCTCAAAAGGAGCCTGCAGCAACCAAAGAAGGGGTACCCACTAATCTGGAATCTTCCTCATTTGAGGAGATTGCCATTGAAGAGCACCATTCTCGCCAGGTGCATAATGCTTTTACCCCATCTCCCCATGCAAATGCCCCCCAAAGTCCAACCATTATAATTGCAAACGTGTTGACTCAGCTGCATGCCTCTCCTCCTCCCCACCAAACACCAACAAAAGGGAAAACCACAGCCATTGAGGAAGAGGATCAACATGCTTCTGACAACCCACAGCACCGGGGTTTAAATGTTCTGTCTCCTGGTGTGGATATGGAGATCAGAATATTTGGTGAGGCTGCCACCTCTTCTGAATCAGCACGTGATCAGACTGAGGCTGGTAACATTGCTAAGACCTCATCAGAGGCAACAGCTGATGAAGGACATCGTCCTGAGGCTGGAAGTCCCCAGTTCCAAGAAAAAGGGGCACATGCTAAAACTGGTCTACACCTAGTGCATGTACATCCTGCTACAAGCAGGAGGTCAGGTGATTCAGCATCTGCTGATGATGACATGGGCTTCTTTTATGATGTTCTGGCCCAGAACACAATTCTTGAGGAAGAAGTCCGTAGACTACAAAGCCTACTTGACCAATTCTCTCAAGAAGCAAGTCTATCTGACACCAACATAAACCCACAGATGGCGCCTTCACCTGAAGGTCTCCTACACACTCAGCCACTCAAAACCTCCAACCTACCAGCCTCTATTTCTGGCACTGCTTCTCAAGGACAGAACCCCTCTAAGCAAACAGCTGCTATCTTTCAGCAATCCCTACCTCTCATCACCCCAATGATCACAGAGATTGTGATCAAAACCATGGATGAGAGGCTTCCCTCAATCATACAACCCCTGGTGGAGGAGACTGTGAGCACAAGGCTTTCTGCTACTCAAACCCTTGCAACCAATGCAACCAAAAAGGGGGAGAGTCAGTCAGTGAAAGCAATGAGGAAGAGCATACTGAAAGAAAAGGAGACTGAGAAGGAAGAGGAGTTTGTGAAGGAGACTGAGAAGGAAGAGGAGTTTGTGAAGGGAGCCGACATTGATCAAGTGGGTGAAAGTCACAAAGACTTTCATATCACATATAAGAAGAGGAAGGTTGAAGGAAAAGAAAAAGAACTCCAACTCGATGAGATGATCAAAATGGCGGATGCTACACATAGTAAATCAATGGACTCCATTATTGATCAACTGTATAGACAAGGGTTCGATACTGCACAGCTTGACTCAGAGATTAGGAGACTTGAAGTTGAAGAAATTAACTCAAGATGGGCAAGTTATGATGCATTAGAAAGAGAAAGACTAGAGATAATGATCAGATTCATTGCAAAGTACCTTGGGAGATCATTGATCGAGATTAAGTCATGGACCAGGGACAGTATCTTGGCAATAATCACCAAGATCTGTACGACTGAAGCATACACTAAGGGATTGGTGATTGAAGCACTAAATGAGGCAGGTGCTGGGAACAGAAAGGAACTAGCAAAACACTCAAAAGCCTCACTCACTACAAGAATGCTAGAACAACCTGCAAAATTCCCACTTCAAAATCACCACTACCACAACCCATTAAACCAACTCCTTTACCCTCAAAACCAACAGCCGATGATGCACCCAAGAAGAAGAAGAGAAGGATGTTGAGGCTAGAAGAAGAAGAAGAAGAGGATGATGAGGAAGAAGATAGGCTGCCTCTTTCCGCAGTCCTAACTTTGCCTAAAGCCAAACCTATGCCCATCACTCCCACCTCACAGATGGAAACTGTGAGAGTAAAGATAGAAGAAGAACAGCAGCAAAGGCTTCATGATAATGAGATGCTGAAAAGCATAGACAAAACTTATGCTGCTTCTTCATCAATAATCAGTATGAAGAAAGAAGCTCTGAGATTGTACACCCTTGCTAACACATTTCAATATCAAAAGGAAAAGGTGAGAATATGGCCTGATCCTAGGGTGGCTCACAGAATTGTGAAGAAAGACATTCCTGCGAGATACAAGGGCCAAGTAAAAAGGATCGTAGATGAAGAGATCACAGTGGTCCTGGTAGTATCACCCTGGGAAATCGTAGAAGATTTCAAGAAGGCCTATGAGACTAAACAGCCACCCCAAAAGATGTTAGAGAACAGAGTAATTAAAAAGGGGTTAGTCTACAAGAAGCTTGAGAACTTCAAACAAAATGAGCTCAGTCTGTTACTTGAAGGTACACCCAGATGAGTTTGCATACAGACAGATTACAACAGTTGAGCTCAAAAATGGCGAACAAGCTAAGTACATTTCAGAGTTGTATGGGCGTGAAGGATTGTTTGATGGTGAAGCTGAAAATCTTACCATGGAAGAACAAATTATGTTTCTCAGAGCATACACCAGAGAATCCTACAGGCTTATACATGGGAAGTGAGTCTCATGGATGGGGGAACAGCTCAGTGTCCAATTCCCCAATATAGAGCTCCCATCCATACATTGCCAACCAAATCATCAGAGACTCATTCCCAGGCCAGTGCTTATAATGGGTCATCTTCTCAACTGATCAAGAAGGAAAAAGACCAACCATTCTACCAACAATAAGTGGGACCTCAATAAAGTTAAAGGTTTTGGCTGCATTGGTTCAGGGGGAGTTTGTTGGACCAAAAGAACCAATGAGCCGGATCAGAAAAACCTTTAAGTCCCACAGACGTCACAACAACCGCTGAAGTCCACAACAGCTGAAGACAACAACTGAAGACAAAGTCTGAAGACACAAGTGCTGAAGACAAAGTCTGAAGACAAGTGCTGAAGACAAAGTCTGAAGACACAAGTGCTGAAGACAAAGTCTGAAGACAAGTGCTGAAGACAAAGTCTGAAGACAAGTGCTGAAGACAAAGTCTGAAGACACAAGTGCTGAAGACAAAGTCTGAAGACAAGTGCTGAAGACAAAGTCTGAAGACACAAGTGCTGAAGACGAAGTCTGAAGACACAAGTGCTGAAGACCAAGTATCAGACGTTGTCATAACAGCTGAAGAGGACTTCTTCAGTAGTTGTGACGGTTTACTTTCAGTAGTTTTATGTTTTCAGTAGTTTTGTAAAACGACTGAAGAGCTTGTTCTTCAGTCGTTGTAGTTTCAGTAGTTTAGTTTCAGTAGTTTTATATTTTGTACTTAGCACTCTGATATGTTCTCAGTAGTTGTGAACATTTCAGTAGTTTGTTAAGTGTTAGTTATTTTTGTAATAGATCTGCCAGTTGTCACTATCCCGTGATAACAGCAGTGATTGCACTCTATATAAGGAGTGTCAACCTTATTGTAATGAGTGAATGATTGAGCAGAAATATTTGTCATAATTGAAACATTCCTTGTCACAGAAATATATTCTCTCGTATTTGTTTTTAATGTATACGAATATCAAATTCTTGCTACAATCTGTCTAATTCTTGATCTTATTCCACTGTGTTACACTCAAAACTATCAAACTTGTGATCACTGATCCTGACACTTTAATTTGAAGATTTTTTTACTGTTGATTTCTCGGGGCTGAATTCGTATGAAGATGTTGATAATGATAGACTAAGGGGGAGTATTGTTGGAGCTGGAAAAGATAGTCTATATTATCAACACAATGAAAGTCAACAAAAGTCAACGTCATGGTCAAAGTCAACAAAAGTCAAACCCGACACGTTCGAGACGAGGAACCGAGACAAGACGTTGAAGATTTAAATGACTAGGAGTTTTATTGTAATAAATATATTTTGTGTGAACAAAATATATTTTATCTTTATTTTAGTCATTTTTATGCTTAATATGTAATTTTGTATTAATTAGCCTAAGTGTAGGGGGTTAAGTGCAATTAGTGAATATTAGTCTAGACTATAAATAGGTTAATTGTCATTAGTGTTGGTTAATGGTTGCATGACCAATTGATTGAGGGATTTACTTGTAAACAATATTATTAGCAATCAATAGAGATCAAAGGGGTTTTATTGTGATTTTTATTATTTTGATCTAATTCTTCATGATTTTATTTAAATATGATTATCCTGGAGTTACAATTATATCATAAGTTGTTTATTGAAAAAGGATAAGGCATGAGTTTAAGTGGACAATTATATCAGCAATCGTTATTAATTTGTTCTAATTTTAGTTGTTTCTGTGCAGATTGTGATCAGATCTTGTATTCAGTATGATCTCATTGCTGGTAGATGATTTTTGATCATCTTTATGTTCATAAATATCTAGAGAATGTGATCTTTGATTAGTTTAGATCTCATTATGTGATGTGCTTCTTGTTAATTAAAAAAAATAAATTAAAAAATAATAAATAAATAAATAAATAAATAAATAAATAAAAGGTTGGTGCCGAAATTATACTTTCGCTAATTGTTTCGCAAAGCGAAACTGTAATCTCGCTAGGTTTGCTAATTAGTTGTTAACTGGTTATCTCTTAGCGAAATTACAGTTTCACTGGGCGAAACTGTAAATTCGCCATGCGAATTTATAGTTTCGCTAGCTGCGAAACTATTTGCTATTTAAGTCGTTTTTGCGAAATTTTTCTCATAATTTCGCAAAAACGATCTGCATAGTTCTTAGGGTTTCTCCGTGACGTTATTTGGCGATTTTGTTTTGTGATTGTGTTTTGGACTGATTAATAGGGTTATTTGCTTCGCATGTGAGTTTCGAACCTTGTAACATCTTTTAATCTGGTTAAAATCATCTCCATTTAAGTGATTTGGATTTTGACTCTTCGGTGGGTTCGCTGTTCATCCAGCGAAACTACTGATTCTTCTGCGAAACTGAACGAAAGTTCTCATCTTTTCAGCGAAACTGTAAAGTTATGCTGTCCGGGTGAACTTAACAGTTAGTCTTAAACTTGCACAGTTTCGCTTGATCAAGTTTTCTTGTGAACAGCGAAACTAATTTTTGAACAGCGAAATTAATTTGTTACAGCGAAACTATGTTTGTGCTTGGAGAAATTGATAGCAAAACTTCTTTAATCTATCCTCACCTTGTCGAATTTGCTTTTTGTTCTGCGAAAATAACATGTTTCAATGAGCGAAACTATTGTTTCGCTTGTCGAAAATGTTAGTTTTCATTTTCGAAACTGTTTTTGTTCAGCGAAACTATCATGTCTTAGTGAGCGAAACTATTGTTTCGCTTGCCGAAACTGCGCGTTTCCTTTGTTTTAGTATTATTTTCTTATTTTCATAATTTCTCATTCAAATTTAATTGTTTTCTTTCTCAGGTTATCATGGCTAATCTCAAATTTGATGAGCGGAATAACATCACAGCTATTTTAGATGATACTCTCCCTAAGGCAGCTGGATTTCATGATTGTATTAGATGGCTTCAGAGATCACCTATAGCCTATGCCATATCTCATTCGCCTACTATTTATGATCTTCATATTAGAGATTTTTGGCGATCAGCAGAATATGATACTAGAGGAGATGTACAGCGAATCACTGCCAAAGTTATTGATCATGATGTGACGATCACTGCTGAGAGTGTTTCGAGGATTCTTAGACTTGATGATGATTCTGGAGATGAAGTAGCTATGACAGAGTCTGAAGTGTTTCAAGCTTTCAGAAGAATGGGGTATGAGGGACCAGCCTTTGGTTCAAGGAAAGAGATCAAGAAGTCATTCTTATCTAAAGAATGGAGATATATCGCTCATGTTTTTATTATGTGTCTAGATCACCGTAAAGGTGGATCTGATGGACATAATCTTGATTGGGCTAAGGCTATGGTGCTGTGCTGTAAAGGGGAGAAGGCCAACATAGCTAGATTGATTTTTGCATGTATGGCAGAGAATGTGATGGCTGTAAAGAAAGACTAATGGCTGTTATACCCTCATTTTCTTCAGATGATTTTTGATGATCTTATACCTGATGTTCCAAAGCATGGAGAAATCAAGAGGCTGGTGCAGATGAATCCTCGTATTTTTGCTGATTGCTGTGCTATTCGCCACGACTTTAGTGGTAAAATCACCCATCTTTGGGAAAATATGTATCCTCCAGAACGCTGGAATTATATTAGACGGGTGGATGAGTCTGAAAGTAAAAGAGCTGAAGAAACAAGAGTACAGCAAGCTGATGCTACTAAGAAAAGGAAGAGATATGCTAAAGAAAAGGATTATGATTTTGAAGAGGATATTGATGCACAAGCTGAGGAGATCAGGGTAGAGAAAGAAAGGAGAAAGAAAAAAGAAAACTGATTTTGCTGAGCCTGAGCGGAGAACCAAACATAGACATGAGGGATTTACAGCCAGAAGAGAGGCTAGTGAAAATCTTGATGAGGATGTGATACGTAACCTAAATACTTCGTTGGCTAATGAGCTGAGTATGATTAAGACAAAACTTACGAATCAGGAGATCAGAGAAAGACAGAAGGATGAGGTGATTGACGAAATGCAGAGAATGTTAGTTGACCAAAACAACTGATTAGAAGTTGTTTGAGGAGATTACACAAATGAAAGCTGCAGCCCGGCCTACCTAGTCAACTGACTCAATCTGAGTTAGATGATTTGACTGATACATCAAAGTACTAATTTCTGAATGTGGGTACTTCATCTAAGGTAGGAGAGGGTACTTCTGGAGCAGCAACTACTGGTGAAGGAGAGCAGGAAATACCAAGAGAGGATGTTGGAAGGAATGATGAGGAAGATATTATTGAGGCTGGGTTTGTAAACATGCAGTTTGATTTTGACAAAGATCTTGTTGGTGAAGAAGTTGTTGTTACAGCTACCCCTGAAGGAGTATCTGATAGAGGCAAAGGGTTGGTTGATGAAGAGGAGGAAGATGAAAAACTTATAGACTATGATTCAGAACCAGAGTTTTATGAAGTTGATGAGCGACCATTGATTTATGTTGCTAAGAGGGAGAAGATGATGCTGATGTTTTTGAAATGGATAAGAATGATTGGTTGGTCAAAGAGAAGGAGGTGGAGGAAATTACTCCTTTGTTTCAAAATCTGGAGGGATTAAGCAGGACGGAGGCCGATAAGAAAATCATAAGCTGGTGCTACAATCCCAGTTTAAAGATGTTCATGATCAAGAGACGAGGAGGAAATATCAGTTATATGCTTAAGAGGAAGGCTTTTAAGACCTTGCCCAAATGGGATTTGAGACGTTTAGCAACTCTACCTTTGATCAATGCTCACTTAAGTGAAAGAGCATCATTTCTTGAGAAGGAAATAAAAAATGGACTTTATGATAATTTTGAGTCTTTTGGATATATGAAAGCTGAAAGAAAGAGATCAAAGAAGGATAAAGATTGGGAGACAGGAAAAGGAAGGATTGTACTAAGAGTTAAACCTCCAAAGAATGTAAATCGGGTAAGATTGGCTGATCCTCTTCCCCACCAACTACAGGACTTTGAGATGTGGTTTTATGACAACAATACTGGAGAGGCTGTGATTAGAGCTAAACATGGAAAAGAGTTTAGAGTATTTGATCCGATGGAGTTTTTTAGCTTTTGTGATGAAGACCTTTTGGTACTATGTGAAAATCACATTAAAGCTGGGGCTGGAGAGGAAACTAGAAAAGAAGCTAGTTTGTTTTTGAATGTTGCAAACAAGATAAGGGGAGTAAGGTCAGAGGTTAAGAAGCTAGTTGAAAGGATGAGAGCTCAGGATGATTTTGCTATGGATGTTCAAGATTTGACCAGGCAGTTTGCAAAGGCTAGTGGTCATTCTGAAGAAGCTAGTGATGCAGGAAAGAACCTTGGAGGATCAGTGGCTGAAGCTTCTGAGGATGTTGCTGCAGGAGGTGATGAAGATAGATCAACAGCAGCAGAGGAAACTGGAGCTGACAAGTCAAATCAAGACGAGTGAAGATAGTGAGATCCAACCTAGGGGGAGTATTGAAGATCATGTTTAGGTTGGACTCACTTTAGTATAGTTGTTTACTTTACATTGTAATAGGACTTTTGTTAGTTTCCTTTTGTATGTTCTTTGTAATGTGTAGTTTTGGCAGTCCAGCGAAACTGTGAGCGAATCTATACATTCGCTCACAGTTTGCTGTTCTAGTTTACCCGGCAAACTTGTGTTCAGCCGGGCGAAACTATAGTTTCGGCATGATAGTTTCCTATAGTTTCGGCATGATAGTTTCGCTGGTAGCGAAACTGTCAGCGAAACTATAACTGCTATATATACTTTTGTCAATTCTCATTGTAAGGTAAGCTTGCAAAACCCTAATCGTGGATCATTGTTGCAAGTTACCAATTCTAAGCAGATTTTACACAGAAATACTATTGTGCTTCATGTTATTGATTGTTATTGTTCATTTGGTTATCAAATATGTGTTAGAATTCTCTTCTATCTTCTCAATTGTTGTTGTTTAGCATGGATGTTAGATATTGAGCAATTCATCACTTCAATTGTACTGTTTTTCGATCACATGGACCAACATGAACTCCAATCGCACGATTGAGCCGACCGAATTGAAGGAATTGATCTGCCCAAGATACATATTAAATTGATGTGGCTAGTGTGATATGATCCAAGTCGGGTCATACCCAATAACAAGCCAAACAAGCCAAACAAACACCGATAAATATTTATTCGCTGATAAGATCACACAAATAAATATTAGCACCAATTTAGAAACCGGGTTTTCTAAATCATTGCTTTTGTAAATGAACAACATTATATGGATAATTTGTTCATGAGAAATTAGTTGTTTTATTATTTAAGTTGGTTAAGTAATATCAAACAAAAGTGTGTTATATTTTATAAAATTAAAAAGGGTTTTAATTTTATAAAACTAAAGTGCAAGAGTGTATTTTTTATAAAAGTTCAAATGGGAGGGAAACCAAAAGAGGGACCCCATTTTCGGCCGCCCCTATGGCCTTGGGAATCCTCTTTTTTAGTTCTTGGTACATGCAAGTATTACTTCACTTGAACACTCTTCCATCAACACACTTTCTCTCACACACACAAGAGCAAAAATTCTCTCTAACATCTCTCTAAAAATCGGTTTTTAGAGCTGAAACAAGGCTGAATTTTCAGCTTTGAATCAAGTGTTCTAGGCTGAAAAATCGATTGTGAAGAGGGTTTTCAAGTTGGTGTCACACAACCTAGCAAGTGGGTGTTTGAAGGAGCTTGTGGGTATCATCTCTTGAGGTCTTCTTGCTTGAAGATTCAGCCACAAAGATCATCTCTAGCATCTCCACAAACTCGTTTTCTAGCAGCTTGAAAGGTTGTCCTCTAAACATCCTATGTTTATCTTTATTGTATGCATTTCGTATATGGATCCATGGTTTGGATTTTGATTATCAAATGGGTTTAATAATCAACTTATTAACAAGTTTTAAACTTATAATCCGCTGCATTTTTCATATGAACAAGCCTATATGAACTTTGATAAACTTGTTAAAATCCCTACACGAATGGGTCAATCGGCCGAATGTATTATGCGAATGAGCTCAATCGGCCGACTGAACCAATCGCAGGCTCAGCCAACAGATTGAACTCAGTCGTCTATTCATTCACCCGAATGAGTCCAGTCGCATGCTAGGACAACCGACTGACCACAGTCGCATGATTCATTCGCATGAATGAATCAGAATGAATTCAAACAAGATGTCTAAGGCCTGTTAAAGTTAAATCATCGGAGAATGACAATTCTGTGTCTCTGGGATTTAACATGACATCTGTAACAAAAGGATGGATGATTGATTTACCTAAAAACATTTCAAGTATGGTACTTGAAGGAGATGATGTTATTGAATGGCACTTAGTCATATACATTAGGGGTAGCAAACCGTTGCTAGGCATTATTTGCTGCTTGCATCAATCTTCTATGAATCTTGTGTAAGTGGGAGATTGAAGGAATTGATTTGCCTAAGATACATATTAAATTGATGTGGCTAGTGTGATATGATCCAAGTCGGGTCATACCCAATAACAAGCCAAACAAACACCAATAAATATTTATTCGCTGATAAGATCACACAAATAAATATTAGCACCAATTTAGAAACCGGGTTTTCTAAATCATTGCTTTTGTAAATGAACAACATTATATAGATAATTTGTTCATGAGAAATTAGTTGTTTTATTATTTAAGTTGGTTAAGTAATATCAAACAAAAGTGTGTTATATTTTATAAAATTAAAAAGGGTTTTAATTTTATAAAACTAAAGTGCAAGAGTGTATTTTTTATAAAAGTTCAAATGGGAGGGAAACCAAAAGAGGGACCCCATTTTTGGCCGCCCCTATGGCCTTGGGAATCCTCTTTTTTAGTTCTTGGTACATGCAAGTATTACTTCACTTGAACACTCTTCCATCAACACACTTTCTCTCACACACACAAGAGCAAAAATTCTCTCTAACATCTCTCTAAAAATCGGTTTTTAGAGCTGAAACAAGGCTGAATTTTCAGCTTTGAATCAAGTGTTCTAGGCTGAAAAATCGATTGTGAAGAGGGTTTTCAAGTTGGTGTCACACAACCTAGCAAGTGGGTGTTTGAAGGAGCTTGTGGGTATCATCTCTTGAGGTCTTCTTGCTTGAAGATTCAGCCACAAAGATCATCTCTAGCATCTCCACAAACTCGTTTTCTAGCAGCTTGAAAGGTTGTCCTCTAAACATCCTATGTTTATCTTTATTGTATGCATTTCGTATATGGATCCATGGTTTGGATTTTGATTATCAAATGGGTTTAATAATCAACTTATTAACAAGTTTTAAACTTATAATCCGCTGCGTTTTTCATATGAACAAGCCTATATGAACTTTGATAAACTTGTTAAAATCCATACAATGGTATCAGAGCCACTTATACGAATGCATACATGCATAGATTATACAATTTCAAGTTTTTGTGATGTGAAATACCATATGGCCGTGACCTTTTAGGGCTGAATTGTTACCCCTTTGTGGTTTTAAAGATTATATTTTACATGCATATGGTAATCTTTAAAAATCAAGTCACATTGATGGATTGTTTGTTTTGTTTGGACAAAACCAAAATTTTCGGTTTGTATAACCTTGGCTGAAAATTTAGGGTAAAAAAAGGGGAACCATTTTAACTTGAAATGCTTGCATATTTGGATGTGTATTTGAATGTTCATAACCAAGCCAAAACCTTGTGTTTGGATGTATATTTGGATGTATATTTGTGTTGTGATATTGTTTGATCATTATTATTGAGTTGTAATAATTATTTATTTGGGTTTGTAATCTATTTATTATTTATGTTGGTTTGTAATAATAAGTAGATTAGTTGTATTTCTTTTACTAGTAAAAATGTATTAGGATATATTTTGTAAAAGAAGTTCAACAAGACTTGGGTTTTTTGGTTTGGGCCATTTCAGGCCCAAATGGGCCTCATAGCCCAAGATTGGTTTTAAGCACAATAACCAAAGCCCAAAGCATGAAGGACCAAGGAAGCTAGGAGCTGAAGTTGGAGCCCAAAAGAAAGCCCAAATAAAGCAAAATGATGACAACACAAAATGGACACTTGATGCATTAGGATGCGGGATCAAGTGGGAGCACACCATCTCAATGTCTTGTGTCATGTTATGCTTTATAATTGACCCTCTTGGCACACTTGTTTTGGCCAACAAGTGTTGCCAAATCCATTGGCTATCGTTATGAACTTGTGGTTGTTTTATTATGCATGTATGGTTGATTTATGTTCATATTATCTTATTGTGGAATTGGATAGTTAACAACATGGAATCATCAACTCGCATAAAATTGTTTTACCAAAGGTTATTGATTTCATAATTAAATGAGTAATTAAAAGGAACTTTGAAATAAGTTTTCAAACAAACTACCATGCATTTGAATGCATGCAAGGTATGAAAATTGTTTTCCAAACTAGAATTTTGTAAAACTCAAATCCCTTTTAAAATAAGTCAAACACCATCCTATTATACAACACTCGAATCATTTGAGAACTTAATGTGGGATAAAGGTCACCAAACCACATTAAAGGGAACTTACGAGTTTGAGGTGGGTTTGCCGTATTTATGGAATAAAGGTCACCTAACCACTTATATTAGCAAATCCACACGTGTGTCTAAGTAGGACGACTTAATTTGGAAATCATGCATTAGGATCACCGAAGCATGACGTACAAAGGGTGTTGATGGGATAAACATGCCAAACAAAACATAAGATGTTTAACCGATCCCATACACTAGAAATTGTAATAGGTTACAATTGTCAAACGTTGACTACCTTGTAATTTAAATAAAGGGATAAAGGTCACCTAACCGATATTTAAATGTAACGTTGGATTCTAAATTTTGACTATTAATTGTCTATGAGACAAAAAGGGTATTAATAATCAAAATAAATTGATATTAAAAGTACTAAAAATTGAACTTTGTAAAATTGTAGATGGCTAACAACAACAACGCAATCCCGACCGTCCATAACCTATCACTAAGAATAATCCTTGAAAAGGAACGTCTAAACCATGGGAACTTCATGGATTGGTACCGAAACTTGAGAATCGTTTTCAAACAAGAAAAGAAGTCCTATGTGTTAGACGATCCTATTCCCGATCAACCCGATGAAAATGACGTTGAGGCCTTTGCCGACTGGGTCAAGTACACCGAAGACTCTGTGCAAGTCTCATGTCTCATGCTAGCGAGTATGATTCCTGATTTGCAAAAGGACTTTGAGAACCACAATGCCTATGACATGATCACCCAGTTGAGGGAAATGTTCCAACAACAATCAAGGGTGGAGCGCTTCGAAACGGTTCGAGCACTCCATGCATGTCGAATGGACGAGACCCAATCGGTATCATCTTACGTTCTCAAGATGAAGAGCCACATTGATCGCCTTGAAAGGCTTAACTGTCGTGTGTCCAACGAGTTGGCAACGGATTTAATCCTCAACTCCCTATCCATGAAGTTTGATTGCTTCGTTATGAACTATAACATGAATGGATGGGACACGAGCATTGGTGAGCTTCATTCAATGCTCAAAACGGCCGAGGCAGGCATGGGTAGAAAGGTTCTACCGGTCCTTACGATCAATGAAGGTGGTAGTAGGAAAAGGCACCTCCCCGACCCTAGGGCAAATGTTGCCAAAGGGAAGGGGCACGTCAAAGGGAAGGGTAAGGGTAAAGCAAAAGTGGAACCGCCCAAACCGAAAGAAAAGAAGCAAAAGGTTGCTCAAGATGACCCGTGTTTTGAGTGTGGTGAGGTAGGCCATTGGAAACGCAATTGTCCGGTCTATCTCAAAGCGTTGAGATCGAAGAGGGACGCGGGGCAAACTTCAGGTACAATCTATATGATACATGTTGAGCTAAATGTTATTTCTTCTAACACATGGGTATTAGATACTGGATGTGGAACTCATATTTGCAATTTGTTGCAGGGGTTCAAAAGAAGTGAGCATTATGCAAAAGCGGAAATAAGTCTCTTCATGGGCAATGGTGCAAAGGTTCACGTGGAAGCCCAAGGAGACTACATTTTGAAGCTTCCAAGTGGTTTGGAAGTTATTTTAAAGAATGTTTTGTATGCTCCTAGTTTAACTAGGAACATTATTTCTGTTTCCCGTTTAAGACAATGTGATTATGATTTCAAGTTTGTTGACAATGATATTCATGTTTCTTTAAATCATGTGTTTTATTTTAAGGCTATACCTTGTAATGGTATTTATGAATTGGTTCATAATAACACAACATATGATAGCTCAATGTACCAAGCAACCACCAAAAGGCTCAAATTAGATTTGAGTGATTCCTATCTTTGGCATTGTCGCCTTGGTCACATTAACAAGAATCGTATGCAAAAACTTCAAAAGAATGGTCTTTTGAAGACTAATGAAAATGATTCATTTGATGTGTGCGAGTCTTGCTTACAAGGTAAAATGACAAAGGCCCCTTTTAGTGGGACTACTGAAAGGGCAAAAGATTTATTAGGGATCATACATTCGGATGTATGTGGACCTTTTAATCCAATGACTATGGTGAAGTGAAAGATACTTCATTACCTTTACCGATGACTATAGTCGTTATGGGTATGTGTACTTGTTAAGACACAAACATGAATCTTTTGAAATGTTCAAAATCTTCAAGAATGAAGTTGAAAATCAACTCAACAAAACGGTCAAGATTCTTCGTACAGATAGAGGAGGTAAATACCTGAGTAGTGAATTTCAAGAGTATCTTAGAAGTTGTGGGATTGTCTCACAACTTACTCCACCTGGAACACCACAACATAATAGTGTGTCTGAAAGGAGGAATCGGACTCTATTGGATATGGTTCGCTCTATGATGGCTAGAAGTACACTACCTCTATCATTTTGGGGTTTCGCATTGCTCTCCGCGGCCCGTATTTTAAATATGGCCCCAACCAAGAAAGTGGAAAGGACACCTTTCGAAGTATGGCATGGAAGGGTTCCATCATTATCATATTTAAAAGTTTGGGGGTGTGAGGCTTATCCTAAGCAATACGCTCAAAACAAACTGGAAGCCCGATCCACAAAGTGTATCTTCATTGGATATCCTAGAGATTGTATTGGATATTATTTCTATGATCCAACAGAACAGAAAGTATTTATTGCTCGAAAGGCAGAGTTCTTGGAGACTAAGTTCCTTTTGGAAGAAACTAGTGGAAGAACAGTGGAACTTGAAGAGGTTCAAGATTCACAAGACGATACACATTTGGTTGATACTAGCAATCAACATGAGGATGTTGAGAATGATCATATGAATGATCAACATACACAAAACGTTCGCAGATCTGGTAGAACTAGTATTCCTCCTGAGAGATATGGATTTTTCATGGATGGATGCTATGTGGTAGATTCGGATGAACCAACCACATACCATGATGCAATGTCAAAACCTGATTTTGACAAATGGCAAGAAGCCATGAACGTAGAGATGCAATCCATGTATGATAACCAAGTTTGGGAATTGATTACACCACCTCTTAAGTCCAAGATAGTTGGAAGTAAGTGGGTTTTCAAGAAGAAAACCGATATGCATGGAAACTTGGATACTTATAAAGCTAGACTTGTAGCAAAAGGTTTCACTCAAACTCAAGGGGTTGATTATGATGAAACTTTTTCGCCTGTGGCAATGCTAAAGTCTATCAGGATATTATTTGCCATAGCAGCATATTATGACTATGAGATTTGGCAAATGGATGTCAAAACCGCCTTCCTTAATGGATATCTTAAGGAAGATGTCCATATGGAACAGCCTGAAGGTTTTGATGATCCAAAACATCCTAACAAGGTATGCAAGTTAAAGAAGTCAATCTACGGATTTAAACAAGCGTCAAGAAGTTGGAATCACCGTTTTGATGATGAAGTAAAGAAATTTGGCTTCATCAAAAACGCTGATGAAGCTTGTGTGTATAAGAAAGCTAGTGGGAGCATTATTACTTTCCTGGTATTATATGTCGATGACATTCTACTATTTGGAAATGACATTTCAACCTTGGAAGGTGTAAAAACCTGGCTTGGAAGTTGTTTTTCCATTAAGGATCTTGGTGAAGCCACCTATATTTTGGGAATAAAGATCTATAGGGATAGATCAAGGCGGTTGATAGGTTTAAACCAAAGTGCATACATTGAAAAGATCTTGAAAAGGTTCAAGATGGAGAATTCTAAGAAAGGTTTGGTACCTATTCAAAAGGGGACTATATTGAGCTCATCTCAATGTCCTAGTTCAAAGGTTGAACAAGAAAGAATGAATGGAGTCCCATATGCATCTGCTATAGGATCCATCATGTATGCAATGATATGTACTGGGCCAGACGTGTCATGTGCTTTAAGCATGACAAGTAGATATCAACAGAATCCTGGTAATAGTCATTGGATGGCTGTTAAGAGTATTTTGAAATACCTTAGAAATACTAAGGACATGTTCTTAATATATGGATCTGGTGAGGAGGAACTCGTTGTAAAGGGTTACACGGATGCGAGTTTCCAAACTGATCGAGATGATTCTCGATCACAGTCGGGATATGTCTTCATTATGAATGGAGGAGCGGTCTCTTGGAAAAGCTCAAAGCAAGATGTAGTGGCACTATCTACAACAGAATCAGAATACATCGCCGCTTCATTGGCAGCTCAAGAAGCTGCGTGGCTTAGGAAGTTCATTGCTGATCTAGGGGTCGTTGCTACCATTCAAGACCCCCTAGAGATCTTTTGTGACAACGAAGGTGGGATTGCTCAAATCAAGGAACCTCGTGCTCATCAAAAGACTCGGCACATTGAACGGAGGTTCGCTACATAAGGGATGAAGTTGAAAAGGGAAAGATATGCATTCGCAAAGTTCACACCGATCAAAACATTGCGGATCCATTCACGAAGCTCCTAGATAGGTCAAAACATGAAAGTCATACTTGTGCCTTAGGACTTCGATATTCTAGCGATTGGACTTGATCAAATTTTGTATTTGGATATTGGAACTTATGTTATTTGACTTAATTATATGATTATAATTTTCATTTGTTCATCTATTTTAGCATGTTTAAATCCGTGAATAAGCAAGTTATTCTAAACGTCCGTAGTCGATCATACTTGTGGGAACAACTATGAATGTAAGACTATAATGAACTTGGATTGGTTGATATTCATAAGTACGAATATAGAGCAAAAGGTTGCTACCAAGGTTCATTGATATCTATGGGATATAGATATAGGACTGACCCGCTCTCTATTATTTCTTCATGGAATCTTTATGATTAGTCATAAGAAATATTGAGTAAAGGCGAATATCATTGTATCCTCAGACCTGAGATACATATTGAGTCTTGATATTCACCAAGTATCGTACTTTGACTTAGTGCTTTGCTGTTATGAAACATTAACAGTACGTAAGGCTAGGTTCAGGTATGATATAAGGTAATTGTGAGAGACATATGAAGTCAAGATGGAATTTGTTCCTCTTATTCGTTGAGAGTTAGATGTCTAAGGCCTGTTAAAGTTAAATCATCGGAGAATGACAATTCTGTGTCTCTGGGATTTAACATGACATCTGTAACAAAAGGATGGATGATTGATTCACCTAAAAACATTTCAAGTATGGTACTTGAAGGAGATGATGTTATTGAATGGCACTTAGTCATATACATTAGGGGTAGCAAACCGTTGCTCGGCATTATTTGCTGCTTGCATCAATCTTCTATGAATCTTGTGCAAGTGGGAGATTGAAGGAATTGATCTTCCCAAGATACATATTAAATTGATGTGGCTAGTGTGATATGATCCAAGTCGGGTCATACCCAATAACAAGCCAAACAAACACCGATAAATATTTATTCGCTGATAAGATCACACAAATAAATATTAGCACCAATTTAGAAACCGGGTTTTCTAAATCATTGCTTTTGTAAATGAACAACATTATATGGATAATTTGTTCATGAGAAATTAGGTGTTTTATTATTTAAGTTGGTTAAGTAATATCAAACAAAAGTGTGTTATATTTTATAAAATTAAAAAGGGTTTTAATTTTATAAAACTAAAGTGCAAGAGTGTATTTTTTATAAAAGTTCAAATGGGAGGGAAACCAAAAGAGGGACCCCATTTTCGGCCGCCCCTATGGCCTTGGGAATCCTCTTTTTTAGTTCTTGGTACATGCAAGTATTACTTCACTTGAACACTCTTCCATCAACACACTTTCTCTCACACACACAAGAGCAAAAATTCTCTCTAACATCTCTCTAAAAATTGGTTTTTAGAGCTGAAACAAGGCTGAATTTTCAGCTTTGAATCAAGTGTTCTAGGCTGAAAAATCGATTGTGAAGAGGGTTTTCAAGTTGGTGTCACACAACCTAGCAAGTGGGTGTTTGAAGGAGCTTGTGGGTATCATCTCTTGAGGTCTTCTTGCTTGAAGATTCAGCCACAAAGATCATCTCTAGCATCTCCACAAACTCGTTTTCTAGCAGCTTGAAAGGTTGTCCTCTAAACATCCTATGTTTATCTTTATTGTATGCATTTCGTATATGGATCCATGGTTTGGATTTTGATTATCAAATGGGTTTAATAATCAACTTATTAACAAGTTTTAAACTTATAATCCGCTGCGTTTTTCATATGAACAAGCCTATATGAATTTTGATAAACTTGTTAAAATCCCTACACGAATGGGTCAATCGGCCGAATGTATTATGCGAATGAGCTCAATCGGCCGACTGAACCAATCGCAGGCTCAGCCAACAGATTGAACTCAGTCGTCTATTCATTCACCCGAATGAGTCCAGTCGCATGCTAGGACAACCGACTGACCACAGTCGCATGATTCATTCGCATGAATGAATCAGAATGAATTTAAACAAGATACTTAGAAATGAATTGTGGTATGTGATTTTCTAATGTTTTTGTGTTTTGTGTTTCAGATCGATGGCTGATAGATGGTCTATCAACCCTAAGCACAATATATGTTCTCATCTAGACCATACTACTCGGAATGGTGCCGACTTTGCAGAGATCATCGCTTTTCTCAGGCGATCAAGGATCCACAAGGCCATCTCTACTCCATGCACTCCCTACAGGTCTTTACATCAGGCCTTCTGGGAGAATGCTTCTGTTGATCGATCACGTGAGCCGCATAGCATACGGAGCTCTATATGTGGCATGGATATTGAGATTACTGTTGCCGATATTCAGAGAGTACGTGAGCTGGGGGACGATACTGATCACCCCACCAGACTTCACCCACTTATGGTGAGAGGATGTTTCCTGAGGATTAAGTACGCTGGGGACATCAACTCAGGTGTGCTCAACAAGAGCAATCTGTGTCCCCAGTACAAGTACTTAGCACATGTCATTCTGAAGTGCATTGCTTCCAGAAAGGGTGGGTTTGATGATCTTTCATACCAGATTCAGAATGCCTATGTGGAACTGGTGCTGAACCACCCCTTCAGCTTCTCGAGCATGATCTTCTCTTACCTTGTGGAGAATCTGGAGACAAAGGGTAAGGAGGGTTTCTGCATGTACCCCAGATTCTTGCAGCTGATTTTCAATGAGAAGCTACCATCACTTCCAAAGGAGCGCCACGATGCTGTGGCTTTAGAGATCATGGATGATACGACCCTAGGTCGTATGAGAGTTTACCGGGGTAAGCAGGTAAAGCCCCAGGTAAAGTGACTGATAGGCCATCTGGCCAATGAGAGGTACGTGGCACCTGGCAGATGTCAGTGGCGTCATATAGACATCGACTCCGATGATGAGCAGCTACAGCTCCCAGAGCACGACTCTGATGATGACGATAGTGTGGATGCTGGAGATACCTTGCCCACTCGACCAAGGGGCCCCACTGCTGATAGTACATCTCCGGTATCTGCCCCCACAGGAGATATAGCAGAGACTGCTGGGTTCCACCAGGGTTTCATGCCTGGTGAGGAAGGGAGGAGTCGGATGAGGAGCCACTAACACGGACTGTGGGAAGTAAAGTCGTTCCCACAGAACAATGGCTCTGGGCGGTTGGTGAACGCCCCGGTGGATCGGGAGAGACGGGAGAGACTGTGCTGACCCTACATATGCTCCTGATCCGCCAAGCCGTGTTCTAGGGGGAGCATCCTCCTCGACAGGATCGAGGAAGAAGAGGATGGCTCAGCCCCACGACATGAAGAAGAAGAAGCGTAGACTCACCTTCATCATCACCACAGCCACCACCACAGCCACCACCACTACCACCACTACAGCCACACCATCTGTCACCACAGGCACCACCACAGCCACCATCCCTACCACCATTCCTCCTAACAGCGCTACTACCCTTCCATCCACCACCACATCATTCACACCTACACCACCACCACCTACATCTATACCACCTCCAATCTTCACCACTGTCACCACCACCACTAGCCATCCTTCTGCACCATCGTCTTTCTCTCCATATCCATTAGGATCACCTCTACCTCCCATTGGGGTAGAGGAACAGCTATCAGCACTGAACGGTATGGTGATGCGTCTGTTAGTAGTCGATGACGAGAAGAGAGTACAGATTCATCAATTAGTAGATCTTACTACTGCGCAATCTCAGCAACTTTCTCAGCAGGCTCGACTGATTGATCAGCAGGCTAAGCAGATGTCTCAGCTCTAGGAGCAGCATGACAAGAAGATTGCGGATTTGGAAGCTGCAAACAAATCTCTTGTAGCTAAAGCTCAAAGGGTCTCAAGACGAGCCCTTAAAGATAGGAGAAGAAGATGAAGACGATGATACTGATGATGAAAGTGATGATGATGATGATGGTGACAATCATGAGGGTGATACAGATGCTAATGGTGATGATGATGAAGATGACTTTTCTGCTGCTTATGCCACAGCTACAAGCGAAAGGAGGACCAAAAGGAATCAAGATCAGAGTGCCTCTACATCCACCCCAGTAGTAGAAGAGATGAGGATACAGGATAAGAGTAATGCTTAGTTATTTATGTTATTAAAATCATATGTACTTGAATCCTGTATTAAACTTATGAAATGAATATCTATTTTAATGATTAAGAGTTTTTGCTTTGAGTATTTACTAATGTTTGGTGTATTACATGTTTAAATCGAGCAGATCCAAATTATCAAAGGGATGAACACGATATTGCTCCCCTCCAACAGATCAAGACTCAACTAACCATGATTCTTGATCTGCAAGGGATTGTTAGAAGATCAGTGAGTTACACCCCTAAAAAAGGGGAAATAATTCATGATCTTACTGATGAGCAACTAGCAGAAATGTTCAAGCTCAATCCTGATGAGATTGTAAAAGACGCTCCAACTTTTGAAAAGGACAGTGATGATGAGCTGAATGACATTGATGAGATAGAGATCGAGGACGTCACAGCAGAGCATTATCCTGAGTACGCTGACAAAGAGGGAAATGTGGTTCCCAATTTGGGTGATTCCCTAGTCAGTGATACATTCGAGATATTGGATCAGATGGAGCAAGAATCTGAGAAGATTGAAGAACAAGCCCAAGCCTCAAACGCCGATGTTGATATCACAAAGGCTGAATGGGCTGCATGTTTCGAGGAAATCCGAGCCCAACGCGCTGCTCCTAAACAACATGTCTACACCAAGGTCTACAAAGTGAAGAAACATCACAAGGTGTCAGGCAAGATTATTGCGTGGGCACATTTTGAGGATCTTAACGGTTACGCCATAAAGAGAGAGAAGAGTATTGAGTACTTTAGATTCCCACATGATCTAAAATCTCTATCTGGTTTTGAGCTCAACCAGCTGGCTAAATTGAAGCTACTATATGCTGACCCGAGGAAGATGTCAGGCTGGTTTGAGGCTGCCCTGAAGAAAGAGTACCACACCAGGTGGGTCAACTTCAAACCTCAACAACCCACGAGGTATATTAGACGTTCTGAAGTTGATCCCATAACTGGAAAGCCCAAGATAGTGCTGAAGTGGAGTACCCCAAGAACAATATCAAGAATCCCTCTTAGGGAAATGCCACAGGACTTCACTCCACACTTTAAATGGTGGTACTATGATTGGAGAATAGGGGAGGCGGTCATATTTCTTAACAAAGAGGGAATAATGGATACTATCAGGGTATTTGACCCGATGTGGCTCACTAACTTGTCTGCTGATGATGTATACACATTATACAAGTGGCCACTGTTCTATGACACGCAAGATATTATACAAGCCCTCCAATTCCAAAATGTGATACGACTCTGCTTTGCGTTTGAGATACACGCAGGAGTCACAAGAGAGGAGAAGTACAAGAAGTATGAAGAGGTTATGAATAAGGTAAGACATTAGATAGATCTAGGTCCAAGGGGAAGTTTGTTGATACATATATACCTAGATTCCGATCTGAATGTAATATGTCTTTATTGTCTTACACTTATGTAATCGTTGGGTGCTTAATGAAATACAAATGTTTGGTTGTGTTTATAATGTTTAATAATTCATTAATGAGTTGTTTAACGCATATTGACTTGATTATATAGGTTTGTGGTTGTTTGAATGAATCTTGATAATGTAATGATTAATAAATACATTCAAACTTAGTAATATGAAGTTCTCATGCGAATGGCCCATGCGAATGGACCATACGCATGAACAACTTCATGCAAATGACTCAATCACACGACTGAACAGGAGACTGGATCAGTCGCACGAGTGTGACATGAGATTGACTCAGTCGCACGACTGAACACTCAGTCGTGCGAATGGATCAACCGCATGGCTCAATCGCACGAATGAACCATGCTGATGGTTCAGTCGCCCAAATGAGCAACCCTAACCTATAAACACCACCTAATTAGTGGAAAAACGTAAGCATTCAATCCACTTCGACTCTAGACGTACCCTAGCCATCCAGAAGCCTCTAAGTTCGTACTCCAAGTTCATAGAACGTTGTAGATCGATTCCTAATTGATTCTTGACGTTAGATTCAACACGTTATTGTTTCTACGTGCGTTCTCACTGATTGGATCGCCAATCAAATAGGATTCCGCACTATTTGGTTTGGTTTAACACGTTAATCAGTTGGTGTTTCGTTCAAATACCAGATCCTAACATTCAATGAAGTATACCAAGTGAAGACTTCTACGGAAAGGAAAACTCTTGCGGAATACAACATTCTTGCGGAAGACCAAACACTTGCACTTGCAACATCAAGCAATTCAAGTCAACAAGTCAAACACGAACTCCAAGAGATTCAGTGTTTCCTTAAAAGAAACATTTGTGCCTATAAATACAAGTCCTATGTTACACATCTCTGGACGGGTGACAAGACGACACAACACCAAACATCACATCGATTCACACAATCAATCAAACACAAAAACCCTAGCAGCCGTCACATCAATACACTAAAAACATCAACACATTCGAAGAAAACATGGTCATTAGCATTTATTATTTGATCATTTGTAATCATTAATTAGTTTCAATGAAATTCGTTTGAATCAAATCTTGTTCTTTCATTTATTGTGTTGAAATCATTCTTTATTTATCATCTATTGTCTTTGATAATTAATAATTAATCAATTAATCAATTAATCAATGATTAATGATCATTCCGCAATCATTAAATCGAATTCATTCTATCACTAATAATTCGTGATTGCGATCCTTGAATTAACAGAGCGGTGCCATGCAAAGAGCATTTTGGTAAAGACATGGAACATGGGTGTTCAACTCGAGTAAAACTTAAAGCAACCAGATACGAGACCCGCTGCTGCGTTACATACATAGGTTACTTAGCCATCGATAACAGCTCGTGGTCAAAGCAAGGGAGTTGTTAAGTAAAGGGACTTATTCATTCTATATTGTATGGTTATTCAATTTCCATGTAATATTGGATATTTGTTTTGTAATTTGTTTTCCAGAAAATGCGATTGTAGGTGCTCCAACACCCATGTTTGGAGGGAGCTGGATTTTGTATGTATACGAGAGCTATGGGTGTAGCACGGAGGGAACTGAAGGAGTAGTGCCAGGAATGTTGGATCTGAGCATTTGCATGAGTATGTACATGGTAACAAACCTGCCAACTGGGCAGCCAAGGTTTATGGATAGAAAGGGACAAATTTGGGATCCGGCGGATCCCGAGGAAATCATCATGGACCTCAATATGCCGATACAGCAGGAAGGAGCGGGAACATCAAGTTCACACACTAGAGAATTTACAACCATGTTAGACCTTTATGCATCAATCCAAACCACTAGCAACCATGCACAACGATCATTTGAATATGCACAACAAGCCTTCAACCGAGTCGAAAATCTACATCCCGATTAGATTATCTGAGCAATGATGTCACGTACATTAGGAACCGAATGTCACATGAGTGGGAGGATATCCCGCCATAAAGCCCTTGAATACCGTATCACTTTCGGGGCCCAGACACAGCTATTTCGTGCCAATCTATCTTTTAATTTATGTCGTTTTATTTTTATTTTGTGTGTTTAGGATTTTAATGTTTTCAATAAATTGATGATATTTAAGATAATCCCAAGGATTCTCTCAACTTAGGGGGAGATTAAACACAAGTGTCAAATTCATCATTTTTAGTGAAGTTATTTCATTACCCTTTCCTGGTTTAATTTTTTTTAATCGCATTAGAGACAATGTGAATTTTAAGTGTGGAAATGGGATTAATTTACACATTTGACTTTGCTAAAAAGGTCCAAATTTAAAACTCTTTATAAAAGGTCACTTAACCATTAATTTTTGTGATAAGAAACCAAAAGTTTAAATTTTTTTTGATAAACTAAATTATAAATAAACATTTTTGGGAAATGAATAAGTAAATAAATGACATCCAAATAAAATTAAAATGTTTTTTTATATCCTTAAAAGCAATAATCTAGTAAAATTATTTAATCATGTAAAATTAAACACTTTTACCCAATTCCATCCGTATGTGAGTTTATTTTTGAGCCTTAAACAGCTTTTGAGCAATTCTACTTTCATTCTGATTTAATTGAGGGTGCCTTATGATACGTATGATTAGAACTTGCTTTGGGTATACATTTCAAGACCTTAATTAGTATTTGTTGCATAAAAATGAGTTAGGCATTAGGAAACCTTAACCATTCAAGCCCTAACCATTTTCTTTTAACCTTCCTTACCCGACCGTCAACCCTAGTTAGCCCCGTTGAGCTTAAACGTTTTTATTTCTCAATCACCCAAACCACCAAGTCATTTAACCAAAAAGCCTTCAACAAAACCCGTTTTCCTTTAAAGACACGTTTTTGGCCTATTATTATATTAAAAACAAAAAAAGAAAATTTTGGTCTTTTACCGGCTGACATAAAAGAACTGGAATGCATTCTTTTCATTTTAGTTTGCTTCGTTGCCTTCGCCACGCAAAACCAGGACTTCCCCCAGAAATCCGTGAACAAATTTTCAACCTCACGTTTGACGCAAGAAAGAAATGGCGATAAAAAGAACAAGTTCTGCTTTTTTGTGGAGTTTCAAAAAGTGTTGTAAAGAGGCGGGAAAAAAGATACGAGAGATACCCGAATTGTGGAAATTGGTCCCACAATGGAAAATGCAAAAAGAACCAAACCAAGTCTCAATACAAATACACAAAATTGATCCGATTGGGTGCTATTAGGCTTCAAGCCGAACAATCCTTACGAAAGGAAAGTTTTGTGAATCTTCGGGTGAAAGACGAAGTACAATTTTTGAAAGCAAAATACGGTCTTGACAATCTAACCTTAAACGAGTCCTCAAGTTAGCATATCTCTTCTAGCTTGAAGTATTGTATTGGGAGCCTTTTACTGCTTTTCTTGTAGTTTATGTTAGAAAAATAAGCGAAGACCATCGTCTTTAGCATTTAGCCACTTTTTCCAAATATTCCATACCTGAGCCCAAGGCAAGTTATAACCCATCAAAGACCTAACGATTTATGCAAGTAAATATCTAAGTAGATGGAGATTTGATCCCTTAACAAGCATATGATTTCACAAGTACTCATACTAGAAAATTGTGCGTATTAGTCATACTTAATTATGACACCATATATTTAGCCTAGTGTGAGTGCATATTGTGAGAAGTGTGGAATTTTACATGATAATAATTTTTACTAACTAATCTATTGCTTGCTAAGATATCATTTTACATATGTTTAAAATGTTTACATTTGGATGAAATAATGTTTACTTGTGTATTTCCCAGAAGACATATTTATTATTTGATTTATTTGGCTTTTAGAGAAATTATCATTTTAAGTGATTTTGTTTAGGACAAGCAAAGTTCAAGTGTGAGGATGTTTGATGTGCTCTAAATTATACATAAAAATCTTATCAAAAGCACATCAATTATTCCTCAATATCTCCCTTAAAATGATGATTATGTACTTAAAAATATTAAATTGTGTTTTCAGGTGTCCAAAAGGGCAAGATGGACAAAAGGAGCATATGACAAGAAATTGAAGAAATCCGAGCTTTGGAGTCCAAGCATGGGGCTGTGCCTTATTAAGCACGCCTTCATGCCTTGCCTGAAACACACCCCGTGCTCAAATTGGCACACCCCCGTGTTTGGACATTTGACAGGACAAAAAGTATTGTCCCCTAAAAGTAAGCACAGGGCATTGCCCGACCTCTAACATGGAGCCGTGCCCAACAACATCTGCACGTACGAGCCGACCAACTTTCGTAAGCATTAAACTAGCATGGCGCCGTGCCTTTTGGGCATAGGGTCATGCTTAAACACTCCAGAAAGCCTATAAATAGAGGCCTAAGTTCAGCATTTTAGCAAGCTTTGGTGAGACAGTTACTCTGCAGAATTCTCTAGGGAATCAAGTCTTCAATACCATTTGGAGGCTCAGGAGGTGCATATAACACTTGTAAGAAGCTTAGGATTGTCTAAACATCATCCATTGTGGATCACCGGTTTGATTGTTCCATTTCACCGATGATTTCATATATATCTTCTATGTTATTTGTTGTTATGTTCAAGCTCATTATGAGCTAAACTTTTATTATCATTCTCATTGGAGGAAACTTATGTAATTCGTGATGAACTAATGGTGTGATATATATTATGTTAATGTTATGGTGGTCTTGGGAAAACTTTTGATGGGTAGCATCTACATTTGAACTTGAAGTTATAACTTTATGATTTGTGATTGTGATTATCATACACGGTTGAAAAACGTATGATCAACTTTCATTCGCGAAACCAGTCTTCATAATAAATCCATGGCTAATGAACTAGAAATGGTTATTAGAAATCATATCACCTTAACTTTCTGATCATTAGTGGTTCCCTTTTATTAGTCTGAGAAATCTACAGTAATTGTTATGGTTTTCTAAAATTAATGGTATGTTTGAAAGGAATTTGATCAACTCTCTTTTTAACATTAAGTTATGTTTTCAGAAATTGTATGTCAAAAGGTCACAAAAGATTTACCTACATTACTAGGGCTTTGATCTAAGCAGTAAAACTCAACCTGACGTGTTCCTAGTCACTACGGAGCGGATAGACGAGAAATCACTCCAGCTCACCTTTATTAACATTAACATAATTACATTAATCAATATCTTTAATCATGTTGATACATATGTCCCTAGTTTATGTGCTTAATGTAAAAGTCTTTCAGGGCTTACATATGTGTAATGAAACAATGTAATAATATATGATTTGTTTATATCTGATTCATATATATAAACTTATTATATAGGTTTGAAGTTGTTATATGATGATTCATGCTAATGGACCATAATTATGGACCATACGCATGAATACATCATGCTAATGAACCAGTCGTACGACTGAACCAGACGAGTGGATCAGTCGTACGAGTGAGACATGAGATTGACTCAGTCGCACGACTGAACTTTCAGTCGTGCGTATGAATCAGTCCCATGGGACAGTCGCACGACTGAACCATGCTAATGGTTCTGTCGCACGAATGAAGACTGCAAACCTATAAATACCACTTAATTCGTGGAAAAACAAAACTTTTGACACATACTCATAACCTAGCCGTCCAGAGCGTCCAGAAAGCCTATTCCAAGTTCATAGTTCGCATCTGATCGTTTTCTACTCCTTCTTAACGTTTCTTTAATCGTTAGATTGATCAGGATTGTGTTCTCACTGATTGGATTGCCAATCAAATAGGATTCTGCACTATTTGATCTGGTTTCACGCATTATCAGTTAGTATTCCGTACGTACACGGTCCTGACAAGTGGTATCAAAGCTTTGGCTCTTGATTTTGCGTGTGATTCGATTAGTCTCGGTGTAAAAATCACGTTTTTCATTCAAAGGAGTCATTTTTTTTGAGTAAAACAGTGTTTTCGACGTCTCAAGGTCTCAAAGTTTACGTTTTTCGGCATACGGCAGATTAGGGTTCTTGAAAAATTGTGTTTTTATGTCAAAGTGTCAAAAACCTTCAATTTTGCAAAAACCGCAGCCTTCAGTCGCACGAATAGCTCATTCATATGATTGAACCCATTCACAAACTCCATCCGCACGACTGAACACCAGTCGCATCCTTCATTCGCACGACTGAACCACTTCAGTCTTGTCCATATGCACGACTGAATCCAATCGCACGATTGAATTCAGTCGCACTCTTCATTCACACGAGTGATCCATACGCATTGTTCTACGATTGAAGTTGTCTTGTTCACAAAGTTCAAAATTAATACAAATGGAAGATCAGTTTTCAGTGTTTAGTGCTAGGAAGGACTCACGCATCCAGAACCTTTTGCTTTTGGAGAATGAGGTTGGAAATCACAATAAACCACCAAAGCTTATAATGTTGGAGGACTATCCACAATGGAAACAGCGGTTCGAGATTTACCTAAATGGAGTGGATCCAAATCTCTGGACTTCTATAGAGACTAGTTACACGGTACCAGTAAGTGCAAATGGAGTAAAGTTGACTTTGGGTGGAATGAGCAAGCTCAGAAGATTCTCTACAATGCTGAGAAGAAAGTTTATGCTCTTCTGACTCAGTCAATCCCGAAAGACATCTTTCACCAATTTTCTGAGAACAAGCAGGCCAAAAAGTTGTAGGATGCATTAGAGAAGAGGTACGAAGGGAATTCAACGTTAAAGGCACTGAAGGCTAAGGCTCTCAAGAAGGAGTTCGATAATTTCTCTCCTATAGGAAACGAGAGCTTGGATGACATAATCGACAGGTTCTACCATCTTATGAGTGAGCTACACACTCATGGGGTAACGACGTCTATGGAAGATAAAGTTTCAAGCTTTGCAAGTGGGCTGCTTGAGAAATGGGATTCATTTGTGTCCAACTTGAGACAAAACGACATACTTATTACGTTGGACATAAATGACTTCCTCTTGAAGTTAAGGGAGGAGGAACTGAGAATGAAGTACAAGTAAAAGAAAGGATCTTATGTTCAGAATCCTTCATTATATAACTCAGTTCCCACTCCAACTGGTTCAGGAGCACCAGTTCCGCAGCTCATTCCCAAACCACTGCTTCGAGACCAGAAACGTTAGGGTCATCTTGCACCCAATATATAGTACCTGAAGCCAATGCTACTAAGTTGAAGACCGAGAATCTCGGTAATATCACAGTGGAAGTTGAAAAGGAGCATATGGATCTTCTAGCAGCTGTTGTCCATTCCTATGATGGTCTAGTTGCAGGGAAGATTGGTAATTGCCACCTTGCAGATGAAGATTTCGAGCAGGTGGACGAAAATGAACTCGAGAGAATGGATATCATGTGGGCCTTGGCGAGTGCTGTCAGAAGGGCGAAAAAGTTTGTAAGAAAGACAGGACAAAATTTAGTAGCCACAAAAGACACAACATTTGGTTTCGACAAAACCAAAGTTATCTGCTTTAATTATGGTGAAAAGGGGCATTTCAAACGTGAATGTGTAAAGCCCAAGAAAACAGGTAACGGAAATCCGTTCTCAACCTTCATCCGTCAAGACAAAGACAGGAGTGGAACTACCTCTTCAAGCAAAGAGACAAAGGCCTTGACTGCTCAAGGTGACGAAGAGCAGGACTGGACCTTCCGTTTATGTCTCTGGGTGAATCAAACATTGCCTGTGTCGAGGTATTGGATGATGGCTCTGTGAGTGAAGGTGAAATCACAGTTGAACAAGTAATGTCAGATAACGAAGAAGCTGTGAATGTAGTAAATCACCAAGTTGAAGAAGAACTCAGAACGACATGTTCAGAACCTCCAGCATCCGAAGCGTCTAACTCTACATTGATGGCTGACTCAACTGATTCTTCACAGGTAAGTACAAAAGACCAAATTTTTGAAAAACATGCTTGTATTGAATGTAACAAATTTAGAGAAAGCATTGATTTGAAGTTTGCTAGGTTATTAGACCACAATGATAACTTAGTAAATGATTTACAACTGTGCACAGAAGCTAATCGTATTTTAAAACAAAATGAGTGCAGTTACAAAGGAAAAATAGAACTTTTAGGTAAACAACTAAGGGAAACCGAGGTTGTTGCTTTTAATCAATCTAATGATATAAAGTTTTATATTTAAACTCTTTGGAAGAAACAAAGAAAGAAAAAGCAGTTTTAGAAGTCGAGGTAAATTTATTAAAACAAAAACTGCATAGTTAGGCGAGTTCTTCTCACATAGTACAGAACTTAGTGAAAGAACGAAACAACGGGGAAGGTTTGGTTACCAAGTAGTTCCACAACCACCTGAGATCATGTTAAATACAAAATGTAGACCTGTAAATAACAACCCAATTAAGGATCATGTGGTGTCCACTCCTCTAGTTAGTGATCCAGATTCCACTGATAAACCGGTGAACTCTATTACTAAACAGAAGGAGTCTACTTTAAATCAAAAGGAAAGATGCCCATTGAAAATTTGGATAATCAATTTGAAAAGGTTAATGGAAAGTTAGGTTCACACATGTCTACTTCTAAACCCAAAATGACCAAATCAGTTAACCAAACACGTGCGTCACGTCAAAGTCCAAATAAACTAAAGGCTAAAGATGTTAAGAATGTGCAAACAATTAATTTTGTAAAAGAAGCAGAAACATCTAAACGAGTAGTGACCAAATCCAACCAGACTTATGTCACACCTGTATCATACTCAACTCCACATAAACAGTTTTCTCAACATGTAGAAGGGAGATCATGCTACAGTTGTGAAAGAGAGGACACATTTCTTTTAACTGTCCTTATTATCAGACTCGCAGACAGAAAATTGAACTTTATGATACAAAACGAAGTTCTTCGAAAAGGAGTTCTATTACTCCACCAAAGAGAATTAATGAACCTAAAGTTCAAACTGTAAGCCAGTCGTTTGTTTATCACGAACAGGCCTTACACAAAACTGGGTTATGGAAAGAAAAGTCAAGTCCATTGTCTGATAATGAGAACAATAAGAAGAATGATATGCCCTCACCCTCAAATAGACAGTGGGTTGAGTTTATGATGTGTGATTCCTCTGGGTCACCCAAGCCAGTTAAGGCTTGGGTCCCAAACCTAAACTGATCATTTCCTTTTAATGTGCAGGGTGTCCGTTACAGTGCTATCATAAATACCTGGATTGTTGATAGTGGGGCGTCTAGGCACATGATCGGGAACCTGTCTCTCCTTTTCAATGTCAAACAAATTAAAGGGGGACATGTATCATTTGCTGGAAATAAAGGAGGATACATCACCGCTCAAGGCGAAGTGGGAAACAAGAAAGTCAAGTTTGATAAGGTCAACTACGTTCAACAACTACAGAAACTTGCTTTCAGTCTCCCAGATCTGTGACAAAGGATTCAAAGTTGTTTTTACAACAAGAAGTGCTACGTATTGAAGAAGGATTACATTATCCCGGAGGACAAAATTTTACTGTCAGCTTCAAGATCAAATGACTTATATGTCTTGGATCTATCAAAAGCCTCCACAACTGATCATAAAGTTCAATGCTTCTTGTCAAAGGCAACAGAAAGGGACTCAATCTCCTGGCATAGGAGAATGGGACACATCAATCCACGGAAGATGAATCATCTGATCCAGAATGATTTAGTGAATGGAGTAAATGTCAAGAATTTTCAACTTCCGGATTTTTGGGTAGCGTGTAAGAAAGGTAAACAGACCAAGAAGTCTCACAAGGCAAAGAAAGTTAATTCCAGTGACCTACCTCTCGAACTTCTACACATGGATCTGATTAGTCCTGTCAGCACAAAAAGCATCGCTGGTGATTTGTACTGTTATGTAGTCACTGATGATTACTCAAGATTCTCTTGGGTGATGTTTCTGAAATCCAAATCAGAGACATTTGAATCCTTCAAACAGTTGGTAACTACATTGGAATCACTCTACAAGTTGAAAGTGAGACAGATTCGATCAGACAACGGCACGGAGTTCAAGAACCAGTGGATGGAGGCGTTTTGCAAAGAGAAAGGAATTGTACACCAGTTCATATCTGCCTACACTCCACAAATGAACGAAGTTGCTGAACGAAAGAACAGGAGCTTGATAGAGACAGCAAGAATGATGCTAGCCGACTCGAAACTGCCTATTCAATTTCGAAACGAGGTAGTTGCCAATGCATGTTACACCCTCAATCGAGTCTTAGTGGTCAAACGACATGGGAAAACATGTTATGAGCTGCTCCAGCGACGTAAACCAAACTTGGAGTATCTAGAACCGTTTGGCGCACCGTGTATGCTGCTGAAGAAAACTCAGACTGGGAAGTTTAGTAAGAAGGCAGAAGAAGGGATCTTTCTAGGATACAATATACCAGACAAAAGAGTTTATAACAACTCAACGGGTCAGGTAGAAGTGTGGTGCAATGTTGATGTTCAAAGGTACACCACCCCCCGCTGGAAAGGTACCCTCATTCTTCTTCGACTGTGATGGATTCTTTAAGTCCTTCAACATCCCTCCCTCCCTTCCTGATGATGAGTTATTGACCAGAATGATGTATGGCGTCTTAAACACACCGTCACTAGACTCGACGACATCAGTTCCACAAGGTGAAGCTTCTAGTTCTTTAGGGGGAGCACTTGATGTAATCGACTCCTCCTCTGATGATGAAGAAGTGGAGACTGAACAGGTGGACCAGGAGGAATAGGTTCCTGCTACAGAAAGTACACACGCATCAGATGTTGATGCCTCTGACACTTCAGAACCTCACACTCCAATGGCTACGAATACTGAACCGGGAATTCAAAATCTGGATCAGCAAGTAGTTATTCCCACCACTCCCGGATCTCGAATAAATGTATATCATCCTCTGGACAACATCATAGGGGATGTACAATCGGGAGTACAGACACAAAATCAGCTCTACTCAGCTGATTATGCCTCAGTCATGGAAAAAGGCTATCTTCACGACGGCGCTTATCGATGTTTTGTGTCTCAATTTGAGCCAAAATATGTAAGTGAAACCTTAAACGATGAGGCATGGGTTAGTGCCATGCAAGAAGAACTCCTATAACTCAAGAAGCTAGGAGTATGGACACTGGTGGATAGACCAAAAGGTGCTAAGGTAATTCGCACTAAATAGGTCTTGAAGTGCAAGAAAGATGACCATGGGGTCATAATCAGAAACAAGGCTCGACTTGTGGTTCAAGGTTTTAGACAAGTCGAAGGCATTGATTACAATGAAGTGTTTGCACCAGTGGCTAGAATGTAAGCAATCCGTATTTTCCTAGCCTATGCATCTTACATGAAGATTAAAGTTTATCAACTAGATGTCAAAAGTGCATTCCTTCATGGTGAAATTCGTGAGACAGTCTACGTCAATCAACCCGAAGGATTTGAGGACCCTTATCATCGGGACAGAGTTTACAAACTAGACAAGGCTCTCTACAGGCTCCATCAAGCCCCTAGAGCCTGGTTTGAGAAGCTCTCGACTCATCTTGTGAAACACGGTTTTCGCAGAGGAGTGATTGATTGTACGTTATTCATCAAAGAAAAAGACGGTGATTTACTGCTGGTACAGATATATGTAGATGACATAATCTTGGGTTCCAAGAATGAAGAATTATGTAAAGATTTTATAATGAAAGCAGAGTTCGAGATAAGTGCAATGGGGGAGATGAAGTTCTTCCTAGGACTACAGGTGGATCAGACACCAAAAGGAATCTTCTTGCATCAGACTAAATATGTAGGGGACATCCTCAGTCGGTTTGACATGGAGAATGCTTCAGCTGCTGGAACTCCACTTGCCACGAATCATGATGTGGCACCCGACAAAAATGGTGATCTGGTTGTTGCTACAATGTATAGAGGAATGATCGGATCCCTTATGTATCTCACACCGTCTCGTCCTGATATCATGTATGCCACGTGTCTTTGTTCAAGATATCAGGCAAAACCAAAAGTAAATCATCTCATTGTTGTGAAACGGACTTTTCGCTATCTTAAGGGTACTCCAACACTCCGGTTGTGGTATCCTCATGACGATGATTTTGAGCTTACAGCATATAGTGACTCGGATTATGGTGGTTGCAAGATGAATTACAAGTCAACTTCTGCAGGATGTCAATTCTTTGGTAGACGGTTAGTCACCTGGCAGTGTAAGAAGCAGACATGGGATGCTCTGTCAACTTGTGAAGCTGAATACGCTGCTGCTGCAAGTTGCTATTCGTAGATTATTTGGATTCAATAGCAAATGCGCGACTAC
Organism: Flaveria ramosissima; assembly: GCA_025215565.1. Classification (NCBI taxonomy): domain Eukaryota; kingdom Viridiplantae; phylum Streptophyta; class Magnoliopsida; order Asterales; family Asteraceae; genus Flaveria; species Flaveria ramosissima. Next base: position 64,685,129 of record CM046040.1, on the reverse strand, counting down.
GGTTTGTAATTCTCTAACACTCCTATTTTTGTTGATAATTCTGCTGCTATTGCTGTCACCAAAAATCCAGTCCAACATCCTAAAACTAAACACATCAGTATTAAATATCACTTTATACGTGACTGTTTTGAAAAGCAATTAATCGCTGTTGTTAAAATAAATACGGATTTTCAACGCACCGACCTCTACACAAAAAGCATTTGATAAACCTAGGTTTTTATATCTTTTAGAGGTTAATGGCGTGAAAAAGAAAAGTGATGTGATTCTAGAGGAAGAAAGTGCATAGTCCGACATGTTTTTTATTTTCCTTTGTTTTATTTTATTTTCCTGTTTATTAAAATCCAAAAACACAAAAATATTTTCGGTTTTAGAATTTTAGGGGGAGAATAGGTTAGTTTAGTAGTTACTTCGTTCAGTATTTAATTACTTAAAAAAACGAGGGAGGAGGGCAGCTTAGCTAAAAAGATAATGAAATCAAATCTGTGATTCTGATTCAACACTTATGGAAAATGATAGTACACAGGGAACAAATTGTTTTGGACTTCAAAACTAAATGATTAAGATGCAAAATTCTAAGTATATATCTGAGAAGTCTAAGCAAAATAAAAGGAAAAATGATACTAAAACTAGTCTGCTACTGAGGTAACATAGAGAAAATAGACCTAGAGGTTGCTAGTTTATTATATGATATGTCGGTAGGTTCAACACAATAGAGTGTAGACCTCATTGGTGATTTAAATTAAAACTAAGTTTGTTCAACCTGCTGTGGGTTCCCATCTTATCCCTGGTTAACACAATCAAGGCAGTTCCAATAAGGGGTGAAGAGAAAAATAAACGCCACAAATGTTTGCAGATGACCATAAAAATGAGCATAGCACATGGAAAAAATGCAAAATGCAATCAAGCTAATAACATATGTTGTTGGTACATTATGTGCACAAAGAAAATAAATGCTCTAACAAGAAGATAGGTTGTGTGCCTCTCTGCTATGCGGTGGCACTGACCTGAGGATAAGCACAACCTAAATATTCTAGAATTCATTGTTGTTTCCGCCTCTCTGCTGTGCGATGGCACTGACCTAAGGCTTGGCATCTCTCTGAAAGCTCTTAGAATAGTTTCTTCTTGTCAAAATACCCGTAGACCGCTCACAAATCTCCTGAGGAACATTGATTACCATATAAGCGTGGGATCCACAAATGCTTGTTGAAATAATTAAATCTTAATATATCACCAATGTGTGTCAAAAATCAGTGTATGGATTTAAAGGACAAGTATACTGACAATCATCGTGAGCTGCAGTTCTCGAAAGTCAAAATCATTGTGTGCATCTTGTAGTTCTAGTATGAATTCCTAATATTGCTATTGACTCTTGGACAAAACAAGAATCTAGCATCAAAATAGTTCATTAAATGTCCCAAATGATTCTGATATACCTGTATGATTCCATAATGAATCGTACCAGAAATAATAAAATAGAATTGAAGCTGTGTTGTCCAGGAAGTAAAATCGTTAAAAGTACTCTAATAGGTTTAAATTCATCTCCAATCAAAAATACAAAATTATATCTTGTTTTGTTTTTAAATTTCTAGTTGTGTTTTATTTATGTAGTTATTAGTTAGATAAAAGTCAGACTATACATCTGGATTAACTCTGTGAATCACTCACTAAAAGAGGTCACGTCTGAGGTGACCAATCGGGTTTTCAAATTAAAAAGGATCACGTCTGAGGTGATCAACAGGTTTTCAAATTAAAAAGGTCATGTCAGTACCATATGAGATGATCATCGGTCATAACGTCTTATCAATAGTTAACAGGTAAAGTGTTTGAAAGTGAATGAGGTCAAACTCATAAGTCTGAGCCATTCGCACGACTGGACCATAAGTATGGACCAGTCGCACGATTGGATCATGGCTTGAGCCAATCGTACGATTGAACCATACGTATGGACCAGACATACGATTGGACCATAGCATGGGTCAATCCATGTGATTGGATCACCAGAATGAACCAATCGCACGAATAGATGTGACCGACTGAGCTAGTCGCACGATTGAGCCCCAGTCGCACGAATGAAGCGTGCGAATAAGTCTAGTTGCATGACTGAAGGTAAACCTAGTATCAATAGAGAGGAGTCAGTCGCACATACTCATCACCCCTCAATCTCTCTCAAATCACACGAAAGCAAAGTTACTCTGCCCAAATCTCGTTTCAGTGATTTAGCATCTTGTTTGTGACCCTAATGATTTCTCTCTGTATCTACTGGTAATGTGAGACGAAAACCCACCTCAATGTTCGGTTTAATCGAGCGCAAATGACCTAAATTGGTCAAAACAAGAACTGAGACAAAGTTCTCAAAATAAACCACTAAAATGGACTAAATCGTTTACTTAAAGAGTATTAGGTGTTATTTTGAGTGTTTGCGAGTCTAATAAGCCTAACCACAACATTTAACATCAAGTTTAGACCAAGAACTGATTTTAAAGTGTCGAACAGAGACCTATGCGAATGGACATGCTGATGAACCTCAATCGCACGATTGAGCTGGGCGACTGACTCAATCGCACAAATGAGTTGGGCGTATGACTCAACCGCACGGATGAACCATGCGTATGAGTTTAGTCACACGACTGTTTCAACCGCATGGGACATCATACGACTAAGCTTAGTCATAGGCTCAATCGTACGACTGAGCTCAATCGCACGACTAAGACTCAGTCGCATTGTCAATTCGCACGACTGAACAGAATGATTCAAGTTCATTTAAATTCAAATGTCATCCATTTACACAAATTCTAACGTATATGTGTCTTGTTTTACAGAAACATGGCTAGCAGATGGACCATGAGCACGAAGCACAACCTCTGTGCTCATCTTAACGTCACATCCCGGAACGCTTCTAATTTCGCGGGGATTATTGCCTTTTTGCAGAGATCGAGGATCTTCAAGTCCATCTCTACACCATGCACACCATATCAATCGATTCAGCAGGCTTTCTGGGAAAGCGCTGTAGTAGACAGGTCCACTGAGCCTCATCCCATTCGGAGCTCTATTTTTGGTCAAGAGATTGAGATCAGCGAGGATGATCTGAGGAGGGTTTTGGAGTTGGGTGAGGATGGTGACTGCCTAACCAGGCTGCATCCCCTGACGGTTCGGGGATGTTTTCTTCGGATCAAGTACGCTAGGGACATTAATGCAGGTGTGCTCAACAAGAGCAACATGTGCCCCCAGTTCAAGTATTTGGCCCATGTGCTCCTCAAGTGCATAGCCTCACGGAAAGGTGGTTTTGATGAGATGTCTGATCAAATCCAGAATGCTTATGTAGCTCTGATACTGAACCATGCGTTCAATTTCTCTCATATGATCTTCACGTACATGGTAGAGAATATAGAGGCCAATGGCAAGGAAGACTTCTGTATGTACCCTCGTTTTCTACAGATGATTATTGGTCAGAAGCTTCCTCTGCTGCCGAAGGAGAGACATGATGCGGTCACTCTTGAGGTTATGGATGATACCACTCTTGGTAGGATGAAAGTGTACCGGGGCAAGCAGGTGAAGCCCCCTGTGAGGAGATTGTTTGGGCATCTAGCCCGGGAGGACTACGTGGCGCCCGCTCGCAAAAAGTGGCGTCACGATGACAGTGACTCGGATACTTAGCCTATAGTTTTTCCCACCAACGACGAAGATGACGATGACAGTGAAGATGGTGGAGATACTAGCCCCACTCCATCTAGGGCCACTGCCACTGATATTCCATCTCCACCATCCACACAGGGTGGAACTGAGAGGGTTGCGTTCCATCAAGACTTCCTACCTGTTGAGGAGGAAGAGTCAGATGAGGAGCCGCTGGTAAGGACAGTGGGCAGTAAGGTTGTTGCCACTGAGAGAGGGATTGCGGCGGTTGGCGGACGCTAGGGTGAGTCCAGGGGTGCTGCTGCCGATGACACTGATCCATCATACATCCCTGACCAACCCATCAGCCCAGGGGGAGCATCCTCTTCTAAGGGCTCGAGGAAAAAGCGGATGGCTTAGCCCCATGGCATGAAGAGCAGGAGGAGAAGGATTACCCTGATTACCACCACATCCACCACCTCTACCACAACTACCACCACCACTACCACACCTCCTACCACCACTACCACCACTACACACCACACCTACCACACACACACCTACCACCCACCACACTACAGCCACCCCTTCACCATCCACTCCTATTCCACCCCCAAACTCACCATATCCACCACCACTACCACCCCCAATAAGCCGGGACATTTGCTCAAGTCCCACTGAGCCATGGATCCACTCTGCCCTCCATCGGGGTAGAGGAACAGCTAGCCAACCTCAACCAGATGGTGCATAGAGCTGCACAACTCAACCAGCTTATGGAGCTAAATGCAGCTCAGGCTGAGCAGATTACACAGCTCAGGGAGCAGAATGCTCATTCGTTTAAGAGGATTGAGGATTTGGAGGCAAAGAACAAGAAGATCTTGCTCAAGCTGAAAGGATCCCAAGATGAGCCTTTAAAGATCAGGGAAGGTGATGATGATGATGATGATGATGATAATGATGATTCGGATGAAGAAGATGAGGGTGATGATGAAGGACAGAGTGGAAAGGAGAAAGAGGACGATGATGACGAAGAAGGTGATGCTGCTCCATCAGCTTCTACTAAGGCTAAAGAGAGGCGTTCTAAGAGAGCTCAAGATCAAGGAGACTCATCCTCAGCTCCTCCAGTTGAAGAATTGACCGATCAATATAAAAGTAAAGATTAGATGTTTTGTATTTATAAACTTTTGTACTTGATTCGAATATTACATTAATGTAATTTATGGTTATTTATGTTTATCTATGCTTAAATGTCTTGATTAAATACTAATGATTGATGTGTTAAATGTTTAAATCAAGCAGATAAAACATCACAGCAAGATGAATATGATATTGCTCCCCTTCAGCAAATCAAGTCTCAATTCACAATGATTCTTGATTTACAAGGAATCGTGAGAAGATCAGTGAGCTACACTCCCGAAGAAGGAGAAATTATACACGATCTGACCGACGAGCAACTTGCTGAGATGTTTAGACTGAATCCTAACGAGCTTGTCAAAGACGCTCCAAATGTCGATGTTATAAGTGATGATGAGCTTACTGATGTTGATGAAATAGAGATAAAGGATGTTACGTCTGACCACTATCTAGAGTACACTGACCAAGAGGGAAATGTGATCCCAACTTGGGTGACACTCTCGGCAGTGCTACATTTGAAAAACTGGATGAAATGGAGAAAGAAAAGGATAAGGATGAAAGCCAAGCCCAAGCCTCGGATACAGATGTTGATATAAAGAAGGCCAAATGGGCAGCTTGTTTTGCTGAAATAAGAGCCCAGTGCACAGTTCCAAAGCAAAATGCCTACACCAAACTCTACAAAGTCAAGAAACATCAGAAGGTGTCTTGCAAGATCATAGTGTGGGCGTATTTTGAGGACTTAAACGTTTATGCTGTAAAAAGGGAGAAGGGAATAAAGTACTTCAGGTATCCTCATGATCAAAAGACTTTACCAGGCTTTGAGCTCAATCGACTGGCATGCTTAAATCTGCTATATGCTGATCCCAGAAAGATGTCAGGTTGGTTTGAAGCTACATTAAAGAAGGAATACCACACCACGTGGGTAAACTTTAGACCTCAACAACCGAAGAGGTTTATTCGCAAGTCTGAGGTGGATCCCATATCTGGAAAGCCTAAAGTAGTGTTGAAGTGGAGTCCCCCGCGCACGATGTCGAAGATTCCCTTACGGGAAATTCCTCGGGACTTCAATCCACATTTCAAATGGTGGTATTATGACTGGAGGACGGGTGAAGCGATCATAGTTCTAAACAGAGATGGCAAAATGGAAACTATCAGGGTATTTGACCCAATGTGGCTTACCAACTTGTCAGTTGAAGATGTCTACACTTTATACAAGTGGCCACTGTTCTATGACGCGCAAGATATTGTTCAAGCTCTCCAGTTCCAGAATGTGATACGGCTTTGCTTTGCGTATGAAATACACGCAGGAGTCACAAGAGAAGAGAAGTACAAGAGGTTTGAAGAGCATATGAAGAATGTCAGACGTTAGAGTAAACTAGGCCCAAGGGGGAGTTTGTTGATACATATGTCCCTAGTTTATGTGCTTAATGTAAAAGTCTGTCATGTCTTACATATATGTAATGAAACAATGTAATAATATATGATTTGTGCTTTGATGTTTACTTATATCTAATTCATATATATAAACTTATTATATAGGTTTGAAGTTGTTATATGAGGATTCATGCTAATGGACCATAATTATGGACCATACGCATGAATACATCATGCTAATGAACCAGTCGCACGACTGAACCAGACGACTGGATCAGTCGTATGAGTGAGACATGAGATTGACTCAGTCGCACGACTGAACTTCAGTCGTGCGTATGAATCAGTCGCATGGGTCAGTCGCACGACTGAACCATGCTAATGGTTCAGTCACACGAATGAAGACTGCAAACCTATAAATACCACTTAATTCGTGGAAAAACAAAACTTTTGACACATACTCATAACCTAGCCGTCCAGAGCGTCCAGAAAGCCTATTCCCAGTTCATAGTTCGCATCTGATCGTTTTCTACTCCTTCTTAACGTTTCTTTAATCGTTAGATTGATCGGGATTGCGTTCTCACTGATTGGATTGCCAATCAAATAGGATTCCGCACTATTTGATCTGGTTTCACGCATTATCAGTTAGTATTATGTATGTACGCGGTCCTGGCAAATCACACCACCAATTCATCATAGTTACATAAGTGTAATCTAATTAGGATATAGTCTTTATTCCCTGGTTTTAAATCCGAACGCTTCAATCTTATTTTACTTTATTTTAATTATTGTTTTTAAACCCTAAAAAACTTATCAAAGCAACTGATGGGTGCGGATAGTATATACATTTTGATAAAGATTTATCGCACATATTTAGTTTTAAATGGTTATTACTAGTACTAAACCACACACACAAAAGGCAAGTGTACCTTTCGTGTGGTAATATAGTGATGGTAAGAACCGAGTACCAATCCGTGGACACACCTAGCCTACTCAACAAACTTGATGTTTGACTATCGGATTTGGTTTTTATTAAATAAAATGATAAGTTGTATTGGAAAGATTTTTAGGGTTTAAAAACAATAATAAAAATAAAGTAAACTAAGATTTGAAGCGTTTGGATTTAAAACCAGAGAATAAAAGTTATCATCCTAATTAGACTCCACTTATGTAATCGTGATGAATTGGTGGTGTGATTTAAAGATATGGATTAATGTAATTATGTTAATGTTTATAAAGATGAGCTGGCGCGATTTCTCGTCTATCCTGCTACTATAGTGACTATGATCACGTCAGGTTGAGTTTTACTTCTTAGATCAAAGCCCTAGTAATGTAGGTAAATCTTTTATGACCTATTTGACATATGATTTCTGAAAACATAACTTAATGATAAAAAGAGAGTTGATCAAGTTCCTTCCTAAAATACCATTAATTTTAGAAAACCATAACAATTACTGAAGATTTCCCAAACTAATAAAAGGGAACCCGCAAATGATCAGAAAGTCAAAGCGATATGATTTCTAATAACCATTTCTAGTTCATTAGCCATGGATTTATTATGAAGACCGTTTCACGAATGAAAGTTAATCATATGGTTTTCAACCTTGTATGACAATTACAATCACAAACCATATATTTATAACTTCCCGCTCAAATGTAGATGCTACCCATCAATAGTTTTCCCAAGACCACCATAACATTAATATAATATTTATCACACCATTAGTTCATCACAAATTACATAAGTTTCATCCGATTAGGATGATAAATAGAGTTTAGCTCATAATGAGCTTGAAATAAAAACAGTTAACAAAGAAGATAGATATGTAATCATCGGTGAAATGGAACAATCAAACCGATAATCCATAATGGATGACGTTTAGATGATCCCGAGCTTCTTTCAAGTGTTGTATGCACCTCCCGAGCCTCTAAATGACCTTGAACTCTTGATTCCCGAGAGAATTCTGTAGAGTAACTCTCCCACCAAAGCTTTCCAAAAATGGTGAATTTAGGCTTCTATTTATAGGCTTTTCTGGAGTGTTTAAGCACAGCCCCGTGCTAGTACAATGCTTACGAAATTTGGTCGGCTCGTACATGCAGGTTGTGTTGGGCACGACCCCGCGCTAAATGGGGCATGGCCCCGTGTTGGAGGTGGGGCACAGCCCCGTGCCTCATGGGGCACGGGCCCGTGTCTACTTTTAGGGGACAGTACTTTTTGTCCCTGTTAGATGTCCAAGCACGGGGGTGTGTTCCTGGCAAGGCATGGGGGCATGCTTAATGAGGCACGACCCCATGCTTGGACTCCAAAGCTCGGATTACTTCAATTTCTTGTTAAATATGCTTCTTTTGTCCATCTTGCCCTTTTAAACACCTGAAAACACAATTTAACATTTTTAAGTACATTTTCATCATTTTAAGGAATATATTAAGGAATAATTGATGTGCTTTTGATAGGATTTTTATGTATAATTTGGAGCACATCAAACATCCCCACACTTGAACTTTGCTTGTCCTCAAGCAAAAATCACTTAAAATGACAATTCCACAAAAAACCAAATAAATCAAATTATAAACATGTCTTTCGAGAAATACGCAAGTAAACATTATTTTCATCCAAATATAAATATTCTAAGCATATGTAAAATGATATCCTAGCAAGCAATAGATTGGTTAGTAAAGATTATTATCATGTAAAAATCTACACTTCTCACAAGATGCACTCACACTCGGCTAAATTTATTGAGTCATAATCAAGATTAAGTATGACTAATACACTCAATTGCCTAGTATGAATACGTGTGAAATCATATGCTTGTTAAGGGATCAAATCTCCACCTACTTAGATATTTACTTGCATAAATCATTAGGTCTTTGATGGGTTGTAACTTGGCTCGGACTCGGGTATGGAATATTTGGAAAAATTGGCTAATTGCTAAAGACGACGGTCTTGGCTTATTATTCTAACATAAACTACAAGGAAAGCAATAAAAGGTTCTTATACAATACTTCAAGATAGAAGGGATATGTAACTTGAGGACTCGTTTAAGGTCAGATTGTCAAAACCGTATTTTGCTTTCAAGAACCGTACTTCATCTTTTACCCGAAGATACACAAAACTTTCCTTTCTCAAGGATCGTTCGGCTTGAAGCCTAATAGCACCCAATCGGATTAGTTCTGTGTATTCGTATTGAGATTCGGTTTGATTCTTTTTGCATTTTCCATTATGGGACCAAATTCCACAGTTCGGGCATCTTTCATATTTTTTGCCCGTCTCTTTATAGCACTTTTTGAAATCCCACAAAATTGCGGAACTTGTTCCTTTTTTCGCCATTTCTTTCTTGCGTCGAACGTGAGATAGAAAATTTGTTCGCGGATTTCCGCGGGAAGTCCCGGTTTTGCGTGATGAAGGCAACAAAGCAAATTGAAATCAAAAGAATGCATTCTAGTTCTTTAAGGTCTGCCGGTAAAAGACCAATTTTTTTTATAAGCCAAAAATGTGTCTTTAACGAAAACGGGTTTTGTTGAAGGCTTTTTTTGGTTAAGTGATGGTGATTTTAAAGACAAAAACGTTTAAGCTCAACGGGGCTAACTAGGGTTGACGTTCGGGTAAGGAAAATTAAAGAAAATGGTTGGGGCTCGAATGGTAAAGGTTTCCTAGTGCCTAACTCATTTTATGCAACAAATACTAATTAAGGTCTTGAAATGTATACCCAAAACAAGTTCTAATCACACGTATCATGTGGCACCCTCAATTAAATTCAGAATGAAAGTAGAATTGCAATTTGCGAAATTTGTTTAAGGCTCAAAAATAAACTCACATATGCATGGAATTGGGTAAAAGTGTTTCATTTTACATGATTAAATATTTTACTAGATTATTGCTTTTCAGGATATCACAAAAAAACATTTAAAATTTTATTTGGACGTCATGAATTTACTTCTTCATTTCCTGAAAACGTATATTTATAATTTGGTTTATCAAAATAAATTTTTGGTTTCTTGTCACAAAAATTACTTGTTAAGTGATATTATACAAAAATTTTTAAATTTGGACCTTTTTAGCAAAATCAAATGCATTACTCCCATCCCCACACTTAAAATTCACGTTGTCCTCAATGTGATTAACATATTCAAGATCGAGAAAGGGTAATGAAATAACTCCCCTAAAAATGATGAATTTGTCACTTGTGTCTTGTTTGCCCTCGAGTTGGTAGAATCTTCGGGATCACCTGACATGTCACCAATTTATTGAAAGCATTAAAATCCTAAACACACAAAATAAAAACAAAATATCATAAATTAAAAGATAGATTGGCACGAAACAACTGTGCCGGGGGGCCCGAAAATGATACGGTTTTCAAGGGCTTTGTGGTGGGATATCCCCCCACTCATGGTACATTCGGTTCCTGATGTACGTGACATCGTTGCTCAGGTCATCGACTCGGGAATGCTGATTTTTGACTCGGTTGAAGGCTCGTTGGGCATATTCAAATGATCGCCTTGCATGGTCGCTGTTGGTTTGGATTGACTCATAAAGGTCTAACATGGTTGGGAATTCCATTTTACGTGAACTTGACGATCCAGCTTCGGCTCCTTCCGGCTGTATCGGCATGTCGAGGTCCATGATTATTTCTTCGGGATCCGCCGGATTCCAGATTTGTCCCTTCTTATCCATGAATCTCGGCTGCCCATTTGGTAGGCTAGTCACCATGTACATACTTGTGCAAATGCTCAAGTCTAACAGTCCTGGCATCACTCCTTCAGTTCCCTCAGTGTTACAACCATAGCTCTCGTATAAGTTCAAAATCCAGCTTCCTCCAAACATGGGTGCTGGAGCACCTGCAATCGTATTCCTGGCAAAAAGATTACAAAACAAATACCTAATATTACATGGCAACTGATTAACTATACAATATAAAATGAACAAGTCCCTCAAATTAACAACTCCCTCTCTTTGACCACGAGCTGTTATGGAATGACTAAGTAACTGATGAATGTATCGCAGCAGCGGGTCTCGTATCTGGCTGCTTTTTGTTTTACTCGAGTTGAACCCTCCGGTTCCAATCCGCTCCCAAAATGCTTTCCTCATTGCACCACTTTCTGCATCTTTACTTTTCTCGTCCGGGAAGGTATGGTACGCCGGCATTCCAGATATTGCTTCCTCCTCCATTTCTTGTTCCATGTAGATTCCAAGATAGACACCGAACAAGGCAATGGATCTTTATGCCAATGTCCAGCAAGTCTGAATGAAACTGCACTATCATCCCAAGGATCAGAGTCTTTCATGCTAAATCTGAAAGATGCTAAAAATTCAAGAGTTAGTTCATAAACGGAAGGTCTATTTTGTGAGAATAAACGCTTCCACTGAATACTCATTAAATTATTATATCTTTCTAGCTGTCCGACAGCCGCCAGTGTTTCATCATCTTCTTGTAAGTGGGGATCTTTCGACCCTTTGTTGTAGTCTTTGAAGTCTATCACGACACCATCTCTCGCGGCTCCCTTCAAATTGTAAGTAGGGATGATCCATGATCCTGAAATTTAAAAATAAGTTAATCTATACAAAGCAATTTCTTGAACAGTTTCATGATGTTAGTGAAAACCATGTGTTTTTCAAGACATAACATCATGATGATTCAACTCATGTTCAAAAATAGTTGAAAATTTATTATCCAAGTAAAAATTGTTGAACATGGGGGTGCATTTTGTGAAACGTGGGGGTGCGGTTAACATGGTTAGGCATGAAATCTTGACTCGAGCACGCGTGGTTTTGTTTGTAAACCTTTGATTAAGCATGGGTTTAACATTCTCTTGCTTTAAAAATCAAAGATTAACATTTTAATCATTTGTTAATAACTCAAGATACTCAAAAATATATATAGTGTTTAATACCACTTGTGAATTCTTGTAACTTGAACATAATTAACAAAGATTTCCCCACGAATCATGAAGATAGTCTTGTTAACATTAAAAGCAAACAACTAATTAACTAACTAAACATACTAAATAACTAACTAAACATACTAATTAACACTAATCTACTACAAGACTAACATGAACAAGTAGGTTAAAAGCATTCATCATTCCATAATACGTTTAAGAACAAATCTTTACACATAATTGCTAGGATTTTGGTTGTTTACAGACCTAACCACCTAACTACATGTAAATGACTATCATAATCATAGGATTAGCATACTACCTCTTGATCAAATACTCTTGAAAGAACTCTTGAAAAGATGAAAGAAAAATGGAAATAAGGTGAAAATGGAAGTGGATACGAACTTTGCATGCAATGAACTCGGTTTTTTAACATGCAAAATTGATGGGGAACAAGACAAAAGCTGAAATTGTCAGGTGGTGTCATCTCTTGTCGAGCACGGGGGCGTGCTTCTAAGGCACAGGGCATGCTCATGTGATACGTTCGGTTTCAGTTTTTAATTGTTTTGTTTTTAGTTTCGCGTGTTACGTAATTTTCCCGTTAAGTTTTTATCACTTCCAATCATCAGAAAAGATACGAAAATAGTCCTAGAGTTAATAACAAGCCAAATTGAAAATTACATTTCCTAGTACGGTTACACGATACATTAAAAGCCGAGAACTTGAAACAACAAACCAGACTCTTAACACATCACGGAATGCTTCTAAAAGAAGCCTCCCCACATTTCGTGTCGAAGGTTTCGGGATGGGATAGTGAGAAGTGTAGTTGCTTAATTCCGCAAGCTGACGGTTAATGGAAACGAGTTTCTCGCCCTCTCTTGAAGTTTTTGTATAAGTTCAGCTAAGCGTTGGGATGCAACGAGGTTCATTTCAGTCAATTACTTGATAGTTCATGTAGCTGAAGAAGTATTCTTGAGTCGTTGGCTCTCGCGTTTCAGAACGCGGTTTCTTCGCAGGATTCCTGTTGGAACTTCCGTGACTTGATTCTTCATTTTTTTCAGACGTTTTTAAGCAGGAATGATTGTGATGAGGAATGGAACAAGTGTGGTATTTATATACAGGTCGTGGAAAGTGACACAGGGGCGTGCTGGCTAGGCACGGCCCGTGCTTGTTAGAATTCGTCTTAAATTCGACTTGCAACGTTCCAATCTTAGCGGAGATCGTGGAAAAAATTTGTCAGAGACATGGGGGCGTGCTTCATGAGGCACGACCGTTCTTATGCTTGTGAGTCCTAAAATTGTTAAAAAATTAAGAAATTTGTACAGGTCCGCGTTTATTTCGGGTCTTCGGCTGACCCTTCCCCACACTTGTTTTCGTCAGGGCGAGTGGTATTCCTCCGAGGGAATCTGGTTGGTCCATCGTTATACAGTTTCAAACGATGACCATTTACTTTGAAACTTAAACTTTCGTGGTTAATAATTTCAATGGCACCATTCAAACACGTTTTTGATCGTATAAGATGTCCAGACCAAACATGATTTCAGTTTTTCCGGGAACAACGTAAACTGATAGTAGTACAATAACACACGTTCTCCCACATGAAATCGTTTTGTGTTCTTTAATCGAGCGTCGTGAATTTCCTTTGTCTTTTCTTTGTAAACCCTAGCGTTTTCTTACCGCTTGTTCTCTCCATTCCTCCAATTCTTGAATTTGTGTAGGAATCGATTCTTTCTGCAAGGTCTTGGGTCCAGTTTGCTGCTTTTAAGTGCCCAAAGGCCTTGTTGCTCTAGTTTCCACAGGTAGATGACACGACTTTCCCATAGACTAGTTTGAACGGTGTTGTGACGATGGGAGTCTTATAGGCTGTTTCGATAAAGCCCATAAATGCACATCTAACTTGGGTAGACCAGTCCTTGTGGCTTTGCTCTATATTTTTGAAGATCATGATAGGTTGGACTCACTTTAGTATAGATGTTTACTTTTCATTGTAATAGGACTTGTGTTAGTTTCATTTTGTATTTTGATAGTTATTAGCAGTTTTGGCAGTCCAGCGAAACTGTGAGCGAATCTATAGTTTCGCTCACAGTTTGCTGTTTTGGTTCACCCGGCGAACTTATGTTCTGCCGGGCGAAACTATAGTTTCGGCATGACAGTTTCGCTGTAGCGAAACTGTCAGCGAAACTATGACTGCTATATATACTTTTGTTATTTCATTTTGCATGATAAGTTTGCAAAACCCAAACGTGGAATTCTGTTGCAAACTATCATTCTCAAGCAGTTACTTCATTGAAATACATTGTGCTTATTGTTATTGAGTGAGTTTGTTCATTTGAATATCAATTATGTCTTGATTCATCATATTCATCTCTCAATTGTTTGTTATTTGGCTTATGTATGTGATATTGATCAAACTATTCTATCAATTGTACTGTTCATCGATCACATGGACCAACATATGGTATCAGAGCCTTAGTGCTCTTGATTTGTTGAGTTTTGGTGGTTTTGGTCAATATCTAGGTTCAATCAATTCTCATTGGATTATCAGCTGTTTTGGGATGGAAATTGATTGAATTATGCTTGTTCTTCATTGAGGAAGATTCTACAATCATCAGATCTCAAATTCATTGAGTTTTGGATGATTTTGGATTGATTTTAAGGTGAAAAAGGGTTTTCAGATCGACGAGCGAAACTACAGTTCTTACAGCGAAACTGTGATCTTCATTCAGCGAAATTATGAGTTATTTTGGATTTGAAGTTGTTTTCTAGAATTTCAGCGAAAGTATCTCTTTGAACGAAAGTTCAGCAGTGTTTTTGATCAATTATCAAGCGAAAGTGCTGCCGAATCTATTTCTGAACGAAAGTTCAAGCTTGTTTCCTGCGAAATTAGCAGCGAAACTAAGCAATTGTTGTCTCTGATTCAAGCGAAAGTGCTGCTGAAATTGCAAGAGAAAGTGTCTGTGTTTGCGAAAGTATTTGTTTTAGCGAAACTGTTAAGCAAGTCTACTTTCTCAGCGAAGTTGTTAGCGAATTTGTCAGCGAACTTACCAGCGAAATTACCAATCTTTCTGCGAATTATCATGTCAAAATTAACTACTCTCACACTTGCGGATCTTGAAAGTGTTGCTCCTAATAGACCTCCAAGACTCATTAATGGAGATAATTTTGAAGATTGGAAGAGATGTCTCAAGGCTTTCTTTTTCTATACAGATCATAATCAATGGGAATCGATTATTTCAGGTCCTCATATACCTACGGTTACAGTTGGTGATGTCGTTTCTCAGAATAAAGATCCATCTTCTTATACTGAAAGAGATCTGAAACTGATTGATCGTGATCAAAAAGCATTTGGTGCTCTAACTCTCTGCTTGGCTCCTGACATCTACAATCGTTTTGCAGAGCATAAAAATGCTAAATCTCTTTATGATGCTCTCTGTGAATTCTTTGATGGGAATGCAGATCTGGTGAAAGACAAGAGTATTCAAGCTGAAAAGGAGTTTAACTCGTTTGTAGGATATAAGAATGAAAGTTTGACAGATCTTACAAATCGATTCTTAACTGTTTCAAGCACTCTGAAGAATATGATGAAAGACTCTCCAACAGCGAACAAGTTAACAGACTTCTCGATTCTCTTCCACCACAATGGAGTCTTCAAGTGAGGATGCTCAAACAAGAAAGAGGTTTTACAGATTATAAGCTGATGGATATCATTAATAAGTTGAAATCTTTTGAGTTGGATATGAAAAGAAGAGAATTTAACCAGACTATGATGCCCACACCTGGTTTTTCTCAAAATGCTGCTTTATTGTCATCCGCTGCAAACTCTCACATTCAGAATCCAATTCAAGGAGGGAGCAATACAAGTAATTTCTCAAGTGGTAGTAATCATGTTGGAAAGGAATTGGGAAATTCTAAGGTGAATGCTGAAACTACTATTCCATCTGAAACAATGGCTCTTTTTGGAATGTTTGTTCAGAGCTATGAAGCTCTTGTTGCTGGTGAATTGAAAGGTAAAGGAATGACTATGGAGGATATGTATCAAGTTGATCCTGATGATTTGGAAGAAACTGACATTCAATGGCAAATGGCAATGTTAACTTTAAGAGCTCGGAGGTTCATGGAAAGAACAGGAAGAAAGAACTTCGGTGGTCAATCATCAACCTCAAAACTAGGATTTGACAAGTCAAAACTGAGATGCTTCAACTGTAAACAATTGGGACATTTTAAACGTGAATGTCCATTACCAATTGTAACAGATCCTAGTAACACTGGAGTGCCAAGATTGACAGAGAAAGTAAAGGAAGAGGGAAATTCAAAAAAGGAGTCAGCCTTGATTTCTAATTTTGACTGGAGTGCAGAGGTGGAAGAAACCAGATCTGAAATAAATCATGCTTTAGTTGCTGAGATTGTGAAAAGTGATGAGATGGAAGTTGAGAAAGATGAGTTTGTGCTGTTTAAGGAATTCAAAGGAGAGAATGAATCTTCAGTAAAGGAGAAAGAAGAGAAAGATGATGGAGAGAAGAAAGAGAAAACTACAGATTCAAAAGCTGTGAAAGGAAAGAGAAGGATGATGCGGCCGCTACTGTTGAGGAAAGGAAATCGAGTACTCCAGTATGCATGTGCGATAAAGCTTTAGCTGCCGAAAAGATGGTAATGGGACTTCCTTATGAGGTAATACAGGATATGTGTTCATCTGCTTGCAAAATTAGACTTTTTGGGGTTTATAAGGCTAATCGTTTGTTAATTGATAATGAAAAGGATTTAAAACGAATTAATGATGAACTTAAATTGAATGAATCAAAATATTTTGTGAAATTAAATGAGGCTTTAAAAGAAACTGATCATTTAAAAAGAATTGTTTTGGAAAGGAATGTAGAGATTAATACTTTGACTGAACGGGTTGCTCTGGCTGAATTTGAAGCAAGCAAACTTCAGTCAAAGTTAGATAAATGGAACTATTTCTGGAATGAAACATGCTGATCTTGTAAATCTCAACTGGGAGCAAGAATTAAAACTGGTTTTGGTTATGAAAAGGTACACCAGTTTATCCTCCTCCTATACATATTGTTATTCTCCTATGCATGTTCCTCATCCTTCTAATGATTTAATCAAATCAGATACTGACAGTATGTCTGCAGGTTTAGTTGGGAATAACTCTAAGTACATTCGTGAAGACTACGACTATGGACCAACTAGTGGGCTTGGATGCACTAGTTCTAGTACACCTGAAAAACAGCAGTCTGTTTTAGATAATAAGTCTAGTTTAAATTCAGTGTTTTTGTTTCTAGTTCAAATGTAACAGACTTGAATGTCTCATGTTCTCCTGATTGTTCTATTTCATCTTGTAATTCAAATCTTAATAGTGATGATTTTTGTTCTGGTTATGAATTCAATGAATCTGATGTTTCACCTAAAACAACTGAGCAACTTAAAACTAATTCTTTTGAAAAGTTCTTTTCTCAACCTATTCCATCTTTTATACCATTAATATGACATCTTCAGAAAATGCAGTTCTCTCTTCATCTGAAACTGGTACCAATGGTACGAGTTTTACTGATTTTTCAGAAGAATCAACTATGATTTTGTAAAGAATAATTCTGAGTCAAATAACAAAACAATCATGAGATGTATGAGACATTCAGTGATGTTGATTCTAGTTTGTCTGAATGTGATGAGGAGATTATTATTGATCCTATTTTTACCTCATCACATCATCGACCTAGATTCAAACATCATTGTTTCAGGTGTGGTGAAGAGGATCATCTTATCAAAAATTGCCCTTTGATTGAAAGATCCTCTAATAGAAATTGTTTTGGGAATAAATTGACAAAATTGGTTAATAATTTCTTTCATAAAAAATCAGCTTCTTTGAAAACAAAGGTTGTTCAATCTTGGGTCCCTATTACTCCTGGCTAAATGATTTGTTCATTCATTTCAGGGATCTTCTTCAAAGATTGTAAACAGTCTGTGGCATGTTGATAGCGGCTGTTCCAAACACATGACGGGATTAAAGGATTTGTTGACTAATTATCGAATTATCGATGGAGGATATGTGGCATTTGCTGGAGACAAGAAGGGTGGAAAAATGATTGGACAAGGAGAAGTTACCAATGGCTCTCTTACTCTTGAAAAAGTCAACCATGTTCCTGAATTGGCATTTAATCTTCTGAGCGTCTCTCAAATTTGTGATAAAGATATTCCAGTTCTATTTAAATCTGACGAATGTTTTTTTTGAAATCAGAGATAGCTGTTCCAGAAGATTTAATCTCATGCGTGCTCCAAGGAACACGATACATATCTTCTTGATATGAATTCTAATGAGTCAAAAGCTACTGCAACTTGTCTTCTTTCAAAAGCATCAACATCTGAGTCACTCTTGTGGCATCGTCGATTAGGCCATGTCAATTTTAAGATAATTAATAAATTAGTAAAGAACAATCTTGTTAGAGGACTTCCTTTAAAAGATTTCTCTGTGTCTGAAAAATGCATGGCATGTGCCAAAGGGAAACAACATAAGAAACCTCATAAGCCTAAACTTTTAAATAGCATATCAAGTCCTCTAGAGTTGTTACATACTGATTTATTTGGGCCAATTAGTGTTAAATCCATTGCTAAAAAGTCCTTTTGTCTTGTTGTTACAGATGATTTTTCACGTTATTCATGGGTGAGGTTTCTTGCTCACAAAAGTGAAGTTGCTGAGGAATTGCAGAAATTAATCATTTCTATTGAATCAGTAGTAAGAAAAGAGTTATGGGATTAAGAAGTGACAATGGCACTGAATTTAAAAATCAGATTCTTGACTCATTTTGTGCTCAAAAAGGGATCGTGAGACAGTTTAGTGCTGCAAGAACACCCCAGCAGAACGGAGTTGCAGAAAGAAAGAATCGTACTCTTGTGGAAGCTGCTCGTACAATGTTGATAGAATCCTCATTACCTGTCATTTTCTGGGCTGAAGCTGTTAATTGTGCTTCTTATGTTTTAAACAGAGTGCTAATTGTGAAAGATAAAGTGAAGACTCCTTATGAACTTTTTCATAAGAGGAAGCCACTAATAGATTTCTTTCGCCCATTTGGATGTTCTTGTACGCTTCTGAATACTCAAGCTCAAAAGACCAAATTTGGGGCTGGTTCTGATGAATGTTACTTTGTTGGATATTCTTCTTCACAAAAGGCATACCGAGTTTACAACAAAAGAACACGTATTGTTCAAGAGTCATTTTAGATTGGCAAGAATCAAATCCTTCTGAAGTTAAATCTGAACCTGCATGGTTCTTTGATTCCGATACTGTGTTCAATTCATTCAATTTGCCAGTTTTCGATGATGATACGTCAAGTCCATGTACTCAAACGAATATTATTCCATCATCTTCATCGTCTGTTCCATCAATTCCACAAGTAACTGATGCTGTTTCAATTGATGTCAGCTCATCGTCTCTGATGCCTGATCAAGCACCATTATCTGATTCTTTATCACCTACATCTCCTAACTCACCTGACTCATCACCTGTCATTAATACACCTTCATCTACTCTTTCTCCGGCGGCTGATACTTCTTCAACTATCTTTCCTTTTTCTGGAGATTATAAAACTTTGAAAGATCATCTGCTTGATAATGTAATTGGATCTGTTTCTGATGGTGTTCGCACACGAAGTCAATCCGGTCTGATTAATGTTTGTCTTTTCTCATGTTCATTTCTCAAATTGTTCCTAAAAATGTTCATGCTGCTCTACAAGATCCGTGTTCGGTAGAGTCTATGCAGTTGGAACTTCAACAGTTCAGGAAGCTTAAGGTTTGGACTTTAGTTGATTTACCTCCCAACAAGATCCAATTGGTACAAAATGGGTGTTCAAGAACAAACCAGATGATCGGGGTGTGGTGGTGCGAAACAAATCTAGACTTGTAGTGCAAGGCTTTGCTCAAGAAGAAGGTATTGATTATACAGAAGTCTTTGCTCCAGTTGCTCGTCTTGAAGCAATCCGTATATTTCTTGCTCATGCTGCTCATAAACAATTCAAAGTGTACCAGATGGATGTGAAATGTGCTTTTCTCTATGGCGACATTGATGAAGAGATATATGTGTGTCAACCACCAGGCTTTGAAGATCCTGATTTTCCTGATAAAGTGTATAAGCTTGATAAATCTTTGTATGGACTTCATCAAGCACCCAGAATCTGGTATGAGACTCTTACACAATATCTTTTAAGCAATGGTTATTCTCGTGGTACCATTGATATGACCTTATTTAAGAAGGAGGTGAATGGTGAAATGATCTTTGTTCAAGTGTATGTCGATGATATTATTTTTGGATCCACAAACTCTCAATTGTGTAGAGAGTTTGAAGAAGTGATGAGCCAACGGTTTGAAATGAGCATGATGGGTGAAATGTGCTTCTTTCTTGGCTTGCAAGTTGAACAACAGAAAGAAGGAATTCTTATTCACCAAGAGAAGTACATTAAAGATATTCTGAAGAAATTTAAAATGGATGATGCGTCTACTGAATTGACTCCTTTTACTGCTCAGACGTGTCTCACTCCAGACGAAAATGGAAAACCAGTTGATCCTCATCTTTTTCGATCTATGATTGGCTCTCTCATGTATCTTACTGCAAGTCGTCCTGATATCACTTTTGCTGTTGGTTACTGTGCTAGATATCAGTCGGCTCCAAAGGAATCTCATGAGAAAGCTGTCAAACGAATCTTTCGTTATCTCAAAGGATCATCTCGTCTCGGACTGTGGTATCCATATGGTGGAAATTTTGATTTACATGCTTATTCTGACAGTGATTCCAATGGTTGCAGGTTAAACAGAAAATCTGTGTCTGGAGGATGTCAATATTTGGGTAATTGTCTGGTATCTTGGCAGAGCAAGAAACAAACAACAGTTTCTCTTTCTACAGGGGAAGCTGAATATATTGCTGCATCTAGCTGCTGCTCTCAAGTTCTCTGGATACAACATCAAATGATTGATTATGGAATTAATTTCCTTCATACACCTTTATTCTGTTATAATGAGGCTGCCATTGGAATCGCTAAAAATCCCATTCATCATTCTCGCACAAAGCATATTGAAACCCGAATTCATGCGATTCGTGATGCTCAAGAGAAGGGTTTCATTAATATTATTCCCATCGATACAAAAAATCAAAAAGCTGATCTTTTCACAAAAACGTTTGATAAACCTCGTTTTTATGAATTGATTTATATGCTTGGGTTAATATCTTTTTAAATTTTCATTTTCTATTTCTTGGTCATAATTTTAAAAATAAAATACATAAAAACAAAAACCAATAAAAATAAATCAAGTTACAATTTTTCTATAATTATAGACAAATGAAAATAAAAATTTGGGGGAGTAATATCAGTATTCTGAGATCGGATTTAACATGATGAGAAATGATTGTATATTCTCTAAATATTTCTTATTTACATGACCAGTAATTCTATGAGAAATGATAGTAACTGTCTCTAGATTCTGCTTCATAATAAAAAAATAAAAGGAAATGGATCAGATTCTTTGACGATATGCTTGATAGACTCAGCCTGATGAATGAAGTAGACAGCAGCTTTATGATTAAATTAAACTTTATGCTTAAGAATGCCTGGATTTACTCATTCATTTTGGATTGCACAAAAAACTGAGTCCTGACAAAAATGGATTGAGAATGAATCTTTCGTTCATTGTGCTTTGATATGTCATCATTCTCTGCTGTTTTATTTTGTGTTAAGATGTCTTGTGTCTGTGCTTATCTCCTTTGCTGTACGAAAGTACTGACCTGGAGTGATGATCTCCTCTGCTGTACGATAGTACTGACCTGGAGCTCTCATCAGCACATGTTCAAATGGTTATCTCCTCTGTTATACGTGAGTATAGATCTGGAGCTCTCACCATTTTGATATAATTATGTCAAATCATCTTATCGATGAATTTCTCTCAGAATGAAATATTTTGTGTATAATCATTTGTACACTTATTCAAAAATTTTGTTTCATGAAGATTGATTCATAATTCAATAAATCCTGAGGTTGGGTGAGGTTTTTTTTTTACCAAATGATTGTGGGGTCTTAGCATTCTAAAGGATCTAATCGAACCTTAAATGAATCATAAGCTATTGTTTGAAAAAGGATAAGGCATGAGTTTAAGTGGATAATTATATCAGCAATCGTTATTGATTTGTTCTAATTTCTGTGGTTTCTGTGCAGATTGTGATCAGATCTTGTTTTCAGTATGATCTCATGACTGGTAGATGATTTTTAATCATCATTATGTTCTAAAATATTTAGAGAATGTGATCTCTGATTATTTTAGATCTCATTATGTGATGTGCTTCCTTGAGTATTATTGTTAATAAAAATAAAAAATAAAAAAAATATAATAAAAAAATAATAATAATAATAAAAATAAATAAATAAAAATATAAATAATAAAAAAATAATAATAATAATAATAAAATAAATAAAAATTTTGATGCGAAATTATTCTTTCGCTGACAGCTTCGCTAAGCGAAACTGCAATTTCGCTAGGTTAGCTTATAAGTTGTTAACCAGTTATCTTTTAGCGAAATTACAGTTTCACTGAGCGAAACTGTAAATTCGCTTGACGAATTTATAGTTTCGCTGTAAGCGAAACTATTGACTATATAAGTCAATTTTGCGAAGTTTTCTTCATAACTTCGCAAATCAGTTCAGGTCGTCTGTTAGGGTTTTTATGTTTAATATACGGCGATATTGATTTGAGATTGGTTTTTGGACTGATTTTGAGTGATTTTCTCTTCAGATGTGAGTTTCGAACGTTGATTGACCATTTAATCTGGATTACATCTTGTTTCTGATAAGCGATTTGGATTTGTCGCTTCGGTGGTTTCGCTGTTCGTTCAGCGAAACTACCAAGTTTCAGCGAAATTGAACGAAAGTTCACTGTCTTTCAGCGAAATTGTAAAGTTATGCTGTCCGAGCGAACTTAACAGTTTCGCCATATCTTATCTAATGTCGCAAAAACTAATCCTTATTTCACAGTTTCGTCTAAAATTTCTTAAGTCAGTGAAACTAATTTGTAACAGCGAATCTAAATTAATTTTTGGTGAAACTAATTGCGAAACTACTTTGAATCATTCTAATCTTGTCGAAAATGCTTTTTGTTCTGCGAAATTAACAAGTTTCTATGAGCGAAACTATAGTTTCGCTCGTCGAAACTGTTTGATTTCCTTGACGAAACTGTCTTTAATTCAGCGAATCAATCATGTCTTAGTGAGCGAAACTATTGTTTCGCTTGCCGAAATTAATTGTTTCTTTTGTTTGTATCTTATTTTTCTTATTTTCAGTATTTCTTACTCAAATTTATTTGTTGATCTTTTCAGATTATTATGGCGAATCTAAAGTTTGACGAGAGGAATAACATTACTGCCATATTAGATGATACTTTGCCTAAAGCGGCCGGATTTCGGGATTGTATTCGATGGCTCCAAAGATCACCCATTGCATATGCTATCTCTCATTCTCCCATTATTTATGATCTTCACATTAGAGACTTTTGGAGGTCAGCGGAATACAACATCGGAGGAGATGTTCAGAGGATCACGGCTAGAGTGCTTGATCATGATATATCTATTACTGCTGAGAATGTGTCGAGGATTCTTAGACTGGACGATGATACTGGTGATGAGGTTGATATGACGGAATCTGAAGTATTCCAAGCTTTTCGGCAAATGGGATATGAGGGACCAGTCTTTGGGTCGAGGAAAGAGATTAAAAAGTCATTTTTATCTAAAGAATGGAGATATATAGCTCACGTGTATTATGTGCTTAGATCACCGAAAGGGTGGATCAGATGGACTTAATCTTGACTGGGCCAAAGCTATGGTGATATGTTGCAAAGGAGAGAAGGCAAACATTGCTAGATTGATCTTCGCTTGTATGGCAGAAAATGTGATGGCAGTGAAAAAGGATAAATGGTTATTATATCCTCGTTTTATTCAGATGATTATTGATGATTTGATTCCTGATGTTCCTAAACACGGTGAAGTTAAGAGATTGGTTCAGATGAACCCTCGGATATTTGCAGATTGCTGTGCTATACGCCATGATTTCAGTGGTAAAATAACCCATCTCTGGGAGAACATGTACCCACCAGAGCGATGGAATTATATCAGACGAGTCGATGAGTCTGAAAACAAAAGAGCTGAGGAAACACGGGTGAAACAAGCTGATGCAGCTAAGAAAAGAAAGAGATATGCAAAGGAGAAAGATTATGATTTTGAAGAAGATATAGATACACAAGCTGAAGAGATAAGGGTGGAGAAGGAACGAAGGTCTAAAAAGAGGACTGACTTTGTTGAGCCTGAACGAAGAACAAAACATAGACATGAGGGTTTCACAGCTGGGAAAGATGCAAGTGCTGGTCTTGATGAGGATGTGATTCGTGGTCTAAATACTTCATTGGCAAATGAGTTAAGTATGATAAAGACCAAACTGATGAATCAAGAAATTCGGGAGCAACAGAAAGATGAGGTCATTGACGGAATGAAAAAGATGTTGATTGATCAGAACAGTTTAATTAAGAGGTTATTTGAAGAAATTTCACAGATGAAAGCTGCTGCTGGCCTACCCAGTCAACTAACTCAATCTGAGTTAGATGATATGACTGATATATCTAAGTATCCATTCTTGAATGTTGGTACATCATCCAAGGTAGGAGAGGGCACCTCTGGAGCAGTTGATACTGAAACAAGAGAACAAGAGATTCCAAGAGAAGAGGCTGGCAGAAATGATGAAGATGAGATTGTTGAGGCTGAGTTTGTTAATCTACAATTTGACTTTGATAAGGATATTTTGGGAGAAGAAGTGATTGTTACAGCTACTCATGAGGAAACATCAGATAAAGGTAAAGGTTTGATTGATGAAGAAGAAGAGGAGGATGAGCAGTTGATTGATTATGATTCTGAGCCGGAATTCTATGAAGTAGATGAGAGACCTCTAGTGTATGTGGCTAAGAAGGGAGATGATGAGAATGATGTGTTTGAGATGGATAAGAGTGATTGGTTGATAAAGGAGAAGGAGGCTGAAGAACTCACCCCTCTGTTTCAAAATATGGAGGGTTTGAGCAGAAAGGAAGCAGACAAGAAGATAATCAGCTGGTGTTATAATCCTTTCTTAAAGATGTTTTTGATTAAAAGAAGAGGAGGTAATATCAGTTACATGTTCAAGAGAAAGACGTTTAAGACCTTGCCTAAGTGGGATCTGAGACGATTAGCTACCTTGCCTTTGATTAATGCTAATTTAAGTGAAAGGGCAGAATTTCTGGAGAAGGAGATTAAAAATGGTCTAAATGATAATTTTGAATCATTTGGTTTTATGAAGGCTGAACGAAAGAGATCTAAGAAAGACAAAGACTGGGAGACAGGGAAAGGGAGAATTGTGTTGAGAGTTAAACCGCCTAAGACTGTAAACAGAGTAAGACTGGCTGATCCTCTTCCTCCTCGTTTACAGGACTTTGAGAAGTGGTTCTATGATAATAACACTGGTGAGGCTGTGATTAGAGTCAAACAAGGAAGAGAATTTAGGGTGTTTGACCCAATGGAGTTATTCAGCTTTTGTGATGAAGATCTTTTGATTCTCTGTGAAAATCATATAAAGGCGGGGGCAGGTGAGGAAACAAGAAAGGAGGCAAGCTTGTTTATGAATGTGGCGAACAAAATAAGGGGAGTTCGGGCAGAGGTAAAAAGTTTGGCTGAAAAGGTGAGAGCACAAGATGACTTGGCTATGGATGTTCAAGACTTAACAAGGCAGTTTGCTAGAGCTAGTGGTCATTCGCATGAAGCTGATGAGGCAGGAACTAATCTTGGAGAATCAGTGGCTGAAGCTTCTCAAGACATTGCTGCAGGAGGAGATGAAGACAGATCAACAGCAGCTGAGGAAATGGGAGCTGAAGAGCCGAACGAAGAGCAGTGAAGACAGTGAGGTCCAACCTAGGGGGAGTATTGAAGATCATGATAGGTTGGACTCACTTTAGTATAGATGTTTACTTTTCATTGTAATAGGACTTGTGTTAGTTTCATTTTGTATTTTGATAGTTATTAGCAGTTGTGGCAGTCCAGCGAAACTGTGAGCGAATCTATAGTTTCGCTCACAGTTTGATGTTTTGGTTCACCCGGCGAACTTATGTTCTGCCGGGCGAAACTATAGTTTCGGCATGACAGTTTCGCTTGTAGCGAAACTGTCAGCGAAACTATGACTGCTATATATACTTTTGTTATTTCATTTTGCATGATAAGTTTGCAAAACCCTAAACGTGGAATTCTGTTGCAAACTATCATTCTCAAGCAGTTACTTCATTGAAATACATTGTGCTTATTGTTATATAGTGAGTTTGTTCATTTGAATATCAATTATGTCTTGATTCATCATATTCATCTCTCAATTGTTTGTTATTTGGCTTATGTATGTGATATTGATCAAACTATCCTATCAATTGTACTGTTTATCGATCACATGGACCAACAAGTTTTCTCAAGGATTCATTTGATGCCTCGGTTAGTGACTTCGGCTTGCCCATTCGCTTGTGGATGGTAAGCAGTTGTAAAGCGATGGTGTACTCCATAACGCGCCATTGCTCGTTCAAGCTGATTGTTACAGAAATGAGTTCCTCGGTCACTAATTAGATATTTGGGGGCACCAAAATGAGAGAATAGTTTCTTAAGGAATCTGACAATGTTTCTGGCATCATTAGTAGGTAGGGCTTGAGCTTCAGCCCATTTTGAAATGTAATCAACTGCTACCAAGATGTAACGATTGCCAAATGACACTCGGAATGGCACCATGAAATCAATACCCCATATATCAAATACCTCGCATACTTGAACTGCTTTCTGAGGCATCTCATCCCGTGCTGAGATATTGGTTGCTCTTTGACATGCATCATAGGTGTGTACCATGTTGTGAGCATCTTTGAATATCGTGGGCCAGTAAAATCCAGAGTCAAATACTCAATAAATTATTATATCGTGGGCCAGTAAAATTCAAGAGTTAGTTCATAAACGGAAGGTCTATTTTGTGAGAATAAACGCTTCCACTGAATACTCAATAAATTATTATATCTTTCTAGCTGTCCGACAGCTGCCAGTGTTTCTTCATCTGCTTGTAAGTGGGGATCTTTCGACCCTTTGTAGTAGTCTTTGATGTCTATCACGACACCATCTCTCGCGGCTCCCTTCAAATTGTAAGTAGGGATGATCCATGATCCTGAAATTTTAAAAATAAGTTAATCTATACAAAACAAATTTCTTGAACAGTTTCATGATGTTAGTGAAAACCATGTGTTTTTCAAGACATAACATCATGATGATTCAACTCATGTTCAAAAATAGTTGAAAATTTATTATCCAAGTAAAAATTGTTGAACATGGGGGGTGCATTTTGTGAAACGTGGGGGTGCGGTTAACATGGTTAGGCATGAAATCTTGACTCGAGCACGCGTGGTTTTGTTTGTAAACCTTTGATTAAGCATGGGTTTAACATTCTCTTGCTTTAAAAATCAAAGATTAACATTTTAATCATTTGTTAATAACTCAAGATACTCAAAAATATATATAGTGTTTAATACCACTTGTGAATTCTTGTAACTTGAACATCATTAACAAAGATTTCACCACGAATCATGAAGATAGTTTTGTTAACAATAAAAGAAAACAAACTAATTAACTAACTAAACATACTAAATAACTAACTAAACATACTAATTAACACTAATCTACTACAAGAACTAACATGAACAAGTAGGTTAAAAGCATTCATCATTCCATAATACGTTTAAGAACAAATCTTTACACATAATTGCTAGGATTTTGGTTGTTTACAGACCTAACCACCTAACTACATGTAAATGACTATCATAATCATAGGAATTAGCATACTAACCTCTTGATCAAATACTCTTGAAAGAACTCTTGAAAAGATGAAAGAAAAATGGAAAATAAGGTGAAAATGGAAGTGGATACGAACTTTGCATGCAATGAACTCGGTTTTTAACATGCAAAATTGATGGGGAACAAGACAAAAGGCTGAAAATTGTCAGGTGGTGTCATCTCTTGTCGAGCACGGGGGTGTGCCTCCTAAGGCACGAGGGCATGCTCATGTGATATCGTTCGGTTTCAGTTTTTAATTGTTCCGTTTTTTAGTTTCGCGTGTTACGTAATTTTCCCGGTTAAGTTTTATCACTTCCAAATCATCAGAAAAGATACGAAAATAGTCCTAGAGTTAATAACATAAGCCAAATTGAAAATTACATTTCCTAGGGTCCTACGGTTACACGATACATTAAAAGCCGAGAACCTGAAACAACAAAACCAGACTCTTTAACACATCACGGAATGCTTCTAAAAGAAGCCTCCCCACATTTCGTGTCGAAGGTTCGGGATGGGATAGTGAGAAGTGTAGTTGCTTAATTCCGCAAGCTGACGGTTAATGGAAACGAGTTTCTCGCCCATCTCTTGAACTTTTTGTATAAGTTCAGCTAAGCGTTGGGATGCAACGAGGTTCATTTCAGTCAATTACTTGATAAGTTCATGTAGCTTGAAGAAGTATTCTTGAGTCGTTGGCTCTCGCGTTTCAGAACGCGGTTTCTTCGCAGGATTCCTGTTGGAACTTCCGTGACTTGATTCTTTCATTTTTTTCAGACGTTTTTAAGCAGGAATGATTGTGATGAAGGAATGGAACAAGTGTGGTATTTATATACAGGTCGTGGAAAGTGAACACAGGGGCGTGCTTGGCTAGGCACGGCCCCGTGCTTGTTAGAATTCGTCTTAAATTCGACTTGCAACGTTCCAAAGTCGTCAGCGGA
Source organism: Flaveria ramosissima (assembly GCA_025215565.1). Lineage (NCBI taxonomy): Eukaryota > Viridiplantae > Streptophyta > Magnoliopsida > Asterales > Asteraceae > Flaveria > Flaveria ramosissima. The sequence continues at coordinate 64,656,308 of CM046040.1, read as the reverse complement.
GATCGTGGAAAAAATTTGTCAGAGACACGGGGGCGTGCTTCATGAGGCACGACCCCGTTCTTATGCTTGTGAGGTCCTAAAAATTGTTAAAAAATTAAGAAAAATTTATGTACAGGTGCCGCGTTTAAGTTTCGGGTCTTCGGCATGACCCTTCCCCACACTTAGTTTTCGTCGGGGCGGAGGTGTAATTCCTCCGAGGGAATCTTGGTTGGTCCATCGTTATACAGTTTCAAACGATGACCATTTACTTTGAAACTTAAACTTTCGTGGTTATAAATTTCAATGGCACCATTCAGAAACACGTTTTTGATCGTATAAGGTCCAGACCAACGTGATTTCAGTTTTCCGGGAAACAAACGTAAACGAGAGTTGTACAGTAAGACACGTTCTCCCACATGAAATCGTTTTGTGTTCTTTAATCGAGCGTCGTGGAATTTCCTTGTCTTTTCTTTGTAAACCCTAGCGTTTTCGTACGCTTGTTCTCTCAATTCCTCTAATTCGTGAATTTGTAGGAATCGATTCTTTCCTGCAAGGTCTTGGTCCAGGTTTGCTGCTTTAAGTGCCCAAAAGGCCTTGTGCTCTAGTTCCACAGGTAGATGACACGACTTCCCATAGACTAGTTTGAACGGTGTTGTGACGATGGGAGTCTTATAGGCTGTTCGAAAAGCCCATAATGCATCATCTAACTTGGTAGACCATTCCTTGTGGCTTTGACCTATAGTTTTCTCAAGGATTCATTTGATGCCTCGGTTAGTGACTTCGGCTTGCCCATTCGCTTGTGGATGGTAAGCAGTTGTAAAGCGATGGTGTACTCCATAACGCGCCATTGCTCGTTCAAGCTGATTGTTACAGAAATGAGTTCCTAGGTCACTAATTAGATATTTGGGGGCACCAAAATGAGAGAATAGTTTCTTAAGGAATCTGACAATGTTTCTGGCATCATTAGTAGGTAGGGCTTGAGCTTCAGCCCATTTTGAAATGTAATCAACTGCTACCAAGATGTAACGATTACCAAATGACACTGGGAATGGCCCCATGAAATCAATACCCCATATATCAAATACCTCGCGTTCTTGAACTGGTTTCTGAGGCATCTCATCCCGTGCTGAGATATTGGTTGCTCTTTGACATGCATCATAGGTGTGTACCAATTTGTGAGCATCTTTGAATATCGTGGGCCAGTAAAATCCAGAGTCAAATACTCAATAAATTATTATATCGTGGGCCAGTAAAATTCAAGAGTTAGTTCATAAACGGAAGGTCTATTTTGTGAGAATAAACGCTTCCACTGAATACTCAATAAATTATTATATCTTTCTAGCTGTCCGACAGCCGCCAGTGTTTCTTCATCTGCTTGTAAGTGGGGATCTTTCGACCCTTTGTAGTAGTCTTTGAAGTCTATCACGACACCATCTCTCGCGGCTCCCTTCAAATTGTAAGTAGGGATGATCCATGATCCTGAAATTTTAAAAATAAGTTAATCTATACAAAACAAATTTCTTGAACAGTTTCATGATGTTAGTGAAAACCATGTGTTTTTCAAGACATAACACCATGATGATTCAACTCATGTTCAAAAATAGTTGAAAATTTATTATCCAAGTAAAAATTGTTGAACATGGGGGTGCATTTTGTGAAACGTGGGGGTGCGGTTAACATGGTTAGGCATGAAATCTTGACTCGAGCACGCGTGGTTTTGTTTGTAAACCTTTGATTAAGCATGGGTTTAACATTCTCTTGCTTTAAAAATTAAAGATTAACATTTTAATCATTTGTTAATAACTCAAGATACTCAAAAATATATATAGTGTTTAATACCACTTGTGAATTCTTGTAACTTGAACATCATTAACAAAGATTTCACCACGAATCATGAAGATAGTCTTGTTAACAATAAAAGAAAACAAACTAATTAACTAACTAAACATACTAAATAACTAACTAAACATACTAATTAACACTAATCTACTACAAGAACTAACATGAACAAGTAGGTTAAAAGCATTCATCATTCCATAATACGTTTAAGAACAAATCTTTACACATAATTGCTAGGATTTTGGTTGTTTACAGACCTAACCACCTAACTACATGTAAATGACTATCATAATCATAGGAATTAGCATACTAACCTCTTGATCAAATACTCTTGAAAAGATGAAAGAAAAATGGAAAATAAGGTGAAAATGGAAGTGGATACGAACTTTGCATGCAATGAACTCGGTTTTTAACATGCAAAATTGATGGGGAACAAGACAAAAGGCTGAAAATTGTCAGGTGGTGTCATCTCTTGTCGAGCACGGGGGCGTGCCTCCTAAGGCACGAGGGCATGCTCATGTGATATCGTTCGGTTTCAGTTTTTAATTGTTCCGTTTTTTAGTTTCGCGTGTTACGTAATTTTCCCGGTTAAGTTTTATCACTTCCAAATCATCAGAAAAGATACGAAAATAGTCCTAGAGTTAATAACATAAGCCAAATTGAAAATTACATTTCCTAGGGTCCTACGGTTACACGATACATTAAAAGCCGAGAACCTGAAACAACAAAACCAGACTCTTTAACACATCACGGAATGCTTCTAAAAGAAGCTTCCACACATTTCGTGTCGAAGGTTCGGGATGGGATAATGAGAAGTGTAGTTGCTTAATTCCGCAAGCTGACGGTTAATGGAAACGAGTTTCTCGCCCATCTTTTGAACTTTTTGTATAAGTTCAGCTAAGCGTTGGGATGCAACAAGGTTCATTTCAGTCAATTGCTTGATAAGTTCATGTAGCTTGAAGAAGTATTCTTGAGTCGTTGGCTCTCGCGTTTCAGAACGCGGTTTCTTCGCAGGATTCCTGTTGGAACTTCCGTGACTTGATTCTTTCATTTTTTTCAGACGTTTTTAAGCAGGAATGATTGTGATGAAAGAATGGAACATGTGTGGTATTTATATACAGGTCGTGGAAAGTGAACACAGGGGCGTGCTTGGCTAGGCACGGCCCCGTGCTTGTTAGAATTCGTCTTAAATTCGACTTGCAACGTTCCAAAGTCGTCAGCGGAGATCGTGGAAAAAATTTGTCAGAGACACGGGGGCGTGCTTCATGAGGCACGACCCCGTTCTTATGCTTGTGAGGTCCTAAAAATTGTTAAAAAATTAAGAAAAATTTAAGTACAGGTGCCGCGTTTAAGTTTCGGGTCTTCGGCATGACCCTTCCCCACACTTAGTTTTCGTCGGGGCGGAGGTGTAATTCCTCCGAGGGAATCTTGGTTGGTCCATCGTTATACAGTTTCAAACGATGACAATTTACTTTGAAACTTAAACTTTCGTGGTTATAAATTTCAATGGCACCATTCAGAAACACGTTTTTGATTGTATAAGGTCTAGACCAACGTGATTTCAGTTTTCCGAGAAACAAACGTAAACGAGAGTTGTACAGTAAGACACGTTCTCCCACATGAAATCATTTTGTGTTCTTTAATCGAGCGTCGTGGAATTTCCTTGTCTTTTCTTTGTAAACCCTAGCGTTTTCGTACGCTTGTTCTCTCAATTCCTCCAATTCGTGAATTTGTAGGAATCGATTCTTTCCTGCAAGGTCTTGGTCCAGGTTTGCTGCTTTAAGTGCCCAAAAGGCCTTGTGCTCTAGTTCCACAGGTAGATGACACGACTTCCCATAGACTAGTTTGAACGGTGTTGTGACGATGGGAGTCTTATAGGCTGTTCGAAAAGCCCATAATGCATCATCTAACTTGGTAGACCAGTCCTTGTGGCTTTGACCTATAGTTTTCTCAAGGATTCATTTGATGCCTCGGTTAGTGACTTCGGCTTGCCCATTCGCTTGTGGATGGTAAGCAGTTGTAAAGCGATGGTGTACTCCATAACGCGCCATTGCTCGTTCAAGCTGATTGTTACAGAAATGAGTTCCTCGGTCACTAATTAGATATTTGGGGGCACCAAAATGAGAGAATAGTTTCTTAAGGAATCTGACAATGTTTCTGGCATCATTAGTAGGTAGGGCTTGAGCTTCAGCCCATTTTGAAATGTAATCAACTGCTACCAAGATGTAACGATTGCCAAATGACACTGGGAATGGCCCCATGAAATCAATACCCCATATATGAAATACCTCGCATACTTGAACTGGTTTCTGAGGCATCTCATCCCGTGCTGAGATATTGGTTGCTCTTTGACATGCATCATAGGTGTGTACCATGTTGTGAGCATCTTTGAATATCGTGGGCCAGTAAAATCCAGAGTCAAATACTTTCTTGGCTATTAAGGTTGTTCCATGGTGTCCTCCTGTGGGTCCTTCATGACAGTGCCTTAGGATTTGTTCTACTTCACTTCCGTATACGCATCTTCGAATCAGTTGGTCTGCACCGATTCTGAACAGATACGGGTCCTCCCAATAGTAATGTTTGATATCAGTAAAGAATTTTTTCTTTTGCTGATAAGTCATTCTTTGAGAAGGATTCCGCTTGCTAAGTAATTTGCAAAATCGGCAAACCAAGGATGTTCATAAGTTGAGGATTGAATGTGCATAAGGAATTCGTGAGGAAAATTGTCGTTTATTGTGGCTTCCTCAGTATGTGAAGGACTTAAATCCTCAAGACGCGAGAGATGATCGGCCGCTAGATTTTTTGCTCCTTTCTTATCACGAATTTTGATGTCAAATTCTTGAAGCAGAAGTATCCAACGAATCAGTCATGGCTTTGCATCTTGTTTTTTGAACAAATAATGAAAGGCTGCATGATCGGTGTAAACAATTGTTTTTGAAAGGATTAGATACGAGCGGAATTTGTCAAATGCAAAAACTACTGCAAGAAGTTCTTTTTCGGAGGTGGTGTAGTTTTCTTGTGCGTCATTTAGGGTTTTGCTCGCATAATGAATTGGGTGAAATTGCTTGTCTTTCCTCTATCCTAATACGGCTCCTACCGTGAAATCGCTTGCGTCGCACATGAGTTCAAATGGTAGCGTCCAATCTGGGGAAACCATGATTGGAGCGGTTACCAGTCTCGCCTTAAGCAATTTTAATGCACTAATGCATTCGTCAGAAAATACAATTGAGCGTCTTTCTCAAGAAGTTGAGTCATTGGTCGAGCGATTTTTGAGAAATCTTTGATGAAACGACGGTAGAATCCTGCATGACCTAGGAAACTTCTAATATCTTTCACGGTTGTGGGATGTGGAAGTTTAGAAATAGTGTCATGTTGGACCAAAAGAACCAATGAGCCTGATCAGAAAAACCTCTAAGTCCCACAGACATTACAACTGCTGAAGATAGTTACATCAGCTGAAGACATCAGCTGATTACAAAGGTCTGAAGACAAAGTCTGAAAGCAAAGAACTGAAGACAAAGTCTGAAAGCAAAGAACTGAAGACAAAGTCTGAAGATGAAGTGCTGAAGACAAAGACTGAAGACCAGAGTGATCAGCAGTTGTCACAACAGCTGAAGTTGTTAACTTCAGTAGTTGTGATGGTTTTACCTTTCAGTACTTGTAATTTTATATTTCAGTAGTTTAGTGTTTCAGTAGTTTTTAGTCAGTAGTTTATGTAATTGTACTTAGCATTTACTGAGATGTAATCAGTTGTTGAGAACATCTCAGTAGTTTGCTTATTTCAGTTGTTTTTGTAATTCTGTTAGATGTCACTGTCAAGTGACATCAGCAGACGTCACATTCCTCTATATAAGGGATGTTGACCTAGCTGTATTTCTAACCGAAGCATTACGCGTGAATGAAATCTTTCCCTTAACAGAAATATTCTCTCTATAATTGTGATTGATTGTCTTGCATATTCATTACATTTTTGCTTGAATTCGATCTCAATTGGTGATATTCCGCTGCATAATTCTAACCTAATTGATCCGATCCTGTCAAATGGTATCAGAGCAGGTTAATCATTGATCGATCTAACAATTGATCATTGAAACTGTTCTTTTGATAGCAAAGGTTGATCGAATTAGTAGTTTTGCAAGAATTGATTATAGAGATTAATTTTCTGTGCTTCCGGTTCATTAATTGTGATTCTAATTGTGTTTTCTAAGTGTGTTGTTGAATTTTCAAACCAGACCAATTTTAATCTCCTTGACTTCAATTGAATTAGTGAAAATGACTAGTTCAATGAATGATCCTCACAATACTGGCTCCTCAACTAAGCCTCCTATGCTTGTTAGGAGTGAGTATAACATATGGCAACGCCGAATGCTCCATCACCTGTCTGTTAACAGTTCAGGTTGTGGGAAGTCTGTGGTTCATGGACCATACAAGCCTATGGTGAGTAATCCTGAAACCAAGGAGATGGTTCCTAAAAAGAAGGAACAATATTCTGATGAGGATTTAAAACTGTTTGAGATTGATGCTAAAGCCCATGGAATTCTTGCCATGGCAATACCCAATGAAATCTATTCTGGGCTCATGCATCATGAAACTGCTTATGATCTCTGGGTTGCTCTAAAGGAACAATTTGGAGGAACTGATGAGGTCTTAGCAAACAATAGGGAAATCCTTGCCCAGCAATATGAGACATTCTCTCATAGGAAGGGTGAGACTCTGACTCAACAGTTTGAGCGGTTTTCATGTTTAATCTCTGAGCTTAAAATGGTTCAACATGAATACACAAACAGCCAGATGAATAATAGATTCCTCAGATCCCTGCCTGAGAGATGGGACACTTACACCATTGTCCTACGCTCCAGTGCAAATCTGGACACTCTATCTCTCACCCAACTTCATGGGAAGCTCTTAACATTTGAGAGAGAGATAGAACAGAAAAGGAAACTATCTTCATCTGGAAAGCTCACTGATGACTTTGTACCAGGTAATACTGCTCTGGTTGGTCATGAGTAGAATATGCTTCATCTGAAAGTTCATATGATGAGCATATTGATTTCTCTTCAAACAGTGGAAATCATGCTTTTGTTGGAGTTGAGGGAAACTCATGTTTTAATGCTGATAATTTGTGTTTTGTGATGGATGATTTGAAGGGAATAGCTGATGATGATCTTGAAGAGATGGATATTTTGAGCCAAATGGCACTGATTAATATCAGATCTCAAAAATTTTATAAGAGAACAGGTAGGAAATTTCCTGGTCTCTCTGGCAAAACCAAGGTTGGTTTTGACAAGAGTAAGTTGAGATGTCACAAGTGTCACAGACTTGGACATTTTGCTAGAGAGTGTAGATCATCTGGATCTAACTCATCTGCACCCTTTGTGACTTTTTCAAGTAATAATTCACAATCCAAAGGGCAACATCCTACCAGTTCTGATCATCATTCTCAGCATCAATCATCTCCTGCATACTTTGTCCCTCAAAACCCCATGCCATATCCTTATCCATGCTTTTACATGCCTCAGTCTGGTCAAGTTTCAGTACCAATGGCTCAACAACCACATGCTCTACCTGATTCTCAGCCTTCTCAATCAAATCAGCAATCTCAACCTCAATTTCACCAGAGCTTTTTCACCCCTGAGGTTGTTGACTGGAGCAGTCTACCAGATGATGTCTCTGGTTATTCTGAGCAATTCGCTGGTGCTGGTCAACATGGTGGTGACAATCCTTTTGGAAACCTTGCTTTAATGGCCCTGGAATCTACTGATGACAATCCTTCATCATCACAAGGGTCTTCATCACAGGTACCACATGTATCTTCTGAGGCTAAGGCCAAGATTTGTTCTGAATCATGCATAGCTGCTTTTGTTTCTATTAGGGAAGCAAATGTAGCTTTAATTAATCAAAATCATGACCTAGAAAAGGCAATGTCTAAAAGGAAATCTGAGTTTGAGTCTGTGTTAAAAGAGAAGGATGAAGAGATTTATAAGCTTAAATGTCAAATTACTGATGAAAAGGCTAAGGTAGAGGTCATTCTAGAAAATCACAAGAATCTCAAGGATACACTTGCAGCTACCCAAGTTGATTGTGAACGATGGGTAACATCCTGCAAGGGATTTGAAATGCTTCTCAGTAAGCAAACTGCTTCAAATGTGAAGTTTGGGATTGGGTATAATCATACCATACCTCCCACAGATTTTACTCCTAAGTCAGAAAAACAATCTGAGGTTGAGAGTCATTCCCAAACCACATCATCAGGTGTTTTTCCTCTATTGAAAATTTAAAATCTGAGGATGAAGATAGTGTGAGTATCTCAGTTAATCAAATAACTGATGATCCTACTACTTCGAAACACATGATCAAGAAGAAGCTGAGAATCTCAGGTGTTGTTCCACAAGGTACTCAAAGTACTGAAGGGCAAAACACAACACCTGAAGAGCATTTCAAATCAGAAGAAAATGGGCAATCATTGACAACTGCTGAAGAATCTATCAGGATTCCAAAAAATACTGATAGCAAACCACTGAAGAAGAAATCTTCAGTTGTTGAAAATCCTGCAGTACTTCCCAAAAGTACTGAAAGGAAGAAAGTACTGAAGAACAAATCTTCAGTAGTTTCCTCAACTTCAGCAGTTGATCAAGAAAAGATGAAAACAAAACCATGTGAAATATGTGGTTTGTTCAATCATCTGACTGATGAGTGTTGGTATAGCAAGGGTTTAAAATTCAATAAAAAGAAAATCATTAAGCAGGAAATGCAGAAAATGAAAAACGAATTTCAAACCAAGTTTGTACCTCAATCATCTCATTCTGATAAACCTAAGCTTTCTCAAAATGCCACTAAGAAAGAAGGGGTTTTTCAAACAACAGCTGGAAATATTCCTCAGGGAATATTGAAAACTCAGACTAAGTCTGTGTCTTTTCAAAAGAAAGGTGTAGAGAATAACAAGAACAAATCATCCACAAGTACTGATGTGTCAACTGAGTTGAAAACTCTATCAACAAATCAGACACAACTTGTGATGATTCAACATCTATTGGGGAGAGTTAACCAATTGGATGTTTCTGTGTCTAAACCACTGAAAAGGATACCCAAGCAAAAATCCAAGGAATCTTTTTCAGCATCATCTACATCTTCAAAAGCTGTTGATCATGCACAACCTGTTAGTTTAACATCTGTTGATGAAAACAGACCCAAAACCAAAAAGGTTTGGGTCTCCAAAGCTAACTAATGTTTGTGTTAAATGCAGGGTTCTTCATCATGCCAAAGAAGCATCTGGTATGTGGACAGTGGAGGATCCATGCATATGACAGGGAGCAGCTCTCTTCTTCATGACTATTCCCAAAGGAAGAAGGGATTTGTTTCATTTGGAAATGATGCAAAAGGTTACATCATTGGGAAGGGTTTTGTCTCAAATGGGGAGATAAGATTTGATGATGTCAACCATGTGGAGAACCTCAAATACAACCTTTTGAGTGTTAGTCAAATGTGTGATAAAGGGCATGTTGCACTTTTCACAAGTCAAAACTGTAGGATTCTGTCTTCCACAGTTTTGCACAAGATTGACAAAATATTGGATGAGTATACTCTCCTGAAGGCCAACAGGATTGGTAGAGTATATGCCTTAGATTTATCAAAGAAAATAGATCTAAAAGGCCATCCATGTTTGTTCTCCAAAGCCTCTCCTCAAGAATCTGAACTATGGCATAGAAGGCTGGGTCATGTGAATTTCAAAAACATGAATCAGCTCATTCATCATGGATTAGTGAGAGGCTTACCATTGAAAGAGTTTAAGTGTGATGATACCTGCCCAGCTTGCTTGAAAGGAAAACAACACAAAGCTTCATTCCCTTCCATAGAAGAACCTAAGTCCACAGCATGCTTGCAATTACTGCACATGGATCTCTTTGGTCCTATGAGAGTAATGAGCATGGCAAAGAAAAAGTACTGTCTGGTAATTGTGGATGATTACTCTAGATATGTATGGACTTTCTTCTTGCACTTCAAGGATGAAGCAGCTCAGAGTATTATCTACTTTGTGTTACATGTGGAGAAGCAGCATTCACTTCCTGTTAAGTGTGTGAGAAGTGATAATGGGAAAGAGTTTAGAAATCACACTCTTGATGAATTCTATTTGTCTAAGGGAATCAAAAGACAATATAGTATTCAAAGAACTCCAGAGCAAAATGGAGTGGTGGAAAGAAAGAACAGGACCCTGATTGAAGCTGCAAGGACAATGTTGGCTGACTCTGGGTTACTAACCTTTTGGGCTGAAGCTGTCAATACAGCTTGCTATGTTCAGAATAGAGTATTAGTGAATCAGAGGTTGATGAAGACTCCTTATGAGCTCTTATATCATTTGGCTCCTTTGATTTCATTCTTTAGAGCCTTTGGGTGTCCCTGTTATATTCTTAACACAAAAAGTATCCTTCAGAAGTTTGATTCCAAGGTGGATGCAGGGTATTTTGTTGGGTATTCATCTACTTGCAAAGCATACAGAGTGTTCAACTGCAGATCAAAGATTGTTGAAGAGACTTTGCATGTCAAGTTCAATGAATCACCAAAAGACAAGATTCCTCAAAACCCTGTTGAGATGTTTGACTTGGACATACTGCAATATGTTCCATATCAGCCTCCACCTTTTATGGTCTCTGAAGATCCATCATCTCCAACTGAAGATACAAATGCAAGTTGTAGTGATCATCTGCCTGGTCCTACTAAACTTGATGTTCCTGTAGCCTCAGCAGCTCCATCCACAACAAATGCTGATGAAATCTCTGAATCCTCTACTTCATTTGAACTGCCATCTCAGTCTAGGTTTCAAGAGTCCTCATCAACATCTGCTGCTGCTGAATCTTCTACAAACACTTGCACAGATATCATTGCTTATCAAGAATTGAAGAATCATCCTGTGTCCCAGATCATTGGTGACATAACTGCTGGTGTTTCAACAAGAAGTCAATTGTCCAATTTTTGTCTCTATGCTCTCTTCATCAGTCAGCAAGAGCCAAAGAATTATCATGTTGCTTTAAGGGACAATGGATGGGTTGAAGCCATGCAGCTTGAGCTTCTTCAATTTCAAAAACAGCAAGTGTGGGAACTGGTTCCTCTACCCCCAGGTAAGTGTGCAATAGGCACTAAATGGGTGTTTAGGAATAAAGTGATGAAAAAGGTCAAATTGTCAAGAACAAGGCCAGACTGGTTGTACAGGGGTTCTCACAAGAAGAAGGTATTGATTATGATGAAACCTTTGCCCCTGTGGCCAGACTGGAGGCAATTCGTTTGTTTTTAGCTTATGCTGCTTTTCATAACCTTAAAGTTTTTCAAATGGATGTCAAAAGTGCATTTTTGTATGGAAAAATAAAAGAAGAAGTTTATGTATGTCAACCACCAGGTTTTGAAGATCATAAACACCTTGATTGGGTGTATAAGCTTGATAAGGCTCTTTATGGGTTGAAACAAGCTCCCAGAGCCTGGTATGAAACATTATCTAATTTTCTTCTTCAAAATAATTTCACTAGAGGCTCCATAGATAAAACTTTGTTTATAAAGAAAGCTGGCATGCATAAGCTCCTTGTTCAAATTTATGTTGATGATATTATTTTTGCATCATCTGATCCCCAGTTGTGTGATGCATTCACAAAATTGATGCAGCAAAAGTTTGAAATGAGTGCTATGGGAGAATTACAGTTCTTTCTGGGTTTACAAATCAAACAACTGACTGATGGAACTTTCATTCATCAGTCAAAATACACAAAAGATTTGTTAACCAAGTTTGATTTACAAAACTGTAAATCCTGTTCTACTCCCATGTGCAGCAACACACAACTGGATGCTGATCAAAAAGGTAAAGCAGTTGATGAAACTCTTTACAGATGTATGATTGGTTCCTTGATGTACCTAACAGCTTCTAGACCAGATATTATGTTTGCAACTTGTGTCTGTGCTAGATTTCAGGCGGCTCCTAAGGATTCCCATATGATTGCAGTCAAGAGGATCTTTAGATATTTGCAGGGAACTAAATCACTAGGACTATGGTATTCCACTGGGCACTCTTGTAAATTGGTTGCTTTTTCTGATAGTGACTATGCAGGGTGTAAGTTAACCAGAAAATCAACTTCTGGTGGATGCCAATTTCTAGGCAACTGTTTGGTCTCTTGGCAGAGTAAGAAACAAACATCAGTTGCTACATCAACAGCTGAAGCAGAGTACATTGCAGCTGCAAGCTGTACATCTCAGGTACTTTGGCTTCAAAATCAGTTATTGGATTATGACATTACTGAGACTAAGACTCCATTATTAATGGATAGTTCTTCAGCTCTTTGTATTGTTAAGAATCCTGTCCAGCATTCTAGGACCAAACATATTGAGATCAGACATCATTTCATTAGGGATTGCTATGAAAAAGGTTTGATTGATCCAAAGTTTGTGCCTAGTGCTGATGAGCTTGCAGATATATTTACTAAGCCTTTGGATAGTGCAACATTTCATAATCTTGTACTCAGGCTTGGTATGCTGCAGCTAGAATAATTTGACAACTACTGATGCTCTCAGTTCATAAATACTGATGAGCATTAGTACTCTTTTGTCAAAAATAAGTGCTGATAACTCATTTTATCTTCAGTAGTTTTACAACTACTGAAGACTTAATTACTTAAAAGTACTGAAGTATCTTATTAGTTCAAAAATACTGATGTAGTTCAAACTACTGATGTCTTTTGTAATAAATAAGTACTGATGACCGATGAAACATCTGAAAATCAGATGATCTGATGAGTAAGTGTCAAGGTCATTGAAACAGCTGAACTTGTGAATTAACGACAACTACTGTTTCATTTTCAAACAACTGAAGCCAAAACCAAGTCTTCAGTAGTTTTCCAACTACTACTGACCAACACCAAGTCTTTAGTTGGTTACAACATCTGAAAGTTAAAACCATGTCTTCAGTTGTTTTCTAACATCTGATGACCAACACCAACACTTTCAGTTGTTTTACCTCAGCCGTTTCATAACCTATATATACCTAACCCTAACTTCAACCTTTTCATAACCCACTTTCCAAACGTTCATCTTCCATTAATGGCGACCATGCAAATCAAACTCGACACAACTGTGTTGCTTATCTTACCAAATCACCATTCTGGAACAAGTTCGATGCTGCTATCGACTTGATGAACGATTCCCAATACCGCACAGCCTTTCTCCTCAATCCAACTATTTACCCTGATACCCTGTTCCAGTTCTGGACGAACGTTACCGTTCATACTGATGAGAATGATGCCACCATCACTCTCCAGTCTTTTGTTAACCAGAAACGGGTGATCATCACTCCTGAGATCATTCGTCAAACCCTAGACCTAAATGATACCACCTATCCCTCCAAGTACCCAAAAGGCACCATTGATCTTTCTTTTGCCAATCATGGTTATGAAGGTGACCTAAGTGCTACTACCATACTGAAGAAGCACTTCCATGATGCTGAGCGACTCATATTTCATATGATCAATGTCTGCCTAGCTCCTAAAACATCTTCTTGGGATCAAATGTCATCCAGATGGCAAACAGGTATTATACTCCATCTTGAGCATCAAAATCTAAATTTTTCTGATATTCTCTTTTTGGAACTAAAAGATTTGGCATTGAAACCTGTGGCAAATAGATGGATATTATATCCAAGGTTCTTATGGCAATCATTTTAAACCAATAAAATCTGATGGCCTTGTTGGCCTTGGAGTCCCTGCTCTGTTGGTTCTACCAGAGGTATACTCCAGGCACAACTCAAACCCACAACTCAAACAGGCTGCCAAACTGCTCAAACCCAAGCAGAAGGAACCCACAGCCTCCACCCAAAATCTAGAGTCCCCTCCAAACCCAAACCAAAGAAAACCAAAAAGGCTACTCAGGGAGTTGAGTCCCCTGATGATGCCCTGCAGCACAAACGCAGGATGAGCCTATAAGTCTTAATCCCCTTGTAGTCTCAATGACTCCACCAGCTGAAACCGCTCAGGTATCCTCTCAACAGGATCCTGATGCAACCAATATAGGGGAAACCACATTGCTGGAATCTATCTCACTTGAGAAGATTACCATTGAAGAGCACCAATCTCCCAGGTGCAATTTTTCACCACCATCTCCCACTGATACTGCTCCTACAAGCCCAATGCAGTCATTGCAAGTGCTGACTCAGCTACATTCCTACCCCTCCCCAGATACCTTGTACTACTGGGAAAACCTCACCAGCTGAGGGACGAGGATCAAAATGTGGTTGATATCCAACAGATAGGGATTATCAAGTTCAGTCTCCCAGTGTTGTAAATGTGGAGTTAGAACATTGGTGAGGCTACCTCTACCCTGCTTCAGCACATGAACAGGGATGAAGCTGGTAACATCTCTAAGACTCACCAGAGGCAACTGTCAATGAAGGACTTGCTCCTGAGACAGGAAGTCCCCAGTCCAAGAAAACGGGACATGTGATACTGATTTACACTCAGCACATGTTCATCATGATTCACTCAGGAGGTCAGGTGATTCAGTTTTATACTGATGATGACCTGGGCTTTTTCTTTGAAGTCTTAGCCCAAAAAACAACTATTCTGACTGAGGGTTTGTAGATTGAAAGATCTGCTTCCCATCACTGCCTCAGGAATCAAGACAATGCGCCCAAATAAACCCACAGGATGGCAGCTTCTTTTGAAGCTTCCCTAAAACACTGAG